>JAJJMB010004999.1:0-70475 GCA_023531105.1 Papaver atlanticum
CTCAGTCTGTAAAGAATGATTATATTTTAAAATAATTATGGACCAAATGGAAAAGATGATTTATAAAAGGACCAAACTGATTTGGGACCACCTAAAAAAGACCAAACGATATTTTTGCCTTATATTTACCATGAATATGAATACATCATTATGTTCATGTTTGTTGGACATAATTTATCGATCATTACTAATTTTTCCACATATATCCAGCTATTTTTAACACCGCAGTATCAATAAATCTCCAATAGCCATACCACCACTTATCTTTCTTGATAAGCAAAACCAAGAACAAACCACCCAGTCCAACTCCATAGCCAAGAAAAATAACACCATAAAGAACTCCTTTATCTCTTGCATTTGCTTCCATCTCTTTGTTCTGCGAGGAGTTAGTATCAGTACTATTAAGATCATCTTCACAACTCTTGTTTGTAGGAAAACCACACAACAATGCATTACCAATGTAAGCTGAACCATCTAAGCTTAATGTATCAAAGTGATATCCTCTTGGAATTGTACCTTCCAGATTGTTGTAAGATAAGTTCAAGTACCCAAGAGAGTCTATTGATGTTAAAGACGATGGGATATCTCCAGACAATCTGTTGAAACTGACATCCAGTGATTCTAGACCGATCATGCTCCCGATACTCATTGGTATCTCACCGTAGAAATGATTATGTGATAAATTTAGCATTGCAAGCCCTTTTAGTTGACCCATCTCCGGTGGAATAATTCCTTCAAGAAAGTTGCACGAAAGGTCGACTCCTGAGTTATAACTGTACACGAGCTCATAGTGTTGTGTAGTCCCTTTAGTCACCATCTGAAGTTGCACCCCTGAGTACCTGAAAGAGATTTCTTCACCAAGTAGAATTCTGTTGTTTGGCCTTTCTTTTAGCATCTCTAAGCTGCCTATCGTATTAGGAATTTTACCAGAGAGCTTATTTTTCGATATGTCTAGTATTTGGAGTTTATGCAAATGACTTATTTCTGTTGGAATTGATCCATTGAACTCGTTTGAACTTAAGAGAATGATCTTAAAATTTTGGAATGTACCTAGGAAAGTCGGAATAGCACCTTCAAACTTGTTGTCTCTTAAGTTGAGAACTTCCAATTCTTGGAGTTTTTGTATGAAAGTTGGAAATGTACCACTGAGAATATTGTTATCTAACAGTAGAATTTTGAGATTTTTCATCCCTACCAGGTCTTCTGGAACATTCCCTGTCAGGTTGTTCCTACCAAGGTTTAAAGAAACTAGAGAGTTGCAGTACTGTAAAGTAGAAGGTATTGCGTCGGATAACCCATTGTTAGAGAGATCGAGATGCATCAGAGGATTATGTTCATTTGGACATATAGAAGAAGGGATTGCCCCAGAGAGTTTGTTGTCCGATAAAGAGACATACTCCATGCTGCATAGTCTTTTTCCAATCTCTATCGAGATTGTACCAGTGAAGTTATTATGTGATAGATCAAAAACTCCTATGTTTTGAGGTGGAATCGGAAGACGACCTCGAAGGTTGTTGTTCGCCAAATTTAGATAGGGAAACAGAAGAGTAAGAGGAATGTAATGTGGTACTGTTCCTTGAAGATTGTTCCTGGAAAGATCTAAATAAGATAGATTCGGAAGTTCGAAGATACAAGATGGGATAGCTCCTTGCAGGCTATTACCAGATAAATCCAATCCAAACAGCTGAGGAAAGTTACAAATGAAAGTTGGGATATACCCTTGCAAATTGCAAGCTTGTAGAGACAGAACTTCCAATCCAAATTTTGACAGAACCACATCTCCATCAGTTTCTACGGTTATATTGTTCGAGTAAAGCCTAATCCAAGTTAGGCTTAGCTCATTGATCAAAGATATCAATGAAATAGTACCCTCAATAGAATTGTCACCTACAAAGATTCTTTCTAACTTCCGCAGCTTGTTAATGCAGCCTGGTAGCGTTCCTGTGAGATTATTACTCCCCAAATTAATCTCCCACAATGAAGAAATATCACATATCGACTCGGGTATGACTCCTTGCAGATTGTTTTGAGATAAGGATAGAATTTGAAGATTCTTGAGTTTGGATATTGAAGAAGGAATTCGACCCGTAATGTTATTGTCACTGAGGTCTAGATTCTGCAATTGCAAAAGGTTTGTAATTGAAGCAGGTATAGAGCCTTTAATTGCACAACTTGACAGGTCAAGCGAAACCAATGATGACACGTTTGAAATTGAACTCGGAATTGATCCATTTACATCGGTTAACTGTATGGAAAGTATCTGGAGTTCTGGCCATCTTTTGCTAAAAAACCAAACTAAATTGATACTGAGATTTTTGTTCACACCAACGTAAAGTTCTCTAAGCTGTGGAAGATGGGGCATTGAACCCTGCAAGTTACAATTCGTGAAGTCTAGAACTGATAGAGATGTGAAATTAGTGAACTGAGTTGGAATAGAAGAGTAGAAACTATTGAAACTCATTCTTAAGGACGCTAGACGAGAAAGATTGTGAAAGTCATGCCCCGGAAAAACTAGACCAGAGAGACTACAATCTGAGACATCTAACTCCCTAAGATTGGAAAGAAACATTAACGGTTCAGCCCAATTCATAGATGAAGACGCAATAGATAAATCAACACCAACCAACCTAAGTACTTTGAGATTAACTAGAGTACTCAACCAACTTAAACTTGTGGAAGATACGTAACTAGTAGAAAAATAAGAATTCTCATACTCGAACTCAAATTTCGAGGTATCGAAGTTATACGAATACGTTGAGTAATCAATGATTCTAGACGAACACGATATATCAAGGTAACATAACGAAGATAAGTTACTGAATTGTGTTGTAATTGAGCCTGAAAACATCGAGTGCGAGAGGTCCAGATAAGAAAGGTGTTTCAACTTCGAAAACTGATTACTAGAGATGCTTGAGAAGTTGAAATGGTTATAACTTAGATCAAGGTACTCGAGATGAGTAAGATTGAAGAGCAAAGGAGATATAGTACCATTAAGTGCAGTAGTACTCGAGGTAGAGACGATTGCCGAACCAAAGTTGCGCACAAAAGTTTCGGGGTCTGGATTACGTAGGTCGACCGAGACGACATGTAAAGAGTGATCTGAACAATTAATCCCATGCCAACTGCAGCAGTTTTTTCCTTGCCATGATGACAAACGGTTTGAAGGATCATTAATAAGGGATTTGAAAGATAAAAGAGCTGTTCTTTCATGTTCATGACAACAAAGAGATTGGGTAAATCGAATGAAGATGAGAAAAAGAAGACGAACAAGTGAGTGATGATGAAACTCCATCGCTTCTGCTTTGAGTTTGCTTCTATCTTTTCAAGTCTAAAAACAACAAAGCATATAGTAATATTTTTTTTTGTGGTTTGCAAGTGTGCATATTTGTTGCTTTAATGCGATGAGGCTGGTGTTCGTCCCTTATTAGTTAAGAAAAGTTAGGTGTAAAGTTATTGGCATTGTTGGCATATTTTTTATAGTGTCTTAGTGGTATACTAGTGGTATAGAAATTGACTGATGTGATAAGCATCTTGGACATCCTTTCCATCCTCAACACTTAATTAGCTAAGAAAACGACTACTTCATATGACACAAAAATATCTCATTCTATGATTTTCAGGGTTTGACTTTTTCTCCACAAATGTATTAGTACGGTTCATATACGCAAGCGGAGACCAATCAAGGGAAAGGTCTATCTAGATAGAGTCGGGTCGGGTCGGGTGTGTTGGGTTCAAGTCTACAAGTATAGGTGCTGGGTTTCACTCAAAGGAGTCTTAGTTATTTGGATACTTCCACATGCACATTAAGTTGGTGGCAGGGGACTCGGCCGGTAAAACTGCTATCTATGTAAGTTGGCATTCATTCGTATCTATCATTTTCAATACTATTGATCTTTCAAGCAGTTAGACCCTTGAACACCACTGATTTTCTTAATAAAAACATTCTGATAGCGAGCCTGCAATGAGTAACGCAGTTACACTCAAACAGGAATGAGCATGACGAAGTAGATTTGGAGTTCTTAGGGAACAGGACAGGGGACCCCTACTTTCTACAAACAAATATCTTCACCGGTGATGTCGGAGACAGGGAGCACAGGATATACCTATGGTTCCACCCAACCGAAAACTACGTACCAAACCTACTCAGTCCTCTGGAACTCTTACCTCATCACGTAAATGTCCGATCCCTCCAATACATAACCCATTTATATATAATGCCTAGCTGAAAATTGCAAAAGCTATAGTTAGTGCTGGATGAATTATGTAAGTACACCCGCAGCTTCTTTGTGGATGATATCCCTATCAGAATATTCAAGAATACTGAAAATTTTGGTATGAAATTTGCATCAGTGCAACCCATGAAGTTGCATTCGAGTTTAGGGAACGCTGACGACTGGACAACCCGGGGCGGACGTGAAAAGACTGATTGGAGCAAGGCACCATTCTTGCTTCCTACAAGGGATTCCACATTGGCGCTAGTGACCCTACATTGGATAACGAATTTGTGAAACAGAAGGGGAAAAGTGGCGGAATCAGTAGGAGTGCCGAGATCTTGATGCTGCCCAGTATAGGAGGCTCATGTGGGTGCATAGGAAATTCAGAATCTACAACTATTTAAAAAGAACTTCTTCTTTAATCTTTAATTTGTTGATGGACTAAGTCACTAAGGAGCAAATCAAATATAGATATTTAAAAATAAGAAAAATAATAAAAATATTTTAAATTACTTAATTTTTGACTTGGGTTGTGCAGATATCCAAGATGACATATCGAAGGGATGTAAGGCAATTTTGCCATATGACCCGTTGGGTAACGGCACAATAACAGCAAAAACTGACATGGTAGAGAGAAGATTTTATTTTCTTTACCATGTCACCATTTTAATAGTAAAAAAGAAAGGAAAAAAAAACAAACCTTAATGTTTTTTTTTTTATCTGCTAATGCAATCGGAGGAGATGGTGAAGGTGAGAAAACAACCATCAAGATCACCATCCTCCTAAATCACTTCAATTTAGCGGAATCATATTTTACATCGAGATTGAAGATTAAATTAAAATTTATCATCTTCAAATCTACTTCTCAATCTCAATACAACATGTTGCAGATAATCTCTTAAATTAGATATAGTTATTTGGTCAAAAATAATCACCAAAACTACTACCAGATCTTAAATTACCTTCGTCCATTCTTCTTTGATCTCCTCCTCCATTTCCATCCCCTAGTTATTTTTTTATTTCTCTTATCTATCAAGGATTCACAAATTGATCACCCACCTCGATTAATACCTCCTGAACAAATTTGTTTTGACATTGTTGTTCTTTGTCTGGGAATGGGTTAATGATCATTTGTTCTTCTTCCTGGCTAAGAACTAGAATTGTGGTTGTTTTCAATCTTGATATGAGATCTTGCATGCTTAATGGTGACTTTGGTTCGATGCTTGTTCCAGATAGTTTTTTTTTTTTTTTCTTTTCTATTGATGACATGGTAAAGAAAATGTAAATCGCTGTTACCTAGCGGTTCATGTAGCAAGGTTGGCTATAAGATGAGCCCTTAGAGTAGCGGTCAAGAGGGTGACCCGTCACACCAGGACTCACTCTTATAAATAGCATGTGATAATATTACGTTAGCCTATGATTAACAAAAGAAAAAAAAAAATTTAAGTGCAAGGTTTAGAATGTGAAACAAAAGGTATGCAATCCGACAACTTCAATTTCCGAATCACCAAACAAAAAGATGAACCGCGAGTAGTCCCCTCTGATGTGTCGGGCCTGATGGCCGGACGAGATCGAGTCAGGTAAGTTTTTTAATTGGGTATGTCTCGAATTGTTGCAATTGATGGATTCGTTTGCTTAAGTTGCTTAGTTTAATTCCCTCTTCTTTTTTTCTGGATTTTAGTATTATGGTTATATTATTTCAATTTGTATTAATCCTTTTATGATTCATGATTTCAATTCTACTTAAAATATATGGTTTCTAGTTCGTAGATGTGCTGTCCTTCGGTTTTTCCACTTGATTGTTAATGGTGGCTGATGGGTTGGTTTTTGCATCAGTGGTTGATTAGTATTTGGAAATCTTTATTTAGAGAATGAAATAGGTTCTTTGGTGTGTATTTGGAGATCAGTTTGAGGTCTAAATTTAATTAGGGAAGTTTTCCCGGTGTGTTCTTTCGCTGAAGATGACGATTCGAATCGGCCGTTTCGTGTTTGTAACTCGGCCTCGTTTCGGTTGGAAGAAAACTCAGTTTTCTTGGCTTCGAAGTTTGACCTCGAAAAGCGCTCATGTAGTGGTCCTTGTTGGGTTGCTGACTTGCTGTTTAGGCGACCGCGTGGTGTTGCTGTCAGTGATAATAATTGTGTAATTAGTCTTTGACTGGGTGGATATTAGGGGTAGTAACCACGTGGTGATGCTGTCGATAAAGTTTAGTTGTAGAGTCAAACATTAATTTTCGGTGGAAGTATTAGGGGGGTTTCCTTTGGGCCCTCTTTGTCTGTTAATCAATTTTACATTGTTATTTTCGCATTATCTCATTGAAGATATTTTTCTTAATCAAATTTAGACGGTAACATATTTGAATCTAATATTTTGGGATATGTTCGTCTTACAAAGATCTACATACCCACAAAAAATGAGCTCGTTCCGAAATACCAAACTTCACTATCTTCCAATCTTAATTTTTATGGTTGAAAATTAGTCGATTTTCAACGGCCAATTTTCAAAGTAGTAGATGGTGGAGTTATACATTTCGGAATGAGTTAATTTTTTGTGTGTATGTAGAGCTTTGAAAGACGAGCATATCCCCAAAATATTAGCATCAAATACCTTACAGTTTGATTTTGATTAAGTAAATATCTTTCAGCATGTATGATAGTGTGAAAATACCTTACAGTTTGATTTACGACACTTCAGCATTCCTAATTAACTTTATCAATAGTTTTTGTTTACGTTTCAGTCTAGCATTACCGCATTTATTTCTCAAACCTTTATTGCTCGCAATTCCACCATTGAAACCAATTTCTCTTTAACTTTTTATTTGCATCCACCCATATCTGCCCAACTCCATTCCCAATTCTCATTTCATTTTAATCCACGGGATATGATTATTCTCGCTTGGAATCGCCAAGGTTTAAACCAACCAACAACAATTCAACATCTTCGTGGACTTACCTCGGTGTATAAACCAACCATTTTATTCATTTCGGAAACATTGGCCAATGACATTCAAATATTGCGCAGTGCGCAAACATTACAATTTCAAAACTATTGCTCTGTTCCTAAAGTAGGCAGAAGGGGAGGTTTATGCCTATTGTGGAAAATAGAGGTCAATGTCCAAATCATCCTGAAGTCTCAAAACTACATTCATGCACTCGTCACGCCCCCCCACTCCATCCCAGCGGCTTTGCACAGGTATGTATGCTCCTCCACACCCAGACCCAAGGAAAAAAAATTGGGAAGACTTCCCAACAATTTTTCCCAACACTTCAACACCTTGGCTACTCCTGGGAAACTTCAATGAAGTGATGGACCAATCAGAGAAAAAAGGTGGCAGGCCATCCACCTATGCACAAACACAACCTTTTCTCAATTTAATGGATCAGATGGGATACATTGATCTTGGTTTCAGATGAGACTCATTCACATGGACAAACAATCAACAGGGCCAAGACAACATCCAAGAAAGACTTTATCGAGCAATAGCAAACCAACACTGGAGAACAGCAAACCCTCACGCTAAATTTTTTTAATGGATATAAAAGTTTGATACCTCAAACTGATATTTTAGTAATTAAAATGCTACATGTATAGTTTATAATGATTTTCGCACAACGAAAGTATGAATTCTAGTTGAAAAGCCCCATAATGAAGTGACTTCTTCCTTGGTTATATGTCTATTATGTACGTCTTTGACAATATCAACTAAAAGCATCAACTAAATCTTTTATATATTGCTATAGGTAAAATTTAATTTGAACTGTAACCAAGCTGGAAATGATTTTCAAACATCGTCGGTCTGTTCACCATGAGAACAAAAAGTTAGCTTAAATTAGAAATTATACGAAGTATAATTGAGGCATAAATACCAACAAACAAATTAATAATTGTAATGAAATCCATTTAATTAAAAATTGTCACGATTTAATACTTAAATTGATTATCGTCCTTAAATAATTACAATGAAATTCATTTAATTCAAAATTGCAACGACTTAAACCTAAATTTGATTATCGTCCTAGAAGCCAAGATATAAAAATTTATATTTTTATATTTATGTGTGTAATTCTTCCCATTATGTGATAATTTCTTTCTGGTTGGATTAATCAGCACTGCTTATTTGCGTTTCTTGTTGTGCAATTAACATTTATGATTGATTTTGTTCTCACTCGCAGAACAGTATTGTTGCCTAAAAGAAAAGAAACATCAAACTTCCATATACTACCCAACAAAGGTAGACACGTATTACAAAATACATGGAGCGCAAATGCACAAAACTTTCACTTTCTCATATTAACTGCCCAATGAGGGGCAAAGCTAAATAACAGTTTAAATTAATTAATTTTTTATTCATTTAAGTATAATAAGTTTACTTTCATGCATAGATTTTGATATGATGTGGTGGTGCTAAGAAAAAACGCCAACGCACTTGAACCAAATAGCCAAAAAACGAAGAGAAAATAAAAACACCTACATTTTCTGCATATATGCCCGAAATGATACACATAAGATATGTTCATGATATGTGAAAGAAAAATTTAAAGAGATCAGAGATAGTTGAGCAAGTTAAAAATATAACTATCTCGTTGGACGATGTTGCGCATAAATTTTCCTTACTTCCCAATAAATAAAAAAATATGCTAATCTGTTTTTCAATGAGGTAAATTATTTACACCTAATCCAAAATATTTTCTCTACCACACAATTGTCAGTTTCCTTGTTCATTTTCTCATCAATCTTGCAGCCAAAAATATACTTCCAATTGTTCCATCTATTGGACAAAAAAGAGCACATTCATTAGGCTAAATTAACATAGGGGCCCAAAAAATTTCAACAATAAGATAAATTTTTTTAGCATATACTCCATCAACTTATTTGACCATTCAACACCATCAACATGTAATCTTTTCACTCAAATAAGTCAATACTGTCAATTATTATAACCTTGTTGATGATGTGTAATCAATGAGTCAATTTGCTAGAAGATCATATATCTAATGACGGAAAATATTTTAATTATTTTTCATCTGAAACATCATGAGGCAAACCTAAAACATAGTCGAGAAATATTGATTTCCCTTCGAACTATGAATATCTTTCATAGTTCCAAAATTAACACCACACGTCCATGTCGAATCAGTAGGTATATCCCATTATTGGCCGACGTTTGTCAATAGTATTTTCAAGTCAATTGATTTTACACTTTACAAACTATACAAACTATAGATAGGTATAGATGAGATCAGTTTGGGGTTTAAGCAGCTTAGCAACCAACAACAGATACTTAATTACAAAGTACTTTAATATCATATATTTCTGCAAGAATTTTTCCTTTGCTCCAAAAAACATCATTACTCCACTCTATTACATCCCTAGTTATTTAGGCGGAATATCATGGACCATATATAAAAATGAAAAAGAACTAACATAGCATCAATCCTAGTAAATTTTTGCTTAATCCCCAACCGGTTATATGACGTCAATCCTGGTAAACTGGGGCTCAATCACCAACCCGTGTAATGACATGATCCGGGCCAAATGCAAACAAAACTAAATGAGCTTGTTGCGAAAGGAACAATTGTTGGTTATGTTGAATGACTAATGTACAAAAAGAAAGATAATGGTTCTAGACGTCTTAGAGTTTTTATGTCATGAACCACGTACATCTACATGTATTCCAAGAACAGAACTGAAGGCAAAAAAATAAGAATGACTCACATAACCAATGTTAAGTTGATAATACCTTTGCTTTTCAATGAAATGTGAAACCAGGTGCTTCCAAAATTTCATTGATCCAACAAACTTATTCTTGCATGGCTCACTTTGTTCACCAAAGCCCCACATTGGCAAGACCTTCTCTAAAGCATAAACGATAATTATAACGTAACCTCAATTTATTAAGAACAAAATCTATTTTAAAAATCAATGCAAAAAAAAAACTTGGTGCCTGCAGTGTTTTGTAAAAAGAAGGATATACATACCCTTTGAACTAACAATAGATTGTTGTTCTTCGATGTGCATTTTTTTCACCAATCCGATAAATTATTCCCTTTATTCATCAACTCTGCTTTATAGACAAATGCGTACAAACCCTGTGGAATAGAAGTTTCAGTAGGATACTCAATTGTAGGTTCAAATTTTCTTGATCATGTATTGTATTAGAAGAAATTCAAATTCACATGATGTCCTCCGAGGCTCCAACAAATTCCAATGGGTCTTTCTGATTTACGATCAATGGGTCTTCATGCTTTAACTGTATTTGATCTCCATAATTGTTAGAATTTCCATCCTTAGTGAAGTCGAAATTCCTGAAAATGGTTCATAATAAATGAATTAAGACCAACTGCATCTATACTAATTCACAAACAGAACTGAAAACATTTCTTGAAACTTGAAAGCTTGACCCCCTAGGAAGGTCCAGTTCATATCACCGATTTTATGATGTGAAATGGAGTGAAGCTTTCCAACTTTGATGCATTTTGCTGATAGGATTGTACACAGTTTTACGCATGCTAAACAATTTTATGAAGTTTGATTAAGCCAAGCCAAGCCAATGGAATGAATAAGAAAATCGTATTGGCACAATATGATTGAAGTCAGAATTAAGAAAATTGTTTCCATGAATTTTGTAGGAAAATAAACTCAAGACCTCTGCGTATGTACATTACCATGACAACCTATCTCAAACTCAAATGACATACTTTTTTGTTGTCACATTAGATCACTAAATATATCAGTAAGCACAATTAGCAATTATATAATAACCATCCAATTTTATCTTGAAAAAATTATCAAAGACATTCTAGAATCAAAAACTCATATCATATCCCAACACTCCCAAACCAAAAAAGTTCTCATAACTACAATTTGAAAATAAAATAAAATGGAAATATACACCTGCGCATTTGAGCTAAAAAAAATACTATTCGACTTCTCTTGTTTGTCTTCTCCACCATCGCACCCTACAAATTAGAACCAACCATTTACTTTTGCTTGTTCATAAAAAGTGAGCTTACCAACTTTGATTATTGTTTCAACAAATATAAATTCTGATCCCGCTCTTACATTAGATGATGCATGTGAGTCATAAAAAGTGAGCACATCAACACTGTGCTTTCTCGCCTTTCACACAATCAGATATTCCATCCCCCATTCACCTAAAACTATCAAGAAATTTATCATACAGAAAACCCAGTTTACGCAATAGTTGCATGCTACAGAATATTCATCACCAGCAACCACGACAATAAGAAGTTCCAATTTAGATGCAAGAAAACATAAAAAGGGATAAATATCTTATGCTCAATCGAAAAAATTACCAGCAGTGGTTCCCGTCTTCTTTAATTATATTCTCAATCAAGTGAATGTTCCACAGTCCAGGAATCTATTCATTCATCGTTCTTTACCTCTTCTAAGAAAAATTTCCATGATTTCCAAGAGGAAGCTAGTTATCAACTTATAAGAACCGTCCTCAATACGAATGAGAAAGCGGTTCGTATAAATTATAATTATTAACTGACTGCCCAAATTGGATGGTACTGCAAGGAATCCATGAAATAAGTTCTTTGATTTGATATGATAGAGCCAAAACTTCTTTACGAAATTAATTCCTTCATATGATCGAGGTAACCACGTATCAATTGGGATAAAGACTACCCATGAATCAATATAAATCTGAATCAAAGAAATTCCCAGCACCATTATGATCATCAAATCATTTGAAACCCACTTGATAAAAAAAATTGAGCAATAATTTTAGGGTTACAGTAGTTAGAAATCTTTCAACTTCTGAAGATTTTAATTTGATTCTCGACGAATTCTTTTCGTCAGAAATTTCAAGAGATAAAGCTCAGCAAAATTATCATATTCACAGATAACACTTCTCTAACAATTACTTCCCTTTTTCTTTTTTTCCGGTTATATTCCTAGTATCAAGTTACATCCTCTCTTCCACTCTACTACTGAGAGACCTCTCAAAGAAGGTTATTCAATATTTTGTGGCAAAAGGGTTAACATGTTCTTATCCTGTGCCCGGTACAAAAGCTCTGTTCCCACTGCGTTCTAAGACTGCGGCATACCTAACCTTCCATCTATAATATTGTGTTTCTTTACGGCAAACCTCATCCTCCATCTATAATACTGTGTGTTTTTATAGTCACCGAAAACATAGGAGCTCAAATTAAACCTTAAAACAAAAATGCCACAAAATCATTTAAAGAGTTTGGTTGCTAATGTGTGGTTTCTCCCAATTAATATATTTCATCTGTGAGTACGTATTAAGATACTCAACTGTAATTTCTCCTATGCATTGCATGAGAGAGTTATAACATGATTGGATGAGAGAGTTTTAATGTAGAGAACATACTTTTGAAACTGGCGAACCAAATATTTTATTGAGATCACTCATATGAGCATAAAAATGCATCAAATTTACTGCGAACATAGTGTTTGTTATGATGCATGATTGGTATAATAATAATCAGACCTCTGCAAAGCTTAAACCAAATTACTTAGCTACTTAGCCAAACTGGATTTATTTGTCTATTCATTCATATTCATTCAGTAGGATATTCACTTTTCTTTATGAAAAACCTTTCTCGGATTTCAGTGAGTTATGGTGATGGCAATTAATATAAGCTGAACTATACTACGTAAAATGGTAAGTACCAACCTTTCTCGGATTTCAGTGACTTCAAATAGGCCAATGTTAGTGAGCACCCTGGTGGTGTTGGTGGAGGTGATAGGGTGAATTTGCTAGCGTCCGTGACATAAGAAGTTATTTACAAAAGCTTCGCAGTGATAATAATGTCATAGAAAGATCATATAGATAAATGACCACCTCACTCTTCTCAGAAAAAATCAAACACATCTGTACCAAGGAAAACTTACGATTAGATCAGCAAGATTAGGGAACAAAATAAATGAGTTGCATAGAAAAAAATAGAACTTACAGAATCCATGCTTTGCACACCACCATTAGAAGAGAGCCCACAGTGTACCAAAACAAAACTGCATCAGGCGAAAACCAAAGGCACAAAGACATGCAAAGCGAATATTAGAGTTTTCAATACCAAGACACGCCGAAACAGAGAGGAGACAAATGCATACGGATAACTACATAAACGCACAAATTAGCTTCATCAATAAGTGAACCCACTTCTGCAATATTGAAGTACTTGATAGAGTTGATTCAGAATCAAAATCAAATGTGTTCCAGTGCTGTTAGGATGAACACAATTACAAAATCATGCCTTACAGGACTGCGTAGTCAGAGTTGATAAAAATTAACACTTATAAGATCGAGTTAAGCCCGAAACTAATCAAATCCTAGGTCACCATAATAAACATATTCAAAATAATTCTTGATCAAACAATTACCCAATGTATGAACAGTCATACAGCCGTCGACTTTGGAAAATTTTCAGGTAGGAGAGAACCTGGAACTATACCAGCTCCCGTATGAACGTAAAAGCAAACCTGCAGGACAGCTACAATAAAAATTAATTAAGGCGTTCTGAACTCAAATTAAACAAAACTCAGAAGCATATATTGATGGTATTGAAATTGAAACTACAAAAATCAAATTCTTAACCAAATATAGTTGATTCGCCCACTCCTGTAAATCAAAGTCAAAAACAGAAACTTCTAGTCAGAACCAAATATAGAGTTAGATAATCAGAACCAAATATATATATATATATATATATATATATAAAATAAAAAAAATGAAATCCCACAAAAAGAAATCAGAAGTTACCTTGCTAAAGATCGAAGTAGGGATATCAAGTGATTTTTCATATTTGTTATTCTCAACCAAACATAAAACCTAAATTCCAATCAAACAATAACAGATTGATTAAAATGAAGAAGGCATCAGGATTGCAGAAAAATAGAGATGAGGTTTTTTCTTTGTGACGTGAGAAATTCGAGAGAACAAAAAGAAGTTTAGGGCTTAATTATTCACCTTTATTCCCCAACAAACAAAGTTTGTTGATCGTCCGTAATCCGTATATCTGTATAACAAAGGAGCGTACGTTTAAAAAAGGAAATTCACCAATTTAATATGGTTACCAAAGAACCTATGTCAAGAAATAAATCAAAAACTTCCAAAGTTAGCTACTTATTATGTACAAATTTAAGAAAATCCGTGAAAAATAGTTTGTTTGAAAATGGTAAATTTGTGTCGCCTAAATTTGGCATAAGATCTTAAAACGAAAGTGAATCCATTTTTAAAAAAAATTGAAGCATTTAATCCATATTTAAATGGAATGGTTCATACTATCTATGGTAAAGAATATTAAGTTTTTATTAAGAAAAATAAGATAAGAAAAGGTTAAAACAATAATTAAGGAAATACTATTCACGGAAGATAAACCCGAAAATAATTTAGAAAATCTATCGAAAAATATTTCCCTAAGTAATATTTTTCTAACAAATTTCAGTTTTAAAAAATTGTTAACAAAAATATAGTTAGTCTTAAACCACATCCAAAAAAAATATGGAAACTAATAAGACGGAATTTCGCCATTTTTTTGTGATTTATTTTTTCTTAATTAAGATTTGGAATTAAAAAACAAAATATGGAGATAATCAGATTTTCCAAAGATTTCCCGTTTTTTTTTTTTGGTAATTAATAGATTTTCCGATATTTTTTTATCTATTTATCTATTCAACATCTTACGGCCCGTATTTTATTAAATTCATGTAAACCTGGTGTAAATTTTTTAACGCTATCGCCCGTTTTGCAGCATCGGATCGAATAAATACGATTAGAAATTAACGGCCACGAAATGTAAGGGGTGTAACTTGCTTTTCAGCCAATCAAGAGCAAGGGTTTTGTTCACCGGCCAATAAGAGGGGAGGTTATCGCAACTCTCGACGTGGAGTGAGAAATGACGTGGGGTGTTTAGGTTGTTGATTACCACTAGTATAAAAGAAATACCTAATTAGCACCACCAACCATCAGATATAAAAATTCAGACGAAGTAAGCTAGAATCTTCTAAACAGAGTCTAATATAACAAACCTGCGTATGAAAAATCGTCTCTAGCTGCATCTCTTAGCCTCTCTAATCTCAAACTTGGAGGGTTATTGAGTTCCATACAGATATGAGGACTGGAATAGCCTGGATTTGGATTGGTGTTAACTCTTTAAACCACAGTTCCCCAGCCTCTTTCTGCGGCCAAGCAATAATGTCTATATAGAACTTTGGCACTGTCCGGCCATATAAACTGCAAGGTCAATAATATGTAAAAGTTATCAATATGCGATTCTTGTAAAGCAACAGTTCAAGCGTAAAGAAGTATTTAAACAATAAACATATATTCAATGCTTATATATAACACCCAGTTCACAAACGAGATTGAGTACAGTACTCCAAACATAGACTCAAATGATGGCATGTAGTAGTTGCAAGCTTAGCAATCCAAGTACCCAGCTCTATAAAAAAAAAACAGAAGTCATGGTCAATAAGTTACCAACATGACAAATAACTATCAAGTAAGAGAAATGCAAAGGAGTAAAGAATATGTGAAAAAAGTGCATTCCGATTCTGTGGCCATCTGTGGGACGTCAAGATGTACTAAGGGAGTCAGGTTAGTGCTATTATGATTGGAAAACTGGGTTTATCCTGTTAGCGATACAAACGATGGATAAAAAAACATGAACAAGGGTATAGAAAATATAACAGGTAGTAGCTTCCCTGAATCTTTGACAGAGCCCTAACAGAGAGTTCTGCAATAAGATCTTATAGATTCTCTAATCTCGCAACTGGAGGGTTACTGAGTTGCACAAGTTTATGTAAGAAGAAATTCATCTCTTTCCTGTTCCTCCACAAACCAAATGTACAAATCATCTAATCTAATTAGTAGTATAAAAAAAAGGAGAAAAAAATCTGAAAACTCAAAATCTAATCCACTTAAAATTAATAAAATCAAGATAAAATTCTCACCTAGAAGAGCCCGCAATACTATCCGAAGTGTGAAGCCCCAAGAAATCTGATTTCATGGGTCAAGTCGTTCATGCAAACAGGACGTATTTGCTATATATATCCACAAACCTCCTGAATACAGGAAAACACAGAAACCAGTTATTAGATTCCTAACACAATAAACCAGAAACAATGAAAAGAAAAATTAAAAACCATTCCAGTCATATATTACATTCAGCTTTGGCATCATAGTTCCGTTCCCCATTCAGTGAACCGCCATCCTATCAATTTACATCAAAGAAAATTGTACAAGAATGCTTAGTCAATCCGCTCAAACTTGGAAATGCAAAGAAAACATATTAAATGAGGCTCAAGAAAAGATTGGAATCCTGACTCTTGATCCTTTGAACATCCAACAACACCTCAGAAGCATCAATACACTTAAAACCACATGTAACTGAAACAAACTTGACATACACAAGTCCTGAACTAAAGAATGATATTACAGTTCACACTATACGACAAATGGTGCCGACAAGATAAAGTTTGTAAATTCTCAATATTACAAAAATACAGGGGAACAAAACTGCAATAAGGAATGAAAAACTTACGTTGCAGTGTGGAATCATAGAGACGAGCATCGAATCGTGAGCCTTCTGGAGCGAGTCCTGCCATGACAGAAAATTAGAACTCAAACTAGTGCTAGACATGCTATAATCACACAAAGACAATGTAGCAATGAATGTAGTATAGCTACACTTACATCCCACTTCTCATATAATTATCATTCACATCAGTCATTCACATATTAGCCTCCTCACAGATATCAGCCATACTAAGATGTGAACACAAGGAAAACAAAAAGTTAGCAAAAATGACTATCTGTGCTTCGTTGTAAGTTGACATTCAAAACAAGATAAGTTCGAAGTATACATCTGCCTTGTTGTAACCAGACGTGAGACTCCAATAAGACTAGCTATTGCAACTCCTGCAATACACTGTAGAAATACATTACAAAGTCAGATCAAAGACTAATTAAGGATCAAAGATATAAACGCCAGTATAAACCTTTTATCAAAGCAGAATGCCATGGACACACTTCAGAACGTCCAACAAAGCACATCAGCTTCAAATCAATCCCAAGTAACCCAACCACCATTACCTCCAGTAGCAATGGTTAACCACCAACAAGAGAAAGTCCAGCAGCCACTATCACCAAAGTTACCATGAGAAACACTTACGGCCACCCATAATACAAACAGCTACAGAACCAGCAGCTTCATCATCAAACTACCACCACCAACAATTACAAGAAAAATACCATCAACCACCACCACCTGAAGCCAATCTCTACAACACAATTTCCCTACACCATGACAAACCCGTAGAAGGATTCAAAAAGCTCTACAATATTCTACCTGCATCACCGCCAAATCCAAAATTAGTCATCCATGAAAGGCAAATCATTCATCCATAAACAGCAAAATCCTTAAGGACAACTATATAATGATAATACACAGTAGACAAGAAAAAAGATGTAACCAAAATCCTACAGAACAAAAAAAAAAAATTTATTCATGAAAGAAAACCCAAATCCATAGAAATAAAAGTTGTAACTAACCATCTGACCTAGAAAAACAAATAGAAAGAGTACCAAAGAGGGAGATTAAGGACAAATAAATAACAAGAAACAACGAGAAAATCGATCTCAAAACTAAGGACACGGCATTCAAGAAAAGTTAGGGCAAAATAAAATCGTAATCCAACTGTAAAGTTAGGGTTTATTTTGCAAAATCTCATTCGAGTTTACCTGATTCTTCTTTTCAATTTTCTAGGGTTTATACCTGAATCTTCTTAGACTCTTAAAATCTACCGGGTTTATGTAAATCAGGTTATTCAAAGATATAGATCCTATCATGGAAACGAAACTACTCAAATGGTTGTCTAAGTCAACAGAAGTCTTTCCACAAGGACATCTTGACTTTAATTAGAGATAACAGAAGAAGTATCGTTGTCCAAGTCAACAAAGGTCCAAACACAACGACATTTTGACTTTGGTCAAAGACACTTTCGGTATGTACTTATTTCACGGGATTTAGTCTGTGTCGTTTCATTGTGTCTCAGATAGCCCTTTTCCCATTAGTGTATGAACTCTCAACCGTATATTTTGTTTACGATTTATGAACTCCCAACCGTATATTAAACTTTTCGAAAGATATTTTGTCCCTACAAAACCCAAACATAAGTATTTACCGTTGGGAGAATTTGGAACCCCAACCGTGATTATTACTTACGGTTAGATTCCCACTCGTACGTTAAATTTTATAAAAGATAAATAAATAAATTTTGATTTTCTAGCCCTAACTATAAATCAAATTACAAGTCTAGTTTAATCTCTAATCATTCTTAGTTTAGCTAATCTAATCATTAGGACTAATTAATCAAGGATATTTTAACCATTAACAAAACAAATAGGTTAAGGGCTTCCATTGATTCGTATTTGATGACTTAATTTTGTCAACTTGTGAGCCCTCAAAACCAAAAATTTGGAGCCCCTATAATAGGATTCCTTATAATTTTATCTTTAGCCAATTATGGTTATGTTATTATTTTTATATCTTTTTTACCACTGTAAATAAAAAAAATTGCTGCCTCCCTATTAGTTCCACTAGTCAAATGAGGACACAAAAAAGATGTACTGCCGGTGCATAGGATGGTGAGGATTTATCTTTGTGAATCAAGATTTACAGGAATGTTTCGGAAGTCAACTGCCAAATCTACATAGACGACACTTCGGCTCTATAGTTTTTGTACAGTTTCTAAGCAAATGCATAATAATGTACCAGAGAACCAGCCCCAAAGTCAACTTCATAGTATCATTTATGAGCGGATAATTATTTATTATTTGGATATGTATATCTTGTAAGGTCATACCTCATTCCTGATCTCACAGTTTTAATTTATTCTTTACTGAAATCAAGAGCTACAGCCTTCCCTGACTCTGCAGTGTCAACCGAGGAAGGCTTATACTCTATATAAATATATTCCAATTTGCTGTGCAAATAATTAGATCTAATTAATTACTGCAACAACTAAACTAGAGTTCAACTAAGGAAGGCTCAATTCAATTTTCATGCCTAATTCCGCCGCATCTGCTGCTAGCATATGTCCAAGATGCCGCTGCTCATTACTGTTAAATGGTTTTTCTAGGAAGATGATACAATTTGGTGCAATAATGAATGACATTCAAACCAGTTAGTAGCAGAAAAATAGCTGTATCATAGCTTGATTGGCAGGTATGGTGATTAATTTATTAATCTAAATTTCCTACAAAAGGGTTCGTAAACATTGCATCTACATCCATTATCATCAAACCACGATATTTCTGGCTACATCTCTCAAATTTCGACCCCAAATATTTCTTAAATCATCACTGAATTAATGTTGCTGAAAATGGTGGATTATGGGAGTGTACATCGACTGTGTCTGTTATTAGTCTGTTGTTTCTCTTCGATTTCGATGACCACAAGTGCTACACCAAAGAAGGCAATGACGGTGCCATTCTCAAATAACTATATCCCAACATGGTCTTCTGATCACATCAAATATTTCAATGGTGGTAATGAGATTCAACTCAACCTTGATAACTTCACTGGTGAGTACCAATTTAATATTTATCCAAATCTATATTTACACATTTGCAGTTATGCGGTTCTTATTATTGGCGATGAATGTAGGTACTGGGTTTCACTCAAAGGAGTCTTACTTGTTCGGATATTTCCACATGCACATTAAGCTGGTAGCAGGGGATTCGGCCGGTACTGTAACTGCTTTCTATGTAAGTTGGCGTTCATAAATACTACTGATTCTTTTAAGCAGCTAGACCCTTCAACACCACTGATTTTCCGAATACGAATATTCTGATACTGATCCTGTAATGAATAATGCAGTTATCCTCAAATGGGAATGAGCATGATGAAGTAGACTTTGAGTTCTTGGGGAACAGGACAGGGGAGCCCTACATTCTACAAACAAATGTCTTCACCGGCGGTGTGGGCAACAGGGAGCAGAGGATCTACTTATGGTTCGACCCAACTGCAAACTACCACACCTACTCAGTCCTCTGGAACTCTTATCTCATCACGTAAGTGTCCCTCCGATACGTGCCCCACTCATATTTAATGCCTAGCAAAGCTAATTAGTACTGTATGAATTATGTATGTACACGTGCAGCTTCTTTGTGGATGATATCCCTATCAGGATATTCAAGAACACTGAAAATTTAGGAGTGAAATTTGCATCAGAGCAACCCATGAAATTGTATTCGAGTTTGTGGAACGCTGACGACTGGGCAACCAGAGGCGGGCTAGAAAAGACTGATTGGAGCAAGGCACCATTTGTTGCTTCCTACAAGGGATTCTACATCGATGCCTGTGACGCAACATTGGATGACGAATATTGTGAAACAGAAGGGAAAAAGTGGTGGAATCAGAAGGAATACCGAGACCTTGATGCTGCTCAATACAGGAGGCTCATGTGGGTGCACAGGAAATTCACAATCTACAACTATTGCACTGATAAGGCTAGGTTCCCTAAGAAGCCTATAGAATGCAAAGTAAACAAAGACGCGTAATTCAACATTTTTATTCAAAAAAAAAGATTGTTTCTTTCATTTTATTTTTTTACAACAAAAATATGTTAATCTGTATATCAAAATTCTGAAATTCTTTTATATCCAATAAATTGATTGTGTTTTAGTCATGCGCAGCTTTACATGGCCTACTACCAATGGACTGATGCATAGATTAACCCTGCGCAGTTCTTGGCTTGCTTCCGGTGAGACCAGCACCCTTAGACACAGTTAGATGTCTACTTTCCTTCGGATTTGTTTCCTAATCAAACCAGAAATCTGATTTTTCTCTCCTAAATAGGTTATACCTCTCTGCCTTTCAATTTCGCCTCTCCATATATACCATGCTTTACATACATTATACATTAACATCTTACAAATTGCTCTGGCTTTTGTTTTTTTTTTCTTCTTCTTCAAATTGTCATCTTCTTCCTTTTTTTTCTGAAAATTTCCTGAAAATCAAACTAAAGAAAACTGGGTTCTCAGTTCAATCGGAATGGTCGGAAACATCTTTTCCTCGTGGTCCTCTATTTCTTCGTTACCAAAGTTTTACGAGATGATCAAGAAACGAGCAGTCAAGGATTTCTCATGGAACCGAGCTTCCGTTTCCAATGCTGTCTATGATTTAGAAAACTTACTAGCCCGTACACAAATCATCTACGTACTCGCATATCTGTTCAGATATTCACTATATGCCAACGAGAAAAGAAGACGATACAAATTATACATGTTAACTGTTGAAACCGTTGTCTATTCCTACATAGCGTCGTGTCTATGTTTTGGCCCTCCACATGCTAAAAATGAGATAAGGAGTTCATCAGTTCACAGATACATGCAGAATATAAAGCCTTTCGACAATATGCTGTCGAAAATTATGTCAAAGATTCTTGAGTTTTTTTTGCCACATGAATATTCGCCGGTTTTTGACTTTTTTTTTAGTTTTCTCAACTTCGAGATTTGGTTTGCGCTTCTCGGGTTTAAAAACTTTATGGTGGTGACTCCTGGCTTGGCTTGGTTTCTTTCTCTGATCCAACTGATACTATACATAGTAGATGAGAGTAAAATATCTGTTGTCCATGTGGAGACATCAGAAGGAATAGATGGATGGAGAAGAAAGATTCGCGAAACATAGAATCAAGCTAACTCTGAATCCTCGCGTTTCATCCAAGACACTAGTAGGGGTTTATGCCATAACCATGCTGCAATATATTAAGTTTCTTGTAGTGACAAGGCTCGAAAGTGCTCACCATAAGTAAAAACGCTTAAAGGGAGTAGATAAAAGGGCACAAACCCAAATAGGCCCATCTTTTTGAAACGTAATAGCAAACCAGTTGTTCTACAAATTATCACATCATCAAAAATCATAATCTTAAGAGATTTATTCTTAACAAAAACCCATGGCACACTAATTACCTTGAGAAACATCAAAGCCATGTTGTCGAAGGAGCCTAAACCTTACAGCTCGAGTGAACAGATCCACTTCCTCCCATATTATATCTTGGTCCTTAAACATGGGTTCCATTGCATCTTTAATCTCATTTTCAAAATGGTAGCTGAATCCAAGCCTTTGAGTGTTATTGATCATATGCAACAGACTTGATGACGATGACAAGGACCTTTTACTGGCTTTCTGCTGATCATTAAGCATGCGCCTTATCTCTTCCTTGAGATTCTCAGCTCGTATACCAAACTTCGATTCCCTCTAGACATTCATGCATATATATCAGAATAAGTAAGATTGTAAGAATTAACATTGTCTAATTAGCTTATTATATGATAATATATACTCAACTGTGAAATCACTCTCTAGAGACTGCACAAACTCATGATCCCAGCAACTCGGAGAGAAGCTTGCAGATTTTCTCTCAGTCAGATTCTGGTTGTTGCTTATTGTCATTTCGAATCAACGGATGAAGAAGGAAGGAATTGGCAGAGATGATGATCAAATGAGTGAATGATTGATTATGCTAAGGAAAAAGTTTCTGGTATGGATCGATGAAACGGGCTATGAGGAGACACTGTACGTCGTGCCTTTATCTTACTCGTGGTATCTAGATTACCTAACCAATTTTTATTATCAAAAATTATGTATCATCAGGCAAAATTAGTGTTTAATAAACTCAAACTATTTTATTTTTGATATACGGTTAATTTTATTTAAACTAACGTTAGTGTTGTTGCTATAAGTCATATACGGCAATAAAAAGAGCCGTAGTCTCGGTTGCCAAAAGAAGCAGAAGAAAAAAATGATTGATTATATAAAGGGAGGCTGCAGAAAAAGATTTGAGCATGCGCATCAAAAAGTACACCAATATGGCAATAATGCTAAATCAAGGTTTTGTGGACAGCTGTTTTAGTGCGAGTTTTTTCCACTCTAGTCTAACCCTTGGTGATGTCTAATCCTTGGTGATGATGCTCCTATCTCTTACTTCTTGTCTGGAATAATTTAGTTCCACCCCTTCTATTCAGGATATATTAAACAATTAAATTACAGAATAAAGGTGTTCAGAAATATTCAATTGTAAATTTCTCATTTTTCTATTTTACTGACTTTTATACTCCTAGACTTTTAGAAGGAAACTATTTTTTTTAATAATTTCGTAAAAATACCCATTGAGGTTTAAAGAAAAACATCATCGAATTATTTCGCTGTTCATTTGAGATCAGAAATTTCTCTCACTACTCTCCTCTACTTTCACCCATCACCACAACCACCACCATCGGCACCGTTTCTCCGCCGCCGTAACCACTACCAACATCACCATATCTCCAATACCACCATCACCATAATCGTCGTTTCTCCGCCACCATCGATAACATTTCATGATAGAAATTGAGATTTAATCTCCGTAGGTTCTAAAGTGGTGGTGGAGATAAAGATTTAGGTTTTCGATTTTAATCAGATCTCGAAATCAAACTTCATAAGCATCTGGAAATCAAACTTCATAAGCATAATCAGATTCAGGAGCTCTTATTCTTCTTTTTCTTCTCGTTTTAACTGTAATTTCTACATCAGTTGAAGATTCAAAAGGTTGAAATAGAATTTTAGGTATTGGATTACGGTTTCTGGCAATTATAGATTTTGATTTGGTTCATGTTTGATTGATTGAAATTTAACAACTATTGATTTATTCATGAAATTTTTGTTACGAATCTTAATTTACTTTTTCTTGATTTTGATTCAGGTGGAAATCAAGTTTTGATATGGGTTCGCTGTAAGAGGTCGAGATATGGGTTCGTATGGAATCAGAGAAGAAGATGATGAAGAAATCAGTCGAAATACAGTTTTATGTGTCTCAATCGAGAACTTAGTTGAGAAATTGGATAGTTCTGAGTCGATTGATAAATTAGGGTTTGAGAATAATTGGGGGTTCTTTTCATTTTGAGTCTGCTGGTATTGATATTCATGGGGTGTTCTCTAAATATGAAGATTGAAGGAAGATGAAAGGTTGATAGAGGAATGATGGGATTTGAAGTCATGGTGCAAGGGCAATGGTTGTCTTACTACAGAAGAGTTGATGGTGGATGAACGGGTGGTGGTAATAAGAATGGTGCTGGTTTGAATCTGTTACTGGTGGTGATTTGAGGTAGTTGTGGCTTGTATTAGTACTGTTGTGTAAAAGGGGGGATACTTGAATTGGTGTTGTGTAAAAGGGAGTGTATAGTGCTTGTCTGGTATGGGTTATGAAGTTGCAGAAGATGGTTGTACTGGTGAAGATGGAATTACAGGTGGTTGAATCTGGTGCTGCAGTTGTGTGACAAGATGCAAAATGGCTGGGACTGGTTGTGTAGTTTGCTGGGATAGTGGTTGAGTCTGAAGATTCAGATGGTGTTGGTTTGATTTAGGTTATTAAAGGTGGACAGTGCTGTCGGATATGATGTGCAGGTTTGTGTGTTGAAACTGGAAATTGCAGCTGGACTATGGAGTGATGTTGGAGCTGGTGCAGTGTTTGCAGTTGAGGTGAAGCTGGGAAATAATGGTTATGAATTTGTTACTGCAATAAGATGGAGGTGTTGGTGGACTGAATTTCAAGAATTGAGCTGCAAGGATAGATGTATGTTAGGAGTTAACATTGCAGCTGGTATTGATGTGTAAGCTCTGCAGCTGAATGGGTTGAGATGATATTGGTGGTTAAAGTTAGATGATGGTTTTGCAGTGGCCTGATGGAATGTCAGAGATTGTAGTTCATGGAGCTGAGGTGAGGTGTTGTTGAGTTGCAATTGCAGAGACTGAGCTGTTGAGTGGAAATGGAGTAGTGAGCTAATGAATGAATGATGGAATGCTTGTTATTGCTGGGTTTGTTGAGGTTATAGTGCAGCTGCAGTTAGGAGATGTAGTTGATGGCCGTGCATTAGTGATGTTGATGTTAAGAGGCCGAGAAGATGATATTGCAGGTTTGTTGAGCTTCCAATTTGATTTGTTTGCACCAATGGTGGTGGTAGTGGATGTTGCAGTGGAGGTGATTTGTTGTGTTAGAAGTAGTGGGGATATGTTGCAGTGGACTTGTGTTGGATGCGCTCAAACTACTAGGTATGTATGTGTTACACAGACCATGAAGTGAGTTATATCTGCTGGTGCACATGTTTATGTTTTTTATAGGCTTATATTTGTTTCTAGTTTAGGATTTGATGGAATGAATTTTTCTTAATAGTCGTCATAAGGTATTTTATGTGGAAGTAGATATGCTTTGATGGGATATGATGGAATGAATTTTGATGGGATGTCACTGAGGGAGACCTAGTAAATAACACACGTGAATATGTTTTGCATTGGCAGAGTGACTTAAGTTCCGATATACATCAGTAAGTTTGGTATGTATGTAGGATATGATTTTGATATGTTATTTGTACTGACGAATCTGTTGTGCAATGGAAGCATAACTGACATCAGAAGATGTGTGTTCTACTCAAGCCAGATTCAAGTATTTAGTTTTCTTTGGAGACAACTTGTGCTAGTTGCTTCCATATTTGGAGATAACTTATGCTAGTTGTTTTCACTTTTGAAGACAACTTGAGCTAGTTGCCTCAGATTTGGAGACAACTTTATGCTAGTTGCCTTCACTTTTGAAGACAACTTAAGCTAGTTGCCTCATCTTTGGAGACAACTTGAGTTAGTTGGTTCCATTTATTTTAGCAATTTGTTCGTGTAAACTTTTTATTGGAGACAACTTGTGCTAGTTACTTCCACTTTCGAGACAACTTGAACTAGTTGCCTCAGATTTGGAAACAACTTCAGCAAGTTGACTCCACATGGCGGTGGTGGTGGCGGCGGCGATGATGGCGGCGGTGGTTGCTAGTGGTGGCGGTCAGCAGTGGTGGAGGTTGTCGATGGTAGTTGTTGGTGCGGTGGTGGTTGGTGGTGGTAATTGTCGGCGGTGGTGGAGGAATGTGGTGGTGGTTGTTGGCGGTCGCGGTTGTGGATGACGGTGGTGGTTGGTGGCGGCGGCGGCGATGGGGGGGGGGGGGGGGGCGGCGGCGGCGGAGCTGTACAGTGGTGGTGGTTTTTGGCGGCGGTGGACAGCGGTGGTGGTGGTCAGTAGAAGTAGTCTTTTTTCTTTTTGTTTTTTTAATAATGGTAATGTTTTATAGTATACACTATATAAAAGAGGGTATTTTAGTAATGTATTAAGCTTAGGGGTATAAATTAAGTTGGTAATATTTCAATGGGCCTCGTAGTAGGGGTATCTGGATAATGTTCCCTCTTTGTTTTTTTGATCGTGAAAAAGAGGTTTATCGAAGAAACAAGAATTGTTTATAACCAGACTCGAAACAGAAAATTACAAACGGGATACATCTTTCAATCGAAAGAGTAAGAATTAATTAGATGACCAAGGGAAACAGAAAATTACAAACGGGATACATCTTTCAGTCGAAAGAGCAGGGATTAACGAGAGATCAAAAGAGCTCCTTACAAGCTGTAAGAAAACAGGGCCCAAGAGACACAACCTCTTTGAAGCCCAAGACAAGTTACAATATTAGGATACACGGATGTGAACTTCCCATGTAAGATTAGAAAGTCCAACGAAAGATGAAACCCTAATAAAAACCGCATCATTACTAAAACCCGGATTTTCTACTAAATTTGGGTGGATACGAGCTTGCATGCTCTGGTGGCTGCTAACACCTTCAAATCTTAGAAACACTGTTTGTTTCCTTTGTGAGGGTTAAATACCCGATGGCCACGTGTCAACATCTCAAGGGATGGTTTCATGATAAGGTGGTATGATAAAAGCACCGAATCATACTCTAAAAGGTGATTTCGTCTGAATCGAGACGCCTGCCACAGATGTTACATGAAGGACGCGTGTGAGGAGTGGTCTAATCGACTCAGACGGTCAAGTTTAAAAAGAAGGACTACATTTAATGAAGGATCAGAGGAGACGTGGACGAATCTGCATTATATCAGAAGACTCGGGCGATCTATACTATAACCTAAAGGTGATGCAGCACGAGGTCCCCAAGGAAGAGCAACACGATGACGTACGGAGCGAGATGACTCGGAAGGGGAACCAAGTAGGGCATCACGATTCTATAGAGATCGTCCGAAGTAATGAGAAGATGTATGATAGTTCCACCAGCTCGGCGAGACCAGGCCTCCACGAGTCTAATTTGCCTATAAATACCAGTCCATGTAGAAGGAGATGGACATGTAATTTTAGTTGGTCTTTCTACAGAGAATTCCTGGGAGAGATCTAGATAAAGAGAGAGTGAGAAATTTAAGTGATATTTGTAGCTCTTTCAAGGGTAAGACCCTAATCAATAAAGAAAACATCTTCTTTCCCATGGACGTAGGTCTTCATGGCCGAACCACGTTATATGCTTGTGTTGATCTTTATTTTCATGTTCTTTACATCTTGTTTATCTTTGAATCTTGAATGTTAGTAGTTTTATAGCCTTTAGATCTACTTGGATGTAGCCATCAGAAAAGATGCAACTACATTTTGGCGCTAGAAACAGGGAGGTATGAAGATCTAATCTACCTCCCTAATAACAGCTCTATATTGTTTTCAATATCTCTTTGAGAGAAGTGGATTTCACACCACTGGGTAGAATTCTGTTCATGTTCATGAGTAGATCTTGGACTCAGCACGATCCACACGATCAGTGAAGTCCTGAAGAGCCTCAGAACCATCAGATCTACATGTTTTTCACTGATTTTCTTTAAGATATTTTTTTTTCAAGATTTCTTATACCTTCCTCAAGAAGCTCAAGAGAGTTGAAGATCGGAGTGAAAATGGAGTTTTAAACACTTCGGCATTCAAATGATCTCCTCCATGAAAGAGCTGGGAATAATTCTAAGTATGTAAGCTTCATAAGGGAAATAAATCATCCTGTGAAAGCGGAAAAGACAAACTGTTCATGATGTTTTTCATCTTCTAACTCAAGAAAATCCATAATCTTCTTCTTAGAAATCTAACTCTAAGTCAAGGGGAAGGGTTAATGAGTACATAATCATTCATCAAACTCAAAGTTTGTTCAAAATCAAAAGTTTGAAGATATTGAGAAATATTTCTTAAAATGGGAAGATATGCTCAATAGTCAAAACTTGGTTTTTTCCTAGTAAAGGTATGACGTGTAGAAGGAGGTTTTTTTCTCGAGAAGAGAGACAAACAAAACACCTTTTTCCCATCACCAAGACTTTATGCAAGTAGGGAATGTTTTGACATCTTCACATGTCTCCAAAATTTACAGCAAAGTCTTCCTGTACTAAACTGTCCAGTCTGAACTATGACTTAGTAATTGAACATGACCTGCAAATCTAGGGTCCCACTTCTCTGTGAGAAAAGACAAATTAAGCATTATTTCATATATCGCAGGTAAGGTGATGGTGACGAGACGATCCATTCGCACGAGCCAAGGTGAAACTGGTGGAGCCCTGTCTGAAGGCCTAGACGAGATGGAGCTCGGTGAAAATATGCATAACGGTGTACTCCCAGGAGAGGGACAACCCGATAACCAGTATCGGGAGGGGTTAACTGATAATTCTAGCTCTGACGAAGAGGGAAATCCCTTCGAAAGAAAAAATGATATCCATTTAACTCAACCAGGAGGGTTGAATCTTTTGCCAGGGCAAACAGTAAACAATGAGGAGAAGAAAGGCGAACCTTCTAACCTCAGCGATACCGCTGCTACTATCGCAGCCATCCTGAAAGCACAAGATGCGCAGGATGAGAGAATGAGAAAGTTAGAAAGACGTAACAGGAGGCTCGAACGGAGAAACCGCAGGCTGAAACGGAAAACAAAGAAAAAGGTGCCACTCGCTACCATAGAGGAGACCCCCGAGGAGGAGAATCCTTTTGAAAACTTACAGGACGATGAGCGAGTGCATATCCCTGACACCTCGGACGAGGAAACAGGAGAACGCTTTCCAAAGGGAAGCCGAGAAGTCCTAAACAAGGAAGAAAGCCCGTCCGAGGGATCATCCGATGTCGATCCCAAACATAGACGAGAAAACAAAAAGGAGGACGAGTAAAAACCAATTGCATGGCCGAGAACCACGCAGTCGTAGACCCCAAGCGAGGGAGACTTCTAAGTCAACTCGCTCTAAAATAGTGACGTACGCCTAGCAATCGGACGAGGATTCAGGGCGATCAAGATATCGCCGCCCAGAAGCTTCCTTCTCGCTCGAAAGAGCGCAAAGACGAAGGAAAAAGGCCGAAACGAAGCACAATGATGACCAATTACAAGACCGACTCTGTCAACTCGAAGCGATGTGCAGAGAGGCTACAGGGAAACAAGAAGGCAAAAAGTTTAAGGAAGTACTGCAAGAGGCTGGACAGTCTCCCTTATCGGAGAGTTTCCTAGCCCAACCATTTCCAAGTAAATGCTCGCTCCCAACGTTTGCAACTCCCTTCAATGGGACCGGCGATGCAATCGAACATCTCAGATCCTACCGCATGACACTGACACAGTGGAGTCACTACGGGGTAGTGATGTGTAGGTTCTTTCCATCCAGTCTAAAAGAAGAGGCTCTAATGTGGTTCAATAACCTGCCAAAGGCATCGGTTAAATCGTTTGACCATATATCCAAGTTGTTCTTAGAAACATACATACATAACAACCGAGTCAAACCTGAAATTGACATGCTGTTCCAGTTAGCCAGGGGACCGAACGAGTCACTCCGCTCTCTGGTAAATCGTTGGAGAAAATTATGTGCCGAGATTGGAAGAGTCCTAGAGGCCTACGCGATCTTGGGCTTAAAAAATAGTCTAAGAAAGACAGACCCCATATTTTTCCGCATGTACGAGACTATGCCACCTAATCTAGGGAAACTGAGAGAGATTTAAGAGGACTACATAGCCCTTGAAGAACTCCAAGATGGTACTTATGACAAATTAGTCAAAGGAACCAATAGAGGAGCAAATGTGGTAGAACCACAGAACCTTCAAGCACCATCCCAAGGAGCAGGGCGGTCCAACAACGGATCTACCCAGTTCGATAAACACCGAAGTGGAGGATGGAAAGGGCGAGACCAAGCCCAACAAAAGAAGGGAAAGTTCGTAGACCCAGTCTACACGAAACTAAACACACCTATATCCGAGATCTTTAAGAAGATCGATGGAAAATGTAAGATCACTTACCCATGGAATAGAGGACAGTAGCCAGAGCACGCTAAAAACTGACCAGATTTCTGTGAGTTCCACCAGTTTTATAGCCACACAACGGACTTGTGCAGAGATCTAAAGAAAATGGTCCAAGACTTGATTGACGACGGTAAACTCCAGGAGTACATCGCACAGAGACGAATGCCTAATAGACGGAGGAAGTTCTGTCGAAATCTTGTGTTATGAAACATTCAAGAAAATGGGTCTCGGAGACGAATGCCTAATCCCTTCTACCTTTAACATATTTGGCTTCAATGGCTCATCGACCCGCCCAAGGAGCGAGGTCACCTTAGAAATTCGAGTAGGAAAAATCCTCACTCTAACCACTTTCTTTGTAGTAGATGTACTTTCACCCTAGACAGCCATTGTTGGGCAATCCTGGGTCCATGGGATCAAAGGAGTTGCCTTAACCTACCATCAGAGACTAAGGTTTCCAACACCCGATGAGATCGCAGAGATCGTTGGAGACTCAGGCAAAGCTAAGTACTGTTACAACATGGACGTTCAGAATGACGAGAACAGGGTAAAATCCCCAAAAGCAAAGGAGAAAAGGGCCAAGAATGCTAAAAGCCAGGCTGATATCAATGCTTACGTAGCAGTGACGAGCAAAGCGAGGCACTCAAACAACGTACCAACATCGTACAATGTCCCAATCTCGGACTTATCCAAAGAGCTCTTATAGCAACTACATGACCTCTCCAATGATGGAGAGCTCAAGATAAACCTCTCGACCTCAGAACCCATGAAGGAAATAAACATCAGAACAACTGAAAACCTAGGAATGGTTAAGATTGAAACTCTCCTCGACAGAGAGGAAGAAGAAAAGCTCGCACGAGCATCAAAAGAATGCTTCAATGTCTCTGCAGGACATATGAGAGAAATACCTGGGATAGATCCATAAGTCTGTCACCGTCACTTGAAAAATGACCCAAAGCACAATCCTATGAGGCAAAAGATGCAAAAGGTGACACCGGAGCATCACGAAGCGATTCAAAAGGAACCAAAGAAAAACGAAGGGGTAAGAATTTGCATTAATTCTAACAATCTCAGTGAGACCTTCCCAAAGGACAGCTCTCCACTCCCCAATATCGATCATCTTGTGGAAGCAATATCTGAATACAGACTACTATCCCTAATAGATGGGTATTCGGGTTATAACCGAATTACACTCGACGAGGAAGATCGGGAGCATAAGGATTCCTTCACTCCCCGTGGCCTATACTGTTACCCTAATGAAGCTATCGCTGACATGCTCAGAATGAAGTTAGACGAATATGGGACTAGCCGATGTGAACAATTATGCAATGTACTATGGGCCTATCGGACTGCACGAAGAGAAGCAACAGGGATGACTCCCTTCGCCCTCACTTATGGCACGGAAGCGATCATACCAACTGAAGCAATGATCCCGACGACTAAGACCGAAGATTGGGAAAAGAACCAAAGCTCGGACATGATACTCGCTAAGCTAGACGAATCTCGAGGAAAACCGAGAAATAGCTCTCCAGAAAGTAGAAAACTATCATCGGAGGTTCGCCCGAGAATACAACGAACGTGGCGCAAAATCTCGCCATACCAGCGTGAGTCAGGAAAATTTGCTCCCATCTGGGAAGGACCACTCACAGTCATCGGCAAGGCAGGCGATGGAGCATACAGATTGCTCAAACCTAATAGGGAAGAACTCAAACGCCCCTGGAACATAAAATACCTCAAGCAATACAATGCTTAAACAGCTTATCGCTTAGGAAGATAAAATAAAGCTCGAATCCCTAATTGTAAAAGGTCGTGAAACCTTACTTGAATGTACTAAGGGCTTATGAACCCTCTTTTGAGAATAATAAAATTACTCCTTTTGTGTACTTATTTCTTGCAATTCTTTGCACCCCTTTTTTCTTCGATTCACTTTGATTTATTTATTTTTCCTGCAAATTTTTGTTTTAGTTTTTTGTCCTATTTGTTCTTGCATTTACATGTAGCATAATCATATCATATTTGCATTATCACAAAATCCCATCAAGATTATGGCACGGTGCTAGCCACACCTTCCATTCTACAATGAATGGTGCGGGTAAAATACCTAAGCTGCCCGAGACGGACACAAACCTAAGGAAATTCCATCTAGCCGAATGAAACAAGATGAAGCGGGGGACACCCTAAGCTACCTAAGACGGGAACAAACCTAAGGTAATGTCATCACGATCTCAACATCAGATGATGTCCTGCCACAACAGGGGATATCCAGAATCAAGGTACTCACCTTTGGCTAAGGTGAAAATTTTGGCATTATATTCACGCTTAGCTTGAGCATTAGCAAGAAGAAATTCTTCACGTTCAGCTTGAGCTTTAGCAATCCGAAATACATTAAGAAGCTTAGTTTTGTCTCTAGCAGAAACAATCTCCATTATATAATCATTATCTCTTCTGGCAAGAAGAAACTTTATTATTTTCTTGGTATGTTCTGTGGAAAATCTTCCCATTGTTTAGAAAAGGAACAGAAACGAGGTGTTTTTTTTTTGTTTTTTTTGTTTTTTTTAATTATTTAGGGTCTGAGTTGCGGAAGCGGTTTAAGGATCGGATTTTAGATAAGAATCTAAAATCGGTGGCTCTAATACCAACTAATGTAGAACGATAGTGAGAAGAATGCAATACGGAGATTCATAGGGATGCGAAGGAAGAAAGAGATGCGAAATAGACGAAATTGATAAAGAGATTAAGAAAAGAAAAGATAAAAGAGAATTCCTGTTAAACGAATAAGTGGATTTTGATAAAATACACCCTATGGAAATAGTATTTCCTAAAGTACACCCGTTTTTTACAAAATTGCTAAAATACACCCATTTCAACTTTTCCATCCTGTTTTTTTAATAAAACGGTTAACCACCGTTAACTATACAGCTGTCATAAAACTGGGTCAAGTCGGCCGAGTTGACTAGGCTGCACAATGTCTAAAAAACCCAACAGTGGTGCTACTTCTCCACCGTATTACTTCTATGGTTCTACTTCTCCCTTTACTGGTTCTACTTCTATGGGAAATTGCTTAGCATTTTGAAATCCATTGACAAAAAATAATGAATTTCCTAGAAATTATGTTTTCACCACCAACCTACACCACCAAGAATTTTAGGCACCAATCGAACAATATGCAACACTGAGACATCTTTGAGCAATTCTATCAAACAGTTTATGAGCAAACAACACCATCAGAAATTAAAACACAATGAAATCACCATTAGAATCATCGATCACCACAAACTTCTTAGTTTCTGATTCTGACCATCTCGCCACCGACTGCAACCATCTCGGCATATAATCGAATTAGCCAAAACAGAGACCCAATTTTGCTCGCTACCAATTCCCCAGTTCCTTTTCTCACCACCACTAGCGATTAATTTCTAACCGACTGATTGCAAAGAAAATCATTGCTGGTAATTATCACAGTACAAACCATCCACACCGGAACCATTTCCGACCACAAAGAAAACCCTTGAAATCCGTTGATGTTGCTGGCAACACTTCCACCACCAGTTCACACAATTACCCCAGCACATCCAGAATTCTTCTTTAGCAAATGTGTTATACCTAATTCAATCCCCATTGAATTTGTCAACAAAGTATCATTAAATCCCAATTCATAACTTCTTCCTATGTAAATATGCAACAAAAAAAAAACCATTCAAGTAATCCCAAATTGACATATATTACAACAAATCCATGCCTTAATATCACACGATTTGATGAAAGCGATGATTACTTCCTTCCCAAATTAAAGAACAAGAAGAGAGAAAAAAAAGTGCTGAAGAAAGAAGCGAAATAAACCCCAATCTTCTTCGCAAGCATTTTGTTCTCCACCTAAGGCTGCGTTAGTCATTTTCTTATCTACAATGAACCTTAGTCGTTCATCGGTTTTAATAAATGTATGGTTAGATATAGATTAGAATGATATGGTGGGCCTTAATGGTTTTGTAGATGATGGGTATATTTTAGCAATTTTGAAAAAAACGGGTGTATTTTAGGAAATACTAAACCCACAGGGTGTATTTTGTCAAAATTCCCAACGAATAATAAGATTGATAATAATATGATTGATAAAAAATTGATAACTCTAAGACAAACGTATGCTTGTTTATATAGGCTACTCGTTAACTAAAATAACTAGAGTTCTAAAGAAAGATAAATACTAAAAAGGAAATAAGATAACTTGTACACTAAGGCCGAGATGTCCTAAATCCCCCGAATTCTTTTCGAGTAGTCCTCAAAAATGCCAAGTTGAATAAGGTCTTCTCGTATGGTAAATCCTATCATCAATACCTATTTTAGTTTTCTCCACCATCTTATTAGTTTTCATTATCCGACAACAGTAGCATGACTGATTTTGTAATCTGACTTCTAATACAACTACTCACATTGATACATATACTACAATTTCGGAAACCATTTTGGATGCACTCACATCATGCAAATTGAAAGCACACGTTTCTCGTTGTTGTCCATGAAGTTTTTACTCAGTTAGGCACACACGCCCATTGTATCATAACAGTATTTTTTATGTCGATATGCAAATAAGAATAAATTGTGTGGTTTAATGCTGTCTTAATCTGGAAAAACAAGAAGAATTTGGAGAAATAGAAACAGAAGACCAGATGAAAAGATTAAATCTAATGCATTGCGCGCACCTTTGAGACGTATTGGCCGTGGAGCCAAAGGGGTGGTTAGCCTTAATCTGTTATTACAAGAACCATCTCAATCAAGCAATTTATTTGATTTTGAAGTATAAAAACCATTTTACCCGAAAAAGCAATATGGCCACGGTCACGGTCACGGTCCATATAAATATTGAGACAACAAAGCCTGGCGTTAACTCATTTCTCATAGGAAGTGTTCACATCTGTTTGTACCATAATATTTGGGTACCAATATGGGCTAACTACATCACTATTAGCGGAAAATATTTGTCGGCCCAAGCCTAACAGCTAGTATATATCTGTCCAGTTTGCTGACCCATTTCCAGCGGTCCGTTCCACAGGCCTATTCCTGAAACCCTAGAAGAAAGTTCTAGAACATTCGAGACTACTTGATGGACAAGTCTATGCGACTATATAAATACAGGGTTCTAAACCCAAAGTTTATACCCAAAAGCGTCATTTCTGTAACCAAGAAATATACACTTCTTTGCTTGAGCACCTATCTTAGACCTCTCACCGGGACTAAGATGAACATAACCAACACAAACAAAAACTTTCAAACAAGAAAGATTTACCTTTTGCCCAGTCCAAACCTCCTCCGGGATTTAATATCTAATGGACAACTAGGTGTCATATTGATTAGGTAAGATGCCGTCTCCGTTGCATGTGCCCAGAAGGTCTCAGGCAAACCAAACTGCAACCTCATGCACCTTGCACGTGTATTCAACGTCCAATTCATACGTTCTGCTACTCCATTCTCCTATGCCGTCCTTGGAACCGTTCTCTCCAAACGAATCCCATTCGTAGCACATAACTGTAAGAATTCTGTTTTGTCATACTCACTACCGTTGTCCGACCTTAAACACTTCAACTTCAGACCCGTTTCTGTTTCAACCAAAGCTTTCCACTTTTGAAACACTTCATACACCTCAAACTTATTCTTCATGAAGTAAAGCCACACCTTCCTTCAGTGATCATCAATAAAAGTGACATAATAATGGAACCCACTATCAATTGGTCTCCATACATCCGTATGAACCAAATCAAGTTTCGCACTTCTCAAGTCTCTTCTTCCTCTGCTGAAACTAACCCGTTTTTGTTTTCCAAGAACACAGTCTTCACAAAAACTCATATCAACATACTTCACCTTAGGTAGATATCCTCCCGAACATAGAATCCTCATGTTTTTCTCACTCATGTGCCCCAATCTTCTATGCCATAAGTTAGTGTCTTCGCTACTACTAGCCAATGCTAAAGTAGTTCCATCTTAAGTCTGGTATAGAGTATTGACTCTAACTCCTCTAGCTAATACCATAGCTCCTTTCTTCACTTTCCAATTGTGTTTCGATAACACAACTTCACAGTCATCATCACAAACTTGGCCCACAGACACAAAGTTTTTCTTCAAATTTGGAACGTGTCGTACATCCTTCAATCTCCATGTCGAACCATTGACCTTCAAGATCACATCACCCAAACCAATGATGCCGCAAGCTTCACTGTCACCTAAGAATACTTGGCCATAGTATCCTTCTTTATAAGAGATCATAATACTCTTATCACCCGTCGCATGGAAAGAAGCTCCCGAGTCTATAATCCAAGACTCATCTTGCTTGTCCTCAGAGAGTAGCAGAAAACCTTCCGTAATCACCTTCTTATTATCCACAAGGACCTTTACCGGTTCCGCAGCTGCAACTATGTTGACCTCTTCTTGATTACCTATGTTTCCACCATTATTAGCACCTTTGTTTTCCGGACAATCGCGCTTGTAGTGTCCTACTTTCTTACACGCCCAACACCTCTAGTACGGGATTGAGATCTCCCTCTAGACTTCCATATGGATTTGTCGTTTTTGCTCCTATTTGAACTCCTTCCTCTATCTTCTTCATGCATACTTAAGGTCAAGCTTGAAGTACTAGAACCATAACCTTGTTCTATTCTTCTTTCCTCTTCAGCAATTAACCTTTGCTGCACATCATCAAGCTTCAACTTCTCGCTCCCTACGGAATTGCTCATGGTTGTCCTTGCAGTCTCACAACTCTCTGGTAATGACGACAACAACCGTAAAGCTTGAACTTCATCGTCAAAAGTAATACTAACTTTTGAAAGCTGAGAAATTATCGATTTAAACTTCCCAAGATGTGCTGAAATCGCTTCTCCCTTGCATTTTAAGATTGAATAGTTGTTCACGCAACATAATCTGAACACTTTGATCCATATTCTGGACGCTCATCCATATTAGTACTAAGCCCACAGTTGTTCATATTTGTCTTCTTGAGTACTCATATATCTATCATACTTTTCCCCTGCTTTAAGTTTCGAATACACTGTAGGGGTAAGATATCACACACGACAAAGAGTTTAAAAGAACAGTTACACAATGAACATAATGTGAAACCAACTTTATCAGGGAAGCGTGAATAACTAAGCAACAACGCGTCAGATTGAGAGAGAGAGAGAAAAAAATATCTTCTACTTCTTCCTCCACCACCACCACTTAGATAAAGAGCTTCAATAAAACCATTTAATGGAGATTCTAAATGTAATACTCATGTAATTTCAACATTCATAGTGAAGAACCATAGATGTAGATCACCTTGATCGAACCATGTAAAAAATATTGTGTCTCTTTACTTTTCTAGCACTTTTATATTTCATTTTCATGGTGAATAATGTTAAGATCTACAATATATCATAAGGGGTGTAGTTGTGGGATTTTATGCAACTACATTTTGGCACTAGAAACAAGGAGGAGTAAAGGATTTATCCTTCCTGTAACTTGTTGGTTCAAGAAAATTCAAAGAAGTTAACTACTGTTGAAGTTGGATTTCACTAGATCTTAAAGCTTCAGGAGCAAAAATGGAAGTTTCAGGGAAGAACTTACACTTTCAGGAAACAAATGTCATCAGCAGTTCACAAAATCAAGAGAAAAGATTAGTTGTTGTGGTGAAAGAGCGAGAAGGAAATCCACATCAACAATGTTTCGTCAACAAAATTGTCTTCTTTTCATCTTGGGGCAGTTCAGGAGAAGTGAGATTGGAAGCTTAATCATGAAGGATGAAGATAAGTACAAATAGTTCAGTAGTATATTTTATTTTGCAAACTAGAGGCAGAACAGCTGGTGAAGATTGGCGAATCCAAACAACAGGTCCCATGTTCGAATCCCCCTTCGTGCAATATTTTTATTGGACCTCCAAGGGTGAAGAAGAATAAGAGCCTAGCGTTGTTCGTTCCTTTCGCATTCAGGAGCTAGCACAATTTTTCAAGCTTTGGTAGAGCGAGTTGTAGTGCTCGGGATCGAATCTCTTGTCGCACATATTTTTACATATTACTCTTCGCAGATATGAGCACATATTTATCGCATATTCACTCTACTTCACAAGCGCGATGTTGCGTTGCACAGTTGGTCAAGGGTTGACAATGCGAGAGGCAGGTCACGGGTACAAGTCCTTCCCTTCGCATTTCTTTTTGCTGCGATATCTCCGTATAAATGTGGTTTGCAAAGGAAGCTCAGTTCGTCCCAACCAAACGACAACTTCATGCGATATACTTCTTGCGCGAGATTGGCATCAACGACAAATCACATAAAAGCTAAGTACGTAGATAAACAAAAGTTAATACAAAGATAAATAGAGAGAAGAATAAAGGAAGCTCTTACTAATGGATACTCCTTTCGTACATAGATTATGGCTCTATTTATAGGTTAAATAGAGAGGGGATTCATTACATACATTAGAGTTTTTAATGCATACGTGCACACTAAATAGGTGGTTACATAGTAGTGAATGTCATGCAGACATACAGACATTATACCAATATTTGTCCGCACATTCATGGGTTTTAAACCCTTCAACACTCCCCCTTATGCAGTTCAAATAATAAAACTTTATACATAGTGCTACATATATAGTGCTTTGAATGTAGTTCTTTAAACGTCGTTCTCTCCTTGATGACTTGTGCCGAAATCAATTGCCTTACTGAAACTTTGACAAGGAAAAACCCAATGGGATAAAACCTTGGTACAACTCTTCAGATGTAGTACTTCACATGTCGTCTCATACTTTACATGTAGTTCACACATTCAATACGATTTTCAAAGATCGATGAGTCTAAGTTAATTTCCTCGTTAAAACTTCGTCAGGAAAAATCCAGCGGGACAAAACCTGGACTAAATAAAAAGAGTACTATATTAAGAGAACTTAGAACATAGGTGGACTCGAATATGTTGCATCATTAAAACCTTGACAAGGAAAACCTGTTGGGGAAAAACCTTTACGAAGGGAAAAGAGTACAACGTGACAGATGCAAGTAAAGGTGATCAGTTGCAGATGATCACTTTGTTCCATTTAAGTTGACTAGTTGCTTCACAAATCCTAAGGCAGAAAATACTCATGGGAAAGACAATAGCCTTAGTTGGGAAATTACTTCCCGGTGTTTGTTGTTGTTTCATTAAAAACCTTACCGAGTAACAAAACCCCGTGGGAAAAAGCAACCACGGTGAAGAAAAATAATCCAACACACCATTAGATGCTCCCCCTGATGTCAGACAATTTTCATTAGTCTAATGCAGTCAAAAGGAGTTTATCACACTTTACTTTGGTGACTTGAATGTTTATAAGTCCATGTTGTTGATTCTGGAAGTTACGTTGCTTAACAGACTATCGCGTTTCATTTCTTTGATTCAGATATTTTCAGTAATATCAACGCGATCTTTATGTCTTCAAAGTTCAACATACTTGATGTTTTTAGTGTTGTCTCGCTAAAAACCTTGTCGAGTAACAAAACCCTTTGGGAAAAACTAATATCGATCGAAGAGAAAAAGAGTACAACACAACTTCAATTTCGAAGTAAAATATGTCGACATCATATCTTTGGATCCTCCCCCTGATGTCGGCATCTCCCCCTTGATTATTTTCAGAGTTGTTCTAGAAAGTTCCTTTAGTCATGTACTTTTCGAAACTGAATATTGGTTATGACTTAGAAAATAGTCTACCATATCTCCCCCTTATTACTTTCGTTGGAGAATAGATTATTGTTCCTTCATAATCAACAACTTTTGGATTGCACTTTCATTAGCATTCCTTTTAATGTCTTTGCAGGGATAAAACAAATTAATGTCAATGGTTTTAAGTACATGATTTCAATTACTATAGTATTCCAATGACGTTGCGTTAGCGTTGAGCTATATCTAGCTAACAAGTTCCCTGACGATGTAAAATTTAATCGAGTATATTATTATACTAAGTACAACAATGCGTCTATTGTACTCATATATGGGAATTTCATCTCCCAACACATCTTCGTAATCTTCCTTTAGACGAAATGGTCACTTACTTACATTTGAACCTCGACTAATCATGGGAGCGCTATCAGGATGCATGTCTTTGTTAAATTTTCTGACAACTTTAGACATATGCAAACTGGTAGAATAATATACCACAAGCTCAGTATTCGGTCGAGCTTTCCCCAGATTTTTTATCTCAAATTCGGATTTCAAATAGCTTTTAAGGTCTCTTATTACATCAAGAGTACCCATCATGTCTTGTACCATCGACATAGATAGATACAATCTCAAATCAGGAACTTTATTGTGAATACGCAAGTAAAAATAACTTACTTTTCTATCCCCTCCAAATCAAATAGCCACTTAAATGGGTATACCACATCCGCCTGATTGCTTTAATCTATAAGTGAGCGTTCTATCTAACTGTTAACGCACTCTTTGGTTTAGAGTCACTTGATTTGGGAAACAAAAGGCTATCAAGTACTTTTGTAAATATCTTTTATCTCTTGATTCTTTCATAGATATGTAATAACCACATACATATGCTGCATTTCAAGTCCTTTTGATATTACCAAGCTAACTAAGTAGCAGAACACTATAACGTTCATTACAAGAGGCCAATTCCAGGGCTTTGTGAGAAACCTTGCGCCACAAGGCGAGTCCTTATACTTTGAAACTTCATTCTTCCCACTGTGCTCTATGACAAATAATTATGTATGTCCCATAGGCTTTACACTTGGTTGGTTAGCACTACCACACCAAATACCTATATATTTGTCAAAGAACCAATTTCTACCTGGATTGTGTAGGCCAAATATGCTCTTTGTTGACATTAAACAATAAGAAGCATGGTTCGATCTCTTCGTGCTTTATTTTCTTGAGCAACTAGATATAAAAATAATCATTAATATGCTCACACGATCTTTCCATTGACTCGTGTGTGTTCTCATAATCCTTTAGGATTTCATTGTTCTCTAGAATCATTAAACTTCGGAGCGTCCTCCAGTATTGATTCATGGACATAGTCAGACACAATCAAATGATATGATTTCATTAATGATACAAATTAGGTTGTGCCTTACTCATCTACTTCCTTTCTAGGTGAGCATTGATCGAACCTGGTGGACTCTCCATCTTCCTTTATGGAGCCACGGCCTCAACCACACATCCACTAAGTGTAGTTGCAACACCTTAGTCTATGGTGTATATCCATTATTAAGGATTCGTAACCTTGCAGGTTGGTTTGCAACTGGTATGTGTGATCTCATCACTTTAGCGACATCAGTGTACATTCTGAGAATCAATTATTCTTTGTCACTTCACATTTACATTTGTGGAGTACAAGAATCAATATGAGACACAGTGGGAACACACCACGACAATTCATGTCATTCCCTTAGAAAATACTTTTTCTTATCTCCCCCTAACGAAGGGAAGACTGTCTCATTAAAATGACAACCCACAAATCTAGCCGTAAGAGATCTCCTTCCAAAGGTTTTAAAATGCGGATAATTGTTGGGAGTAAATATCCAACATAACTATTTAATCGTTTTCATGACCCATCATAGTACGTTGTGGACTCGTAATGGCACATATATAGTGTAACCCAAAAATGCGTAAGAATACGAATGTCAGGCTTATATCCAGTTACCAACTGGTACGCAGAGAAGGTTGACTAATATTTGGTTCTAAAACGAATTTAAGTAAAGGTGTGTTTAATATTGCATATCCCCCAAGCAGTTAAAGGTAGGTTTGTACGCATAACCATGCCTTAGACATCATCTGTAACCTTTGATGATAGCCTTTGCGAGACCATGAGGTATAGGATGCTCTGTGTTGATCCTATTTAATATGCAATAACCATCAAGTCCTTTTGATGTGCACTAGCTAGCATTTACAAGGGGCGGTGAGCCCTTACATTATAATATATGCTAGTAGTTTTCCAAACGCAACATTTCTTGGGAACTATAACTAGTCCAAAATGTGAAAACATCCACCAGATCCTTAAGTCACTTTAATGGTCCGCATTCTGTATGGATATTTGTCTAAATATCACCTTGTTTTCTTTGTAATATGGATTGTTTACCATTTGCATCTTAGGATGGCCTCGATCCTGTTTTACTGAAGACTTTGTGAAATGAGTTATATGCTCTCTTACTTAAAAGAATAATGGGAAGGGGGTTGTGCATTTATTACTTTAAAAAACACTTATTGATAGATATGCCATCACTTCGCATTCTGTCAATCTTTTTCCCATTGTCTCGTCCACTTAAACACAGTGATGTACACATGATTCCTTTCAAAATGAAACATCATGTCACAACCAAAGTTCCTTTATGGTTATGTCAAAGCCTGTATGAGTCAATTCCCAACATTTCATCGTCAGAGTCAATATGGATTCAATAATCCAAACACTATAGTGATCTACGTTTCACCAAATTGACTCATAAATTTATCTAAGAATATGTTTCCTTCCACATTCATTAAAAACAATAAAAGATACAATAAATTGCATTCTCATTACTATGAGTTTCCATATGACAACCATTTGCATGGATGTCTTTAGAATTTAACAAGGTGTAGATAGCTCTAGGTACATACAGAGCTTTTGTGACTTTTAGTTTTTGTCCTATCTTAGAAACAAAGTTTGAGCAGTACTTCGCTCGATGATCCAATCAGCGTAGTCACATTACATTATAAGGAATTAGTTAAATAACTAGTGTATATTCCTTAAGTTAGTGGGAGGTAAACCACTATCAGTTAGACATCGAGTCTTGAGAGATTTAATAAGTGGTGTGGACTTATTACTTAACAAAAGTGGGGATCACTCAATTACTTTAGAGTGTATGTTACGATTCAGAGGGGATAATATATTTTTCATCCAGATATATCTCAAGTGTTTTAGAGAATTACTTTCGTCTCGTGATAATGATATACTTTTCATAAGTGATGAAAATTCGTCTAGTTTAACTGAAATCAATTGGCTAGGCAAAGTTCTTCTTGCAAATAAAGTTGACGTATAAAGTATAATCTTCCTATGGAAATCGATTGCTACTATGGTACCTGCATTACATTGCTTGTACCAATTCCAGTAACAAGAATTAAATATTAGCTGGATCCCATGTTCGGCTGATACCTGTACTTTGGTGTCATTACTACCGGGTACAAAAATATATCTTTGTCTCAGAATATATATATATATTCCTTTTCACATGCTTCACATGAGTCAGTACGCCTGGCCCTCATTACTTCGGGGTTCCTTCTATTTTCAATTTTCTACAACTAGCTTAATTTGAGAAATTTCTTCATCTCAACGGGTCAACAGAATCTCACTTTGTATGTCAACCACTTACTTTAGGTTGAACAACTTACAATGAATCTCTTATTTCATACTTCAACATATACTGGTTCGTCAGTATCATGGATGAAGTAGAAAATTGGAAAAGATTATGACTTTATATCACCTTTTGTTAGTCCTTACACAAAAGTTGAGATGCATGTGCTCTAATTGCAACATAACTTTATTTAAACTACTGATTTTAATTCAATAGTATAGTATGTGGATTAATCCACTAAACTTCATGTTTGGGGAGACGATTTCAAAAAATACCTTCAAAGCATTACGTAGCTCTTTAGTTGTTTTCAACAAAGATTTATGTTGCTCAATGTAAATTGAGGACAATATGTTTCCTTAGAAATATAGGGGCACATGACTTTACCTTTTAGACGGTATACCATCATTGGTAGAAGGTTTTATATGGGATATATTCCTTTTCCATAACGAAATGGTTTCCACATCAAATTGAAAATAATGGTGCTCAAGTACTTCTGAGCCTAAAATAAATAAATTTGTATTAGAGTCGAGTTGGTTCAACCAATTGAATAAAAGCCATCATTTTGACAAGAGTTAATATCATATAGAGAAAAAAAAAAAATTCCGAGACCAAATTTCTTAATGGTCAAAAGGATTGACTCATTGGTCAAAATCAGCGTTAACAAGATCATGGGCATATATGGTCCATTATATATGAAGTTTTCAGGATCATTGAAATAAACTTGAAACTATCAACATAAGCCCAAAACACATCGTTAACCTCAAAATAGAAAATTTCATCATTCTACTGTTCTTGATTTTAAGTTTAATTATCTCTCAAACAAACACTGCTTTTAGTATTGTTACCGTGATCAAATACAAAGCATGGAGATATAGATCTTACTTGATTAATTGTTTCAACTTAATTAAATCAAAAAAAAAAAAAAAAAAAAAAAAAAAAACTGATAACTTTATTACTGAATGTAATGACTTGTCCCCATTACTTGGTGTGTATTAATCCGTGTATCAGATTAACTACTGGTGTACGTAGTTGTAAATTCCTAATCACAACACAAACAATAGACCATATGAGATATGTATGTAAATAGAATATATGCAATATTAGCCAGATTATAAAAAGAAAGTATAAATAAATCCTTCCCTATATCATTGCATATCTATGCTTGTACACCGTCTCTCTGTCAAATACACATATTATCTTCTTAGTTTACACTTGATTGAACTTCAAGATATTATACTCAACCGAGCAATTCGTGCTGATAACGTGTTGTAGATAAACTAAAGTTAATACAAAGATAAATAGAGAGAAGAATAAAAGAAGTTCTTATTAATGGATACTCCTTTCGTACATAGATTATGGCTCTATGTATAAGTTAAATAGAGAGGGGATTCATTACATGCATTAGAGTTTCTAATGCATACATGCACACTAAATAGGTGGTTACATAGTAGTGAATGTCATGCAGACATGCAGACATTTTACCAATATTTGTCCGCACATTCATGGGTGTTAAACCCTTCAACAAGTACCACTTTCCTTGAATATTTATTTTTACTCACAAATGTTTTCCATCGCATAACATTTTTGCGCAAAATATTTTCACCAACATTTTCCGTCGCTTAAAATCATTGATACAATGCGATACAATCGCACAATTACAAAGATTACAAAATTACAAAGATCCGAGGAAAAATATCGCATATATCAATTATTAATATTTCTCTTGAATATTTGCTTTGCTTCAAATGATATGGTATTTCACATGGAAAGTTATAGCAGTCTGCATAAGACCCTCCCCCAACGGGCGCGATAAGATCTTAAGTTACCGTTCAAAAAGAACAATTAGGAATCATTTCCATGGGAGGTATCTATCAAATGAGACGAAACAAGTCCTACAACGGAAATCAAAACAAACAAAACGATTTGAACTTGCACGAAAATGAAACTTGTTTAACCTATGAAATTTTGAATGCTAATTTAAATTCCTATTTGCATTGCAGCACGACATAAGCCAAAGAACAGGGAGTAGTAGATACTTCTTATTTACACTTCTCGCACGATACTTCACTTTCGATACTTCTTATACTTCTTCAAGGAATGATACTTCTTATTTCGCACAACAAAACATCAAAAATTCGTGAAAGAATAGAGATGATTCGCACCATATAAAAGTTGAGAGAACACCATCGCAGAAGAAGAAAATTGAAGCTGAGGAAAGACAAAAATGAAGAGCGAAACCACAAACTCCAAGAGAGAGGCACTCCACATCAAGAAGAATTTTCTCTTAACATTGCTCTTCAAGCAATCTCAAGCGAAAAGAGGCAAAATGTAGGGGCGAAATATCGCACAAGGCAAAGAATGCGAAAGAACAGTTACACGATGAACATAATGCGAAGACCAACTTCATCAGGGAAGCGCGAAGAACTAAGCAACAACGCGACAGATAGAGACAACTTCCAAAAGCCTGGCGAGTAAGACAAACAAAAATAGAATCAGTCAACTATGATCCTGCACGTGAAATTTGGTTGTCTTCTACTGTGAAAATCATCTATATAAGGAGCTAGAAGACATTGTAAGGAGAGAGATCAATTAAGAGAGAGAAATCATAGAGGGAGATCAGATTGAGAGAGAGAGAGAGACACAAATATCTTCTACTTCTTCCTCCTCCACCACCACCACTTAGATAAAGAGCTTCAACAAAACCATTTAATGGAGATTTTAAATGTAATACTCATGTAATTTCAACACTCATAGTGAAGAACCATGGATGTAGCTCATATTGATCGAACCATGTAAAAAATCTTGTGTCTCTTTACTTTTCTAGCACTTTTATATTTCATTTTCATGGTGAATAATGTTTAGATCTATATGATATCATAAGGGGTGTAGTTGTGGGATTTTCCACAACTACATACACAGATACAAATTCTCTCCAAGAGACCCAAAGTCAACATCCCCTCTAAGAGACCAGGAAGTGCAAGGAATATGATAAAGGTGGTGATGGGAGAGATCGAAATATTTCATCTGTTAAATCAAAGGCTACAATATCAATGTTAAATATCTTATTTAACCTATTAGACTTCTGGTAATCTAACCAATGAAGAGCCCCATTAGCGAAAACGACTGAGCCCTGAAACCTATGCGTATTTTCTTGTTTGTCTCTCCATCCTTCTGGCATCACCAAGAGTGTAAACTTGGACGCCTTGCTTGGTGTCTGTTAACTTGAAAGTCCTAACAACCTTATACACTTTGGTGGAAGGACAATAACTGAATCCAGTACAGTCAAAAAATCGACCCTTCTTGGGAGGACAAATACGTTCACTGGTAATGGGATTGATGATGTATATAACATCACCGAGTTTGGACTCGACACCCAACCGTTACAAGAACCAACGAAGTAGAAGCACGTAAATTCAATAGCTATACTGCTTATATTTGGAAGAATGTTTTGGGGACTACCCCAAAACAGTGGGGGACTATTTTGTGATAGAAATGTCTACCCTATATTTATAAGGGGTGTCCTAAAGTGTGGAAATGACTAACCTACCCTTAACCTAATTTAATTTAAAACAAACCTAATAACCACCTATATATATATAACCACCACCTCCTCCCACCACCGCCGCCCACCACCACCGCCCAGCACCTACCACCTCCAACTACTACCACCACCAACCACCACAACCTCTATGTATATAGCTTAATTTAAATTATTAACGAAGATATTCTCACAAACCCATTACTTGTCATTCGTTTTTGGTTGAAGAAATGAGAAGTAATCATCAAAATGAGTTGAAAATGAAAGTTGCAGAGAGAAGTTCGGCTAGGAATTATGTGAAACAGTTTGTCGAACTAGCCGAACTCAGCTTTAATGGAGTTTTTTCTTTCAGAAAAAAGTTCGGTTACCTCGCAAAAAAAAAAAATCCCAGTCGAACTTTTAGTTCGGTTACGTCGCAACTTTTTTTCGTTTTTTTCCTAACCGAATTTTTAGTTTAGTTTTGTCTCAATTTTTTTCTACTAACCGAACTTTTTTCTGAAAACCAATATATTGAGTTCGGTTACGTCGAGAGAAAAAATTCCAAGCCGAACTTTTAGTTTGGTTACGTCGCAACTTTCTTTTTCCTAGCCGAACTTTTCTCTGAAAGCAAAAACTCCATTAAAGCTGAGTTCGGCTACCTGTGTCTTCAGAACCATTAGCCGAACTACACTTGCAGATGAGTTCGGCTACTTGTTCTTCAGATGTCGTAGCCGAACTTCATTTCCATGGTCGAAATCAGTTTATAAATTTCTCATTTTTTCGAAAGTTTTTGTCAATTCAAGCAACATTAACTAAATTTGAAGTATACCTAAGTACCCAAAACCCTCATTTCGAAATCAACCATCTTAAAAACCGAACTACAAGTTTGGTGTTGACAGATCAAAGTTCGGTTACCACATAGAAACTGCGAAGTAACCGAACTATATTTTATCAAAGTTCGGTTACCTATATAAATTTATCGACTAAACCGAACTCAAATTTTTCATATAAATAAGGAGTTCGGTTACGTTTTTTTTTTGCGAGCTTACCGAACTACATAGTTCGGTTACTTAAAAAATCATAATTGGCCGAACTGTTCTTCATATTGAAAGTTCGGTTACCAAAATCTAGGGTTTTCAAAATTTCTCCTAGCCGAAATCTCTACTGTAACGACCATTTTCAATGGTTTTTGATGATTTCTAATCGATTTCTTCAACAAAAAACGATTCAAAGGAATGGGTATGAAGGAAATTACCTGCGGATTTTCATTTTAATCGAATCGGACTTCTTGGTTGATGTTGGAGAAGAAGAAGAAGAAGAAGAAGAAGGAGGAGGAAATTAACTAATTTAATTACCAAGGGTAAATTTGGTATTAAATTTTTTTTTGGATAAGGGGTAACCCAAAACTACTTCAAATATCCACCCCCAAATTGGAAGAGTAGTCCCCCACTGTTTCGGGGTAGTCCCCAAAACATCGTTCTATATTTGTACCTATCTTGTCAAAAAAAATTGTTTTTCTTCTGTACACTTTAAATTTTCCATCTCAGAAGATTGTTCTCTATAGTAAAACTTGACATCATCGCTATCTTTTAGAATATTCGCGAAAAGCATACTTTTCTTGGGTTTCCCATTTTGCCAGAATTTGCACACTTTTGTGCATTGCAAGATGGACTTGATACCTGTCTTGGTCTTCTTGGGTAATCGATTAGGTATTTCTAATACAATATCTGAACTCAAATTCTCCATCACTCCCCTTTAGTTCCAACAAAATCCAGTAAGGTACCATAAAATCTCCCAATTGATAATTGGGCTGACTGACCGGAGGGCCCGAAGGGAGGGAGTCATTTTTATGGTCATTTTTTTGTAAAATGAAACCTCACATAAATTTGCAATTTGATAAAAAGATTTTGGTAATGTGCACTTGATAATACCAAAATATCCCTCCCTTTTAGTCAAATTATTATAACTCCTTATATATCTTATTTTTTAGGGGTATAATTGGTAACCAAACTTTAATATAACATATCTAAAAATCCGTGCCTTGGAATTTTACAAATTTTATCTCGTTGGAAAGGTTTTAAAAAAAATCTACGCAATGAGTACAAACAACAATATAAAATTTAGAGTTTTTACGAAAAATTCGGAGGTGTTTATCATTTTAGGCACAATTTTAGAAAATTAAATGTATATCCATTATACAAACCACCACAAAGGATACATAATTGGGCCGACCGAGCGAAGCGAGGGAGGACCTTTATATAGCCATTTTTTTGTAAATTGTAAGTCATCGATTGATACAAAAAGATTGGATTTGGTGTCCATGGTTGGTCTTTTTCACTTGACACATTTATCCCCCTTTTAGTCCAATTACTATAACTTCTTATGTATCTTATTTTTTCAGTGGTATAATTGGAAAGCAAACTTTAATATAACATATCTAAAAATCCGTGCTTTGGAATTTTACAAAATTTATCTCGTTGGAAAGGTAATATAAAAAGCTACGCAGTGAGTACAAACAACTATATCAGATTTAGAGTTTTTTAGAGTCTTTACGAAAATTCGGAGGTATTTTTCATTTCAGGCACAATTTTAGAAAATTAAATGTACATCCATTATGCAAACCACCACAAAGGATACAAAATACTTTATGTAGCCATATTTTGGTTTATGCATCAACTAATTTTCCGTTGCAACTAATAAAACGATGTACTCCCTCCGTTCCAAGAAAAGTGATACTTTCATTTTAGGTGCAATTCACGAAAATTGAATGCATAGCCATTATGCAAACCACCACACAGGCTTCATAACACATAATGCAACCATATTTTGGTTTATGGATCGACTAATTTTTCGTTTCAGAAAATAGTGATACTTTCACATTCCATTTCAGGAAAAGTGATACTTTCGCTCCGTTTCGGAAAAAGTGATACTTTCGCCCCGTATCATTTTTTCCGAAACGGGGCGAAATTATCACTTTTTGCGAAACGGAGCGAAAGTATCACTTTTCCCTAAACAGAACGAAAGTAGTCGCCGACAAACCCCATCTTCAGATTCTTCTTCGGTCGGCCCTCCCACCGTGGCAACGGTTGTACTAGTACTTTATGTAGTCATATTTTGGTTTATGCATCAACTAATTTTCCGTTGCAACTAATAAAACAATGTACTCATTTCGTTTCAAGAAAAGTGATATATATTCACTTATGCCTCAAAAATAACATTCTGACATATATCGCGCTATGTATTCATGGGTGTTTCATTTTTCTTCGGTCAGCCCTCCCCACCGTGGCAACGGTGTTCTAGTTCTATTGTGGTTCTTTCTTTTTCTTTTTTGAATCTCGTTGCATTGTACAGCTAGGGTTTCTTGTCAAAGCAAGGTGCAGCAATCTTATGTAGTGGAGTGTTAATAAGATTGTTCCTATTCAACCAAGGTGCAGCGATCTTATTTAGTACAACCAGAATTCAATGAAAAAATATTGAACTTTAAACAGATAATCCCCGCAAATTGAAATAAATTATAAACATAGTTAACTGGGAAACACACCCCAAAATACAAAATGAAATTCATAATTAATCAATCTGTTTTTGAAAAATTATGAAATTCAATGGTCACTTAGTTCACCACATAGGGATTTTTGTGTCCTACTAATAATTACTTACTAATGAATGTAAAAATTATCATCAAAAGCAACATACATATTTAGGGCAAATCATACTTACATGTATGAAATACCAGATACATCTACTTATACTTCTACATATTTATATTATATAATAGTACTGATAATACTTGCATTGCCATCATCATCGTCATCATCTTCAAATTTCTACTCTTTCATCTTCTTGTTCTCTACACTTTCAGACCCATTTGCATAAGGTGACACTGTTACCAACCTGCAGTTTTGTTCAAACGATTTCCCCCTAATCAAAAGCAAATATTTAATAAGAAAATTTCAGAGATATTCAGGCCCAAATCACAATAATCAATCACAAATAATAGAATGTCAGTTGCCCAAACACATGGCATAGGCACATTTTCGACAGTTCAATTTTCAACAACATAATGAAGGGAAAAAAAACCTTCTCCCGCAATTTCCTAGATTGTAATGCCTTTTACTGGCTACACTTCAAGTCTCCAAGCCTGTTGAGCTTTATAAGCATGGCTGTCGGTCGTCGTGGTTTTGATAGTACGTTATATGTAGGTTAATTTTGTCGGTGACAGCGGCCTTAGAGGAGTCAGAATACCCTAAAGTAATGAAAGTTCCATAGCTATCAAAATATATCAACTAGGCACATGTTTTAAATCTGAGACTACTAGCTACTACTAGTCGACTCTTCCTTGCTTTTGAAAAATAAAGAATATGACCCTACCTGTTTTTTTCTGGAAAAATGAACATTACTTTGGAGTAGAATCTGTGATATTTTTCTCTTCCATCTCGCTAAGTACTGATTATGGATTTCAAAACATTGTCTAACTAAGAAAATGAGCCGAGGTAAAAAAAAACTTTGGCCCTTAATAAACAAAGAGTGCACGGAGAAAACAGCTCAAATGAGGGAACACAAACAAGTGGAATATGGCATGTTGTTTGATGGAAAAACTAAAGTAAATGGAATTTTCATCACTAAAGTACACATCTCAAATCACAATTCATTTCTCTGTTACCCAATTGGAAAAAATCCAACAAAATATCATGAATCCTTTTCTCTTAAAGAAGAAGCTTTTCAAAATTTCTTTGTCACCCAATTTAATTATTGAAACAACAAGTGAGACAAAAAATTGGATTAAACAAAAAATTTCAAACTGTCAAATTTCTCACGTTTTTATTCTTTGGGGGATTGTGATTTGTTACTTTCCACACATTATTGATCGTCTTATACAACTACTTCAATAATTAGAAAAAAAACAACTTGATTAAACACTGCAACTTGAGTAGGTTTTGGAGAAAAATAGTGTCTAAATCTTATCCCAAAGACATGTATGGTTGGAAACCTATTTAAGGCACATTGTATTTAACCAAACAAAACCAAAACTACCTTCACCATACCATTCATATATAGTGGGCCAAAAGAATGTGACATTATGAAAAATTCTGGGAAGATTGATTTAAGAAAACGCGTACATATCTTAAAAGCAAGGTGTATATACAATACAGTTGCACAGTTTTGCCCATTAAAAACTAAAAACACTGATATTGTTTTCTCACATCAAAATGATTGAAAATCCAATTCAAGTGATATCAAATTCATATTCAAGTGCTATTGTAGACCACAAAATATGCCCATTAAGAGAGGAAAATACAACTATTTCCAGGGATAAATATTTCATATAAAGTAATAATTCCTTTGTGCCTGAGGATCCAAACGTATGCACTCTCACTTTGTTAAAAGAAATTATTTTGACAATTTCAATGGATTAACCAAGTGGTTAAGTAGTCAACCGTTCACTTAAGGATAAATCCTCAAATGATATATTGATTTGATCGAGTCTCAAAACAGTGAGAATCATTAGTTGTTACAAGATTGATGCAATTCCTAATATATAGGTAGCGCAAAATGGATTCTAATCTTTCATTTGTCCAGATATTATGGACACCATTTCTATTACAATAACTGGTTATATTTGCTGCCTTAGTAATATTGAATCTTGATGTTTAAACAAAAGCAGAAACTTTAAAGTTAATACAATTTTCAGGTCCTGTTTCAAAATCTTCACTAATGTTATATCTAGTCAACCGTTCACTTGTTAACTAATCAGGTAAACATTAGTCAGGAAGTATGCACAAAATTAAACTCGTACAGTATTAATGGTTGAATAAAGTGCGAAATAGGGTAATTTAGTCTTTTAAGGTACTGATTCGTTAATTACTTAATTTTAAATTTCTCTGACCAAAAACTGACAAAATGGAGTATGATTAATTCTTACTGATGGCTTCGGTGGTTGGGAAAAGTAGAGATAGGAAGAAGTAGAAGAAAACCAGCAAACAAAAGAAACGTTTCTTATGGAAAGTGATAATAAAGTAAGCCACCGGCATAGTTTAGTATCCCGTGACGATGCATGTGACTAAAGTGCGCATGGTAGGTTAAGTTTAAGCATCTTCACTGAAGAAATAGTAAAAAAACAAGTAAATGGAATTTCTACTGACCTTTCCTTGCGCTTCTCAAGAAATCTCTGCAACGACTTCTTTCTAGCGATTGGCAAATCTGTGAAGAATTCCAACAAAAGTTTGAGAAAAGTTAAGGTTATGGTTGTTTTCAGTTATAGCTGACTCGTCTGAGTCAGATTTAAAATACTTGAAAACCAAATGAATACCTTACAATCAGACGGCTAATACATTTTACTTGGTCACTAATTTAGATCAGATCTTATATATGATTCAATCTTCAAATTCAGATACTGAGTAAGAAAAAACAAACTATCCGGCTGCTTTTAATCAAACAAACGGCTGCTTTTCTTTTTTTTCGAAAACACTATTCATGGCCCAAATTTAGCTGATTTTCTATTGAGTTGTCTATATCAGTGAGTTATATTGTTCTATTAGATCAGACAATTGTTCCATTAATCATATGCACATGTCTTTGATTATGAATCAGACATTCTATTTTACAAAATTCTAAAACGAATCTACACAAATATTAACACAAAAGCAAACAGTATAAGTGCACTATTTCAGTTTCTAAAATCAATTCCTTTACAAGGTTCAAGAAAAAATTTCATGGCCATTTTTGATACAAAACCTTGCTTCAATATGCTCAGGTCCCTAACTAGTCAAAAACGCGTCTAGTATTTGAGTTGAGTGTGCCGTATTTGAGCCAGACAATACGACTAATCCAAAACCTAAACTAGCCTTCCAAATTAACAAATGATTTAGATCGAGTAACACAACATGACTAATCCAAAACCTTAACTAGTTAAACCAGGATTCCTAATTGACAAATGAGTCAGATTGAGTCAGACAAAAATGAACACTAATTGACTACTAACCTCCTCCATTGAGTTTCTCAAGTAGTGCTTTTCTTTCAAGGCTTGAAGTTGAAGCACTGAGTTTCGGATCAACCGATTCAGCAGCAGCAGCAGAAGCTTTATTTGCAACAGCTCCTTCTTCAGCGATCCTCATTATCATCTCCGCCTAAATTCAATGAATCCAAAAAATAAATAATCCCCAAATCAATTCATAAATCCTAATCAAACTAAAAATTGAAATCAATTAAGAACTTGATTATTAATTAATCGAATCAAACCTTATCACGAGGCATATCAAACACACAGACTTTTCCATTGTAGAAAATCGTCAAAGGAGTTGAAACCATTCCTGGTGTTAAATTCTCTGAACCATTTCTGTATCCCCAAAATCAAAATCATTAAAATTTTACTTTTCCCCAAAATTCATCAATTAATAGAGTTTAAGATCTAATTAAATTACCTGATTGGATTATAAACAGGCAGTGGCGGGAAGTTCTCAGTTGATTTCCCATCAATTACAGTCTTCAACAACCGCGGATTGATTTTTGAGATTGAAGTTTGAACACCTAAAATTTTACAAAAAAAAATAATCAGAAAATTGAAAATTCAATCAATTAGAAAATTGAAAACACAATCAGAATCAGATCAAGAAGAGTAATACCGTTGGTGTTGTTTTGTTGAAGAAGTTTCTGGAATTGAGATTGGGATGATGAAGAAGATGAATTTCCTCCTGATCCTTTGTTTTCCATACCGAAGAAATCAAGTTCCAGTGATGCTCCTCCTCCTCCTGCTCCTGACATCATTTAGTGATTACTGTTCTTGGATTGATTGTTGATTTTCTAGTGAGAGAGATAGAGAGACTTGATAGATTGGTGGGAATATTTTAAACACGGGTTTTTAAAAGAAAAACTTCATTGAATGAATTCTTTCCCTTCCTTCAAAAGAGGGTAAATTTTATTAATATTTATATAGGGAGGAGGGCCTGCTTCTGTTTTAGACCATGTGCTGTATCACGATTACTATACGTATTTTTGTACACTGGCCACTTGGAGTATACCCGTGACTGTGTACTTCTCATCTTGTTCTCTACAAGGGTTAATAAACCAGAAGATTAAAAAAAGAAAAAGAAGAGTAAATAAAAAATCCAACTAGAAGAACACGGAATGAATAGATGAGTCAGTGGTAAATTTCAAGCTCTTTTCTACACTGATATCTTAAAATAAAAAAAAAGTCAGGAAAAAAACTTACCGTCGAGGGGTTTTATTAAAATTTAAACCTCCTAAAAAGCAGTCCCTACGAAACTCAGGAAGCGTGGCAAAGAAAGGAAAATCCCTCCTTATTATTAGCGAGTTTCGAACTCATATCGTTGGTATTATTACCCAACAATTTTACATTAATATGCACCATTAAGTTATATAATAAAGGGGGTAGTTGTCAAACTCACGACCAGTCTCTACAACCTACCATCATCCTCAACGATAAGGCAATAGGAATCCTGGAGAAACTGGTAGTTGCAAATCATATTTATATGTATTTTCAAACAAATTTGTTGCTTCTCTACTGATTACAATAGAACCCTTATAAACTAATGTGTGGTAAAATAATAATCACGATAAATCAAGCTTTTAGGGTTTTAATTCCTGCTGCGGTAGGATGGATACTTTGGCAAGAACGTAATGCGCGATGATTTTGAAGAAAACCATTTCTTCAAAACTGACTCTGATCTTGGCAATGAAGCACAAAGTTTGGTTCTTGCATAGACTATTGCTTCTGGAAACAATTTGATTTCAAACATTTCTAGTACAGTCTATAATTGGGATGTAATTTTTGCTTAACTTTTTCTTTGTAATTTACCAGTGGTAGCATTTGTATATTCTTCTTTTTAATATATTAGTCTTTCAACCGAAAAATAAATAAATAATAATCACGATAAATTAATGAACTTGCTGGACCCTAATCGGGAATAACGTGCTCATTTAATAATTCGCTAGATTTACAAATTAATAAAAATTCGGACTTTCTATAGGTCCCTTCTGATATATAAATTGATAACTGTCTAATTTAAATAAAATTCGTTTTATATTTATGTTAATTCGGTAAAGAATAATTCAATTATGACCTGTTTTTTTTTTTTTTTTGAATATATTTATGTTATGTTGAATATCATCTTGGATTTTTCTTAACATTAGAAGAGTTTTTGGTGTTGTCGTTTGGTGATACAACAAACAACTATGCAATGTCTTCACAACTAAACTTCTTTACGTGAAGGTGAATCTATAACCACGATTTCATCTTCAGCTTCCACATCATCACTTTCCTCATTTCGCATGATACCCTCAATTATTTCCTCGTCACTCAAAAATCCGAAATAGTATTCTGTTGAGGGTGGTTCAAAAGGTATTCACCCGTTCGTTTCATTGTGATAATTTTGTAGTTCTCTAGTGCCTTCACTATCTAACAGTTTTATTGAATTCTTTGACGCGGTGTCATACATTAAACGAACATTTATTTTCCAACATGAACGGCAAGGTTGATCGCGTCTAAAACATAAATATTCTCGGAATCTGGTTCTCCTACTTCATAACTCTCCAAAATATAACTTTAGAATTGACGCCGGTAATGCATCTTTAAAGCTCATATAAATGCTGCATCACAAAGGCTGAATCTTTGTTGTAGTGTTTGGTGACAAGAATTTATATAATGTTTTGAGAAATTAATATATAAATATTGTTTTATCGATAATATAATATCGTGATAAATTGATAAATTCTGTGGGGGTTATATTGTATATATGAATTAAATATGGGTATTATCCGAGCCCGGTTTTGTGGACTGTAACGAAATTTAATTTTGGACAAAATAACAATTTTGTGCTGAGAAAGTGTTTGAACACCGTAAGAAGCAATCCTTATTTTCCTATTCAACGTTATCTTTTAACACAAAAAGTTATCTTCTTCAGAGAGCAGTTATATTCAGCATTAGTAGTTATCTTCATTTCTACATTAAAATCTTGTAATAATCTTATTATTTCTGCCGAATTTTAATTTAGTTTGAGATACAAGTATAACTTTTTATGTAATATATATGTGAATGAAACAAACTGCATTACCACAATTGACATTGTAGTACGTTTTTATTTCTGATGCGTATGGCAAGTTTGTGCCATTACGGTTTCTCATACCTCCTGGAGGGTTTTCGATTTCGTTTTATCTTTCATCTAACCATCTACGGACGTAATAATCAGAGATTACAAAGTTTGATATTAAATTTGGATATATTACTTCTTTTATGGAAGCATTATATCTTATAGGAAAGTATCCATCAAAATGATGATGAACCATTAGAAAGTTTCAATTCCCCCATCGATTTACATATACTTGGTACAAATCTTATTTTTATAGATTATTGTACTAATCAAAGATTTCGATTCATGGATGTAATCGAATATTATGTAGGGAAAAATATCGTTTGGTCCTTTTTTAGGTGGTCCCAAGTCTATTTAGTCCTTTCAGAAATCACATTTTCCATTTGGTCCATAATTATTTAAAAATATTAAATGGACCAGAGTACCCTTTCGTGTTAATTCCTACTTATTTTTCGTAGCAGTTCATTCTGTCTGATGAACTCCGGAGTTCATTCCTTCAAATGAATACCTAATAAAAACCTAAAAAATTATGTTTACTTGTTTTTTGTAGCAATTCATTCTGTCTGATGAACTCCGGAGTTCATTCCTTCAAATGAACACCTAATAAAAACCTAAAAAATTATGTTTACTTGTTTTTTGTAGCAATTCATTCTGTCTGATGAACTCCGGAATTCATTCTTTCAAATGAACACCTAATAAAGCCTAAAAAATTATGTTTACTTATTTTTTGTAGCAGTTCATTTTGTCTGATGAACTCCGGAGTTCATTCTGTAAAATGAAACCAAACTAAATCACATATGAAAACAGAGTTCATACTGAAAAATGAACACAACACAAAACTTCATTATTATGATAAAAAACAGAGTTCATTCTTTCAAATGAACTCCTAATAAAACCTATATGAAAACCGAGTTCATTCTTTCAAATGAACTCCTAATAAAACCTATATGAAAACCAAGTTCATTCGTAAAAATGAACTCCTAATAAAACCTATATGAAAACCAAGTTCATTCGTAAAAATGAATAATAGCAGCATCATCTTCATCATCTTCGTCATCTTAAACAGCAACAACAAACATCATCGTCTTCAACAGCAGCAGAACTTCATCTTTAACACGAGCAGGAAAATCAAGATCAAGATTTTCAACATCAAAAAAAACAAACATCGAAATAACATAAAAATCTCCATCATCTTCATCATATTCATCGTCTCCATCATTTTCAACAGAAGCAGCAGGCAGCAGAGAAGAAAGAAACACAAAATCATCGTCGTCTTCATCATCTCCATCTTCTTTAACAGAAGCAGCCGCAACAGTGACGAAGAAATACAAAAATCTTCATCATCTTCATCGTCTTAATCATCATATTCAACAGCAGCAGTAGCAACATAGAAGAAAAACCAGAAAAATTATCATCCTTCTTCATCGTTTTTATGAGCAACAACAAAAAAAAGAAAAAAAAAATGGAGAGAGAAACTGGATATGAAAACAGGAGGAGAGAGAAAGTAAATCTGAAAATAAGATATTTTATATTGACTTTTTATATATATATGGTCCCAAAAGGGTATTTCTGCCACTACCTAGTGACAATTACATCACCCATGACGTCATCCTAGGACCAAACCATAATATTAATGACCAAACAATAATATATATTTTAAAAAAGGACCAAACAGATAGTTGACTGAGTCAACTGGAATAGACTCTCTCTAATATATTATTCCTAGGACTAAATGATATTTCCTACTATTATGTAATTACATTTTATTGTGTATGAAGTTTGGGCTTTCATGCTCCTCATTCCTTCCCGAAAGAAACAAAAATCAAGTTTAGCACTAAACAAAAATCTATCACTCGCCATAAACAGAGGTTAAATAGTGGAGAATGAAACCATTGACACGTGGGTGTGAGGAGTCGGGGTTAAATCACCACCGATTTCAACTCAGTCGAATGTCAGTCCAAGTGATGGACTCGTATTTCAGTCGAATTTAAGTGCAACTCAGTTTTTGGTAAAATAAGACCGTTATACCCTTGGTTGTTGGGTTCAATCCCATCAACTCCAGTAAGGAGGAAGTCAGGGGTTCAATCCACACCGTAAAGGTTTCTAATTGTAATAGATTAATTGTATAGTGGGTTTGGCGGTGTTGGGTTTAGTAATGGGGCCAGTCTAACTGGCTGGATTCGGGTAGAAGCCTGGTCCGGCTTTCGCATATAAAAAAAAAACAAAAAAAGAAGTTCCACGTATGGTAATAAATTTGTTGTTTTTAACATTCAAAGTGGGTAAACAAGCTAATTATGATACTAATAATGTAGGTTTGTCTTCGGATTTGGTTTAATACATGTGGGACTCTCTTAGATCTTTTTAAGGTACAACTACTGTCATGCTTAGCTTCACCGAAACAAATTTCTTTGGGAGATGCTAGACGCACCGAGATTATATCCCGAAAAATATCCCGACACAAACAACCGTTAAGGCTCCATCCAGAGGTAAATAGGGGTGGATTTGAGTTCCACCAAGTTTGTTTCGGTTAGAAGATTTCTCGGTGGAAAAATCTCGGTCACTCTATCATTATTATTGAATTTCTTTATAAGTATGGCTACTGTGTAAAAATAAATAAATGATAGATAGACAAAGAGAAAAAAAGGAGATTCAAAGGACGGTGATAGACTTATCGAGAGATTTATCCTGTAAAATCAATCGACACTCAAAAAATTGGAGGGCCCACCACCCACTGAAATTAACAGTGGCCATTTTTTTAGTGGCGAATCTCTTTATTATGTGAGACCCGGTTGATTATGCAGGGATTTCTCCCTCGGTTCCTTTATTATTGCCGAGATTTAAAACCCCATACCTACCGACTACTGGGTGTTGGGTCTTAGGGATATGTGTCTATTAACTTTTATAATCTGGTTATTTCTTATATTTGCTTAGAATTGTTCAAAAATAAATGACCTTGTTAGGGGTGGACCAATAAAGATGTACAAAATTGGTCCACCTTCTCTCCACCACAAGATTTGGTAGGGTAGGCTTTTTAAATTCTAAGTGGGATCCCAAAATAACAATCAATGATTAGGTTTTATTGGTCCACAATTTGTCCATCAATTTTCGTCCACCTTTAGAGCATCTCCGATAATGGGTGCTAAAAATTCTACGTGAAAATATTATTTAGACCCTTATTTATGAACGTCTATACATTTTGTACAAATATTACTTCTTGGCTTGTAAACCATCTCCAATAGTGTAAGGTTAAACCTCAATTTTTATAGATGGTTATAACTAATTTAAAAACTAAACTAATTTTCCTTTTTTTTCTATTGGTTTATTTTAACCCCCGAAAAGGGAACTCAAAAATCTATTTATGGGAAGCAAAAAATTTCTATGCGGAACAAGCATGCGAAAATGGGCTTAGAAGCCAGTTTCTTTAGACTTTTAGGGTTGAGAATCAGTTGGGATGTGTGTGCAACTGCACACCCATGCCCTCAATTGTTTTTTCCACTGTCCCTGACCTTTTGCTCTAAACTTTTTCCTGCTTACATGTCCTTCGGTTCATCGCATTTAGGTAGGAACCAATATTTACATATCCTAGTACAAGAGGTGTGAGACAAGGCTGTCCAGTTTCTCCTCTTTTATTTAATATTGCCATAGAAGGTTTTTCAAGATTTATGGATAGAGTAGCTAACCAAGGACTTTTCAGCGGTTTTTTTTGTGGCTTCTTCTAGTATTGTGGCCAACCATCTTCATTATGCGGATGACACAATTTTATTTTTGGATGATAACAAGGAAGAGCTACATAACCTATTTTCAGCATTACATTGTTTCAAGTTCATAGCCGGACTAAAGGTAAATACTTTGAAAACCACACTTGTTTCCGTGGGAGTAGTTCCATACTTAACTCTTTGGGATGAAGAATTAGGTTGTTCAATTGATTGCCTACCTTTTATGTATTTGGGAATGCCGCTTGGTGCGAAATCTAACTCCATAAGAATTTGGGACCATATTATAAAGCAGTTTGAAGCTAGACTTTCAGTTTGGAGGCGTCTTTATTTATCGAGGAGAGGTAAGTTAGCTCTTTTGAATTTTATTTTATCCTCTCTTCCGACCTACTATTTTTCTCTATTTAAGGCCCCAAGTTCAGTCATCAAGATTCTTGAAAAGAATATGCGAAATTTTCTATGGGAATACAAGAAGGGAGCATAAATTTCTCATTTAGTTAAGTGGGATATAGTTCGTGCAACTAAAGAAAGAGGTGGTCTAGGAGTTTGCAACCTAAAACTTATGAATTTAGCATTGTTAGCTAAATGGCGCTGGAGATATGGTGTAGAAAAGAGCAAGCTCTGGTATAAAATTATAGAAGACAAGTACGGCAAAGAGTTCTCCAAATGGATTCCAGGAAAAGTCATCCAACCCTATGGGGTCTCTTGCTGGAGGGCGATAGTTGAGTCTGCAGGTTTCATTAGCGAGCATTCGACTTTATTCCTCCATTCTGGAAAAGACATTGCCTTCTGGAACGATCGCTGGTGTGGGCAACAACCTTTGTCTTCTGTATGTCCTAATTTGTTCAAGTTGTCCAGGAATAAATGTGCTTGTATTGTTGATATGATCTCTATTGAAATAAATTGGAGATTCAATTTCAGGCGGGTACTTTCATACCAAGAAGCTTAAGAATATGCATTTCTCATTTCAGTCATCGGTGATGTTCCCCCTTCCCGTGATGGTCTGACAGACACAAGGAGGTGGAAATTGCATCCCTCCAGTGTGCTTACTGTCAACTTACTGTATCCTCAATTGGTGGCAGAACATGGAGTGTCTCACTTTCCTTCCCATTTCATCTGGCAACAGGCTATCCCTCTAAAAATATGTTTTCTAATGTGGTGTTTGGTTTACGGAAAATTGAATACTATAGATATGCTTCAACGGAAAGGTATGGCTCTTCATAATGCTTGTGCTTTGTGTGGTGAAGGAGTGGAGTTACAGGGTCATTTATTCCGGCACTGTAAAATTGCATACAAAATTTGGTGTAACTTAATACCAAATACAGGTTGGTCTTGGGTTTTGCCGGGCTCAATGAGAGCTTTGGCAGAAACATGGCATACAAAGCAATTTTCTAATTCAGGAAACTACATCTGGAGTTTGATCCCGGAAGCAATCGTTCACACGATCTGGAAAGAAAGGAATTGTAGAATATTTGAATCCAACTACCTCTGCAAAACTGATGGCGATCTCATTTTTGAAGTCAAGTCTACAATTCTGCAGCTGCAGGTCACAGAGTTCATTTGAACTTCTCCCATAATGTTTGGTCTAGTTGGCAGGCAATGTTTTTGTAACTCCTAGGTTGTTTAAAACCTTCTTTTCTGTGTTTCATCTACCTCTGGTAGAATTGTTTGTACATTCCTTCTTCTTTTAATACATCTTCCTTTTCGATCAAAAGAAAAAAAGAAAAAAAAAACCTATTTACATATCCTGGTTTAGATGGGCACATAAGCGACTGGACAAAAAAGGTGTTGTACGTAGAAAATCTGCATACTACCTTCTTTGGAACCAGAAACTACACTGCAGTGGGCAGAAATGAATAAGAGATGAAGGATTTGATGGATGTAATTGTCATTGTAATACACTGGTAATGTCATAGGATGGTGATATCAGTGACCTAACTTTGAAATTCGCCAACCCCAAAAAAAATCGATGGTCAAAAAGAAAAGGGTTCGATGATTTTCCTAAAAATCCAACGTCCAAAAGTATATTAAAAAAGAAATCCAATTTGAAAATTCTGCGAGCAGCCTCTGTCAAGATCACTAGCTTTAGAAGAAAGTAGAATCAAAATGCACGGAACACAATTAACTTCAACTCAAGCATTACTTGTTTAAACTCTCTTAGTATAATTCCCTTTTCACAAAACTTCTTTGCTTACATGTTAGGATGATAGCATCGGTGTCTTATCTCGTGCATTTTCGAAGCATGGGATGGGACCAACACCTTATCATGTGACTTGTTATCTTCCGCGAGATGGGTAAGCTAGTAATCCCTGGTTAACTAGTTCTTAAACAGAAAATAATAATCCGATATCATTGTAGCAAATGATAAAGTTATTAGGCGATGAACTGATGATACTAATGATCTGAAGCCGAAACTCGTAAATTGTTGTAATTCAGCAGACGTATTCAACCAAAAACATGAGTATGCGTGACGTTAGTAAGTTTCTTCTGAACCTAGGTTTTCTTGGAAATAAAATAAAGTGCTATGAGTAATTGTTTCTCATTTTTCTTCTTAAGTTCCAAATGAAGAGGTACACTGAATTTGGGGTTGCTTGAAGGCTGCTGTCTCGTTTAAAACTATCCATATAAATTTATACATTTTCTCGAGGCAGTTGGTAAACATATAAAATGAAGACATCAAATTTGAATTGAGGGGAATAACACACGTATGCTACAGGCAGCTACTCTATAAAATTTTGATTTTTCTTTTTAATACCCATCCTAATTAATTGATTTGTATGACAAATGGAACCAATCCGAGAAAATTGATGACAATATAAATGTTATAAATTTACTAGAACACCGCTGCCACGGTGGGGAGGGCCGACCGAAGAAAAACGAAACAAATAACAATTTCCGCCGGTAGGCATATACTACATTCGTTTCAGGAAAAACGATATTTTATAGTTTCATTTTGCCTAATAATAGGTCAAATTGATAAATTAATCACTTTTCTTGAAACAGAGGGAAATTGAGAAGGTGAAAGTATCTATTTTGCTGAAACGGAGTGAAAGTATCACTTTTCCTGAAACATAAAATTAGTCGATGCATAAACCAAAATGTGGCTGCATAATATGTTATGTATCCTTTGTGGTGGTTTGCAAAATGGCTATGCATTGAATTTTCGAAAACTATGCATAAAGTGAAAGTATCATTTTTCTTGAAAACGGAGGGAGTACATCGTTTTATTAGTTGCAACGGAAAATTAGTTACATGCATAAACCAAAATATGGCTACATAAAGTATTATGTATCTTTTGTGGTGGTTTGCATAATAGATATACATTTAATTTTCTAAAATAATGCCTAAAATGGTAAATACCTCCAAATTTTTCGTAAAAAGTCTAAATTTGATATTGTTGTTTGTACTCATTGGGTAGGTTTTTTTATTACCTTTCCATCGAGATAAAATTTGTAAAATTCAAAGGCACGGATTTTTAGATATGTTATATTAAAGTTTGGTTGCCAATTATACCACTAAAGAATAGGATACATAAGGAGTTATAGTAATTGGACTAAAAGGGAGGGATATTTTAGTATTATCAAGTGCACACAGCCAAAATCTTTTTATGAAATTGCAAAGGGGAAATTAGGCGCAGGCCTCAAAAAAATAATTTTCTCGTTGTCAGGCCCAAGATTTTTTCGTGACACCCATAATTATATGAAATTTTAAACAATGATTGAATAACGGGTTATGCATCATAATTTTCCAGGGGTATAATTGGCAACGCAACTTAGATATAACAACCGCGCCTTGGGATTTTACAAATTTTATATCGTTGGAAATCTTTTAAAGAGAGTCACACAACGAGTACAAACAACAATATCAATTTTTTGTTTTTCACGGAAAAATCGGAGGTGATCACCATTTTAGGGAAATTTTTCGAAAACTGACTATATATTGGTTATGCAGCCTCCAAAAAACATGCATAACAAAATATGCATACCCCACAAAAAATGCATAACACGTTATGCAACCATATTTTTGTTATGCATCTATTATTTTGGTTTATGCATCCACTAAAAGTCTAAAACGCTGTATATGCCTGAATCAAATAGAAAAAACAGACGCATAACGAATTATGCAACCATTTTCTCAACTGCATAACAAGTTATGCATCTATAACAGGTTATGTAGCCATTGTTTTACTTGATTTTAGTGCGTACAGATAAAATTGATGCATAATGCATTATGCAGCCATATTTTTGGATGCATAACAGGTTATGCATCCATTTTCATGACTGCATAACATGTTATGCATATTTTATTGTAGGTGCATAACAAATTATGCAATTTTTGTTTTTGTTGGTTTCAATAGTAACAAAAAAGTTGATGCATAACGTGTTATGCAACCATTTCTCGACTGCATAATAGGTTTATGCAGAATTTTTGTAGATGCATAACCCATTAACACATTAGTAATTTGACTTGGGAAACCGGCGCACTCAATTGGTTAAGAGAAAGGAAGAATTTACCTCCAGCTTTTTTTCATGCGACTGTACTGGAATTCTGGAATGACGAGTCGCTAACTAATTGATTAAAAAAAGTGAGTTTAAGGATACAGGTGTTGCCGTTCTGGGAATTAAGTGGAGATGCACACAATTATGTTCAAACGAGTGGATTAATTCCATTTTCCTGGCACAGCTTTGGCAGTAAGGAGGGCAAAATTAATAGTAAATTTCTACAAACACCTGTTATACGTTACTTGACGTGACCATGGATGAATTTGGTGTAAACTACTGTCTCATCTCCTACCCTGCAATTTAATTACAAACTCAAAAATAAAATAAAAAATATCTCTTATACACCAGTCAACATTCATAATTCATTATTGCTTCATGAACGAAATTCAACTCAGAAAGAATCCCCTTATAGAGTTACTCCGTCCCAGCAATTCATTCAACATTTCTTCTCTACAATTTAATTCAACTCAATTGAAGCAGCCACCATCTTCCCATCCATGACACAGCAATTCTCTTGTAATCTTAACCTCAAATCAGTGGCAACCACATCTCCTTCTTATCTTCGAATCCATCTTACTGGTTCTCCCAAATCTTCTCAATTCCTCATTTCCCATGAATATCAACAGCAGCAAATCTCAATTTTTTTTAGGGTTTTCTGAATTAGAGTTTTTGAGAAATTAATTACCAGAGTTAGATGCATGTAAAAGGAATTTTTTGAAGACCTGCAATTCTGTTAGCAATTATTTCTCTTCATCTTCAATTCCGTCTCCAATCATTATTTTCCTTTCTTAGTTTCTCTGTTGTTAACGATGGTGATGGTGATGACAAATGTTGGGATCTTCATGTATTTGTGGTGCGAGAGAAGATCAAAAACCGATCCGCTGCGATACAGAGATTTTTGGAAATTTCCTCTCTATCTCGTCTCCCTGATAAAACAAAAACATAAGTTTAGAAAAATATGGGTTTCAGAGAATTTTTTTCCCAAAAATGGGTGCGCGCATGAAGTTTCACGCCCGTGGGTTTGAGGGTGAGAAAAAACTGAAAAATGGGTGTGGTAGTAGTTTTCACAATTTTATGTGAGGTTTCAATTTACAAAATAGTAGCCATAAAAGGGAATCTCTTCCTTCGGACCCTCCGATTGGTCGGCGCAATTAAAAACTATATGTACAATCGAATCTCCTATATATACATAGGACAAAGACCGGAGCTAGTTATCGGCTGAATAATTCAATGGCAGTTGGATTCTTGATGTACCGTAGGAGGAGAAAAATTTAGTCACACTCAAATGAAATAATACCAGCCAATTAAAAAAACTCCATGTAACAATGAGTTACATCATACACGTTTTAAATGTCTTGAATGCATATTATAGTTGGAGCTTAAAATAGAAAATAAAGTAAGTACGTATCACTGATATTAGTGTTTACTGTCAGAGCCTTATTGATGCAAATGTCAGTCGACACTCGACTGTGACAATATAAACATGGTTTAAGCATGCTTTTTTTTAGTGTTGGTCACTTGGTTGCTTTTGTGTATTCCAGATGCGTTAGTGATAAAAGTTAGATGGATAAGGTGGTGGCAATAGGTATATATATTTAAGTAAGTAAGGTATCAGTGGACCAGCAGGACCAACGTGATTCCATTACGTGGTGCTACTCATGAGTTGATGTTTTTAAATTAAAAAGAGAAGTGAAACTATACCAAATCATGATCAGTTTTCTTACTTAAAAACCAAACTAGAGCCAATTAGTTAGCCATAATTTCAAGTCATCAATGGACAGTGACAAGAGCTAGCTAAAGTTAGACATTAAGTTAGATTCACGGGTGTACCGATCGACCTAAATTCATCACAAGAGGCCAAATGGTTTTAATACCTCAAACTGCGAAATTGACAAACACTTGGAATGACAAAGACCATCTAACTAGAAGCTATTCCTTAGGGTTATTCATACACTTAAAAGGTTAGAGGTTCGAAAGAAAACAAAGGAAAACCAAACGTTAGATCTTTCTCCACTTATCGATCGCTGTACCGGGCACTTATCTTTTTGGAATGCTCGGAAAAAAAAAATGTAACCCGCACAGCGGTATGGCATATTTGCCCATGTGCTTGCCATTGAGGTGATGCAAATATATATATATATATAGAAAGGGAAAAGAAAGATCCCCACGGACATGAATTTACGCATGTTTTACACAAGGTGTGTTAGTGAGTGTGTGATCCAGATGTGACGGATAGGTTAGATAGATCTGGGGTATTGAATTTTGGTGTAGTTGTGTGTACGTATAAACTGTCAGTGAACGGTGGACCAAACATGATTCAAAAACGTGTCAATAGTTTGATGATCTACTAAATTGTGTTTAATTATCTGTGTAAGAGTGAGCAGGAAAGTGTAACAGGCGATCATAATTACAGAAAGTTCAGATCCCGGGCAAGCTCAGATCAGCTGGGTTAACGACATCACTCTGTTCTCGGCATTCACCCCCCCTCCCCCACCCCACCCCACCCGTACTTCTACTTTTTTCATCAAAAAGAATAGTCTGAAGATGTGCGTTCAATCTAAGATATCATTCTTTTAATTAGAATCCTATTTTTAGGGCCGTAGGGGATGGCTTTTTGGGGGCCTAATGGGTCATGAAATAGTAGTTCTTATAACCCCTTATCCTCCATTTTACATAATCCCCAATATACCCTCGATTTGATTAGTGATAATTATAATGATTAAATAAACTAATCACGATTAGCAAATGGATTATACTAATTTAATGTTTAATTTCTTGAGAATCAAAACTTTTTTTTTTATCTAGAAGAAGGGTGATTTTGATGAACTTTTTTGAAAACTTTGAAGAAAAACTGATGAAACCTATCCTGAAACCAGTCTAGAAAACCTTGTAATCAACCCCCATTAGAAATTTTGATTGATTCAAATCCGTTTGATACTGAAAAAAAGCTAAGTTTTTTTACAGGTTACGGCTGGGAATATGTTGTCGTCCCAACCATTATAAGGATTTACGGTTTGTAATTTAAGGATTCCAGGCCGTAATATATATACACGGCTGGGTTAGTAAGAACTTATGGCCGTAATTCAAACTCACGACTGGGTTAGTATGAACTCCTGGCCGAATAGTTAACCAGAGTCTTATGTGTATCAATCACAGATGAAAACCCTACTGTAAATGGTATAAACACTCTCGACCAATGTATTTAATGCATTGCTTGACTTCTATTTTTAAACTAAACTGCTAGTTTTCAAAAAAAAAATTTAACCTCTATGTCATTAAGAAAAGATTCGAGCTGATCTTTCCACAATTGGAAGCCTTCAAAGACGAAATGGAAGCCGTAAAGATAAACAATCCCAATATGCCACGTGGACAAAGAGTAAGTTTGTCAATAATTGGCCCATCAAAAATTGTTTTATGTCAAACCAACTTAAAATTGTTTTGTTTTTTCAGTGGGAGATGGCCGAAGCTGATTATGAGGATTTCCATGGCAAGAAGTTTGAACTTCATGGTTGCTATCATGTCTTGGAAGAGAGTATCTACGTTGAATTCTTCCACTATTATTAAGACCCATGTTTGCAATGTAATGATATTATTTTTAAAGTTTATGCTATGAAATATGTATTTGTTTTCGTTTCAGTGAAAAATGTATGATCTTTCCCTTCCTTGGTTCCTAAAAATGACACAATTATATAAGAATAGAGAAACACTAAAATTTCATTCAGACCATTACGGTTAGGAAGCAATACACAACCAATCTGTTTGTCACCCAACGGCTGGGAAAACTTTCCAACCCAACCGACATAAATCTTAACGGCTGGGAAGGCTGGGAAAACTTTCCGACCCGACCGACATAGGACTTCACGGATGGGAAAACTTTCCAACCCGACCGACACAAACTTCACGGTTGGGAAAGTAGTTTAACGGCTGAGAACCTGGAGTTACGGTTAGGAATTCCTAACCGAACTTGAGAAAATTTCCTTGTTTTCTACAGATACATAACAATTAACGGCTAGAAAAGTCCCAACCGTGATAGATACTTTATGGTTGGGAGTTCTTTGTGTCCCAACCGTTGCTTCAAATTTACAGCTAGGTCGAAAAGAACTCCTAGCCCTAATCCTCCCAGAACCAGTTTTCCTAAACCCTAAATTCTTCGATCTTACCTATTAAACCAATTTAAAGGCAAAATAAATGGTGGGTTTTTGAATTCTTAGCATTCTGGAGGATTTAATGGTGTTTGGACAGATTCATTCACCGAATCTTTAATCTTCAATTTGTGGTTCAACACCTTCATAGACAATAGAATCATAACAAGTCTATGATAATCCAAATCATCCTGTTCTTATCATATTGAGAATAAATCTTAAAAAACATTTTTGAAAATCGATGGAAATTTGATTAAAAAAAATATCAAGGTTTTGTTTGATTTTGAGAAGAAGAAGAAGAAAAGGGTTAGGTGAATTAATTTTGGTTTTGAAATTTGATTTAGTTTTGATTTTAGGTATAATAATGATCAAGGGCATATTTGACTTTTCATAAGAATTAGGTCCCCCTTATCCCCTAAGGATGTTAGATAGCATATAAAGCCCCCAAATTCCAAAAAATTCAAGCCCCAATAATAGGATGAGCGAACCTCAAGAAAATTGATTATTCCACGGAAAGGTTCGCTCACAGTCCAACTCTTCAAAAAGCTAACAACCATGTGCGAGTTGGACTCAGTTGAACCCGTCCACTGAGTTGATCAAATTCATACCAACCCTGCCCTCAATAGTCGAGTTAGGTTAAGTACTCTGGTTAGGTTAGATTCGAACGGGTTTGGTCAGTATACCTGATAGGAAATGGTGGTTTTAACTCTCTTATAGAAATCCAGTTTCTTCTCCAACTCTGTCGAGTTCTCTCCAAGATGTTATGGGTGCTAATCAATGGATGGAAGATGGTTTTAACTTAATCCAATTGTCCAATTGATGGTG
>JAJJMB010005005.1:2789-17279 GCA_023531105.1 Papaver atlanticum
TTGTTTGTCAACCAATGGGTGGATTTTGGTCGTTTTTATCGACTTATTTGATGATGTGTCACTGTTACTTGGAATCATTTCGACCAGATAGAGATACGGTTACTATTTCTGCATTCTGAAATCTCATCGTGAAAGCCATTTTGGCAAGCAATGTATCCAAATGGTATCCACAATGTAGTTGTATAAATCCTCCTCCATTGTTTTCATGGATCTGTTCTGTATAAATCATAAACATTTTCAACATGTTACTGTTTTATAATTTCAGATCATGACAGTCACCTCACGTTACATCCTGCACATTTGTTGTAATGTATCTGTATACAGACCCTTTCAACGTGTTATATTTTCGGATCATGACAGTCACCTTTTGTCTTTTCTCCAAAATTTACAGTTTTAAGTTTGTGCATGAAAATCTAAAATTTATGCCAGGATAGGAAGCGGTTGATGGCATTTCCCAGTTGGCAATTTTATTCATCCATATTTAAGCTAAAAATATAAAACTAGCTAAAATTTATTTAATTCATCCATATTCATGCAATGCTAAAATTTACAGATTTTCTTTGGATGCGAACCAACTAGCTCGACATGCTTTACTTGAATTTAGCTTTAGAAATAGTAACACATCGCATGCATTCTTCACATTTGTATAGCATACCGGCATGCATAAATATTTGGTCTTTGAAAGAGGAATTTTTATACTGAAGTCATGAAATAGCATACCGGCATGCATAAATAGCTGATGAAAACAAAACCTATATATGTGCATCAGTGGTAGGCCTAAAGCAAGATTTTTGTCGACGAGGACTGGAAACATCATTGACAGTGGGTTTCTAAAACGATATCAGAGCTAGGTTGGATGGTGTGTGGTGTGGACTCCCTATTGCAGGATGAGTTCAGGAATTTAAATTTCTGTACAGAAGTCGTGAAACAGCATACCAGCATGAATAGTTGTATGAAATACAAAATCTATGTGGAGGACATCAATGGTAGGCCTAAAGCAAGATTTTTGTCGACGACGAAAGCAAACATCATTGACGGGGAACTGTTCTATATTGATGCCCTCTTTCTTAACAAGAATATATCCACGGTTAGGGGTCGAAAGCTTAAGTGACAAAAGATACTTGTATTTTATGGATAGTGGGTTTTGTAAATATGACTTACTTGAACCCACTATTAAGCTACAATCAAAGTGTTAGTCGTAGAACTTAGACCACCATATAAGTCCTCCTTCAAATCTAGCTTATACCACCTTTTTCAGATTTTAAAATGCAATTATAGAGACTTTAGAAACAAGTTTCAGTTTGGGTCACATGGTGATTGGACGGACGGCTATGAGCTTTACCTATGATTTATTTAATAGGAGCATAAATTCATGTAATTAATCTTTAACTTTTAACATCAACGGCCATTCAACTAAACCAGTCGCACTAGATTCAGTTTGATCCGGGGAACTTACCTGAATCGCAAACATCAATCTTAATAACAACAACAAATAAAACCAACATAGGATGATGGTCCGAAATCCGAGAATTCATGATCCTATAGGATTTTATCCGTTATATCGGATATCGGATGTCGGATCGGAATTCTTATCGGAATCCCCCCCCTTAACGTAACGGAATTGGATTAGACCCCATCCAATTGTTAAGTTCCGACATCCCATAACACATAGGAATGTATTAGTAATTTCCTACCTCTAGGATAAAGATGTTGACTATCGGAAATTGTATTCTTAAAAATTATCGGAATATCTAACCGGATTAGTAATTTTTAATCCCTTTTAACAAATTTTTTCATATTTTTAGGAATTATCGGAATTTATCGGATTTCCGATAAACTAACCTATCGGATTCGAATTTTAAAATTCCGTCGGATGTTGCCGGATTTCGGAATTCCGATAACACTTAGCCTATCGGAATCGGATTGGTGAAAATCCGACAGAATTTCATCCATTAACAGCCCTAAGAATAAGCATGGAATACTGCGAGATTCCTTTCAACGGTTCTCCATAAGATTTGAGAATGACTATAAAGTTAGGTGAACCTTATCTTCGCATGACGACAAAAGAGCACCCTCCTTTTTTGTTTGGAGATTAAACATTAAACTAATATTGACTAATCAAGTTTAAGCTGCACTAAGTGGCAGATTAGGGATGAACAAGTGTGAAACAGCTTCACTGTTGGTGGAGATGGGTTTGAAACGATATCTGTACTGGATATAGATAGATCATGTATTATAATAACAACCTAAGTACTCTTTTGTTTTTGTTGCTTTGAAAACAAAAAGGAGATACAGTAATGGATTTTCTTTCTCGACATATATATTTCTAGGATCTTCCTCTTCTGCCTTTTTGTCCACTATATTACTTACATTCATGAATTATCACATTCATCCTTATGTTTGTCATTGGATTCTATCTCACAGCTAAAACCTTGAATCTTAATTTGTCATACATATAACAACTAAGAGCAGCTTTTTGGTTTTTTTTTTACCATCAAGGCATCAACTGGTGAAATTGTTTACCTTTGATTTGGAGTCACATGGTAGAATTTTTGTCGTACAAATGGTTTAAGCTCATGGTGTAGATTATTCATTTTTATTTTTTCTTCTTCCTGCATTAGGTTGGTTGTTGTTGAGATAAAACCCACATTGTGATCCTGTAGTTAATAATCCTAACTTTGCAAGCCGGTTTTATGTCCATGACTTGTCAGTTTATTTGTGTCAGTTTATTTATGTCCATGACTTGTCAGTTTATTTATGTCAGTTTATTTATGTCCATGACTTCAATTAATACTTGTAAGTTTATTTATGTCCATGACTTATTTTTTTTCGTGCACATTTGGTATAAAACAAAACAATTCTCACCACTAGAGCCCCGGATTAGTAATCTCTCGTAAGATTTTCTGTATCGATCCGGTTTTCTCTTTCTTTTTTCTTCTGCATGGTTGATACAGAGGGTTACCAAATTCGTGCAAAACAAGACAATCCTCTTGTAATCTCCTGGGAAAACCTGGCGTCCTCCGGATGAATCCTGCTTTTTCTCTAATGATATTTTGAAAGTCCATAGTAACTTCATTTGGGGAAAGTAAAAAGTGAAGAAAGTAAAGATTAGTAATGACAATACTACACTACTGACAATAGCTAGTGAGCACTACTAACATTGTATTCAAATCTTCATGTGGGAGGAGGATCATGATTCATGAAGCTGATCTATAGGTACTAAAATTAAACCTTACTCATTAGCACTTTCTAACTCTTGATCAAAAAAACACACTTCTGTTTTCAATTTGTCTCTACTACTACTACTACTCTTTCCAATACCTGCAAAAGGCTCAAAGTGAAGAAACAAAAGAAGGAAAAGCAAGAAATCTTTTGGATACAAATTATAAGTGTGGCATTGACTTGGTGGTACAAGCTACTACTCAACTCAACGGCCATGATGAAGCTAAACACTTTGTGTGTTTTGTGTAGGAGACAAAATCATAAGCTTTTGCTATGTAGAAATGAACACAAAGGGTCTCTACAAATGATGCACATTGCAATAGTGGAGTCGCAGCTTTTAGAAGAGAGCTTCAGGCTTTAAAAAAAAAATTTCTTCACTTTGCGAGTCTGTGGGTCATTTTTTCCTTTTCATCTTCTCTATGCACACCATAAGACGAGAAAGATTCAGGGTACGATTGCGTGCTTCGCAGGCCCCTCGCATCAACTCTGTTGGTTCGTCCGATTGTATCCACGTGGACCCATCTCTATACCTATACATGAAGATCACATCCACCATCAGAAAGATGGCTTAGTAGTTTGACACTCACCACACATTCTAGAAGGCGAGGGTTTGATTATTCTTTAACCAGCATGCCACATGCTTGATATGAATATGAAGGTCATGGTCTTAACCTGCTCCAGGATTATATCAGGTGCTCTAAGAGGCCTGGATACCCTGTAGAACCTGCTCCAGGGAGTAGTTAGAGCAACTGCAGTGGCGCGAGTATAACCAAAGATCAAAAACCAATTAAAAAAAATATATATATATATAGGTTTACTCCGTGCTGCCACGCTACGGTGCATGAGTAAAATTTGATCGAGCGCACATAATAAGCTCGCCTGGTTCAAACGTAGCTTAAATGTTCGCTTGTTATCAAGCTAACATTATATGCCCGCCCCACTTAATGCTTGACCATGATTGAAACGGATGTATAACATCCGCCCCACCATCAAACGCACATTTAAGCTGCGCCTGGATTTCGTGCGTAGCTTATACATTCGTCCCACTCCAAACGAACTTTAAAACTGCGCCTGGTATCGAGCGTACTTATAATTCCGGTCGACCAGATATAGTTTTGGTCTGGATTTCAGACCATATTTGGTTTTGGTCTAGTATTTAATCTTTACTCCGTCCCACTGTGGTTCGTTTGGGGACCAAAATTTTGGTTATGGTCGTCCATTGTGGATGCTCTTAGGTGCTCTAAGAGGCTTGGATACGGGATATCCCGCCTAGTTTTTTTTTTTTTCATTTGATAATTTGTAACAGTTGTCTTGGACAACATCCTTAACTCCTTATAAGGAGTTATTTCTGACAATTACGAGATTCGAATCCCTACCTCAACAGTGGTGCCAAGCATCAGACCACTGTAAAAAGAAGGATCCCATCGCCTTATTATTGTTTCACAATTAATGAACTAATATATACTTTTATACAAGTTGATTTGGTGATGTCAATCAACAAATTTTTATCTTCTTTTTGGATGATATCTTTGATCACCCTTTTGAGAGATGGTCTGCCAATATTTCACTTAGAAAGATTAGATTTTCTAAAAAAGATGAACAAAAATGATTTATACTTCAGTTTTTGTTTAAAGCAATTAACAAGTCAAGATTCTCAAACTAAGCATATATTTAAGATGGGTCCTCTTTTTATCATTTCCACATCTCATGCGCTATAATTTTTCCTTCAAGTCAAACAATCATATATATTCATCTTGCTTTGCTTTTAATTGCATTGATCACTAATTCGCATTAGCAGTAGCTGGAAGGATTTAGGGTCAAAATGCTAAGCACCTAGCCTGCTGCCCTTTTCCTCACTTGGATGGATCTCTAGGGACTTTAAAGCTTGATTATTTTGCGCTGGCCAGCCACTACCACTAAATGGCGGATTTTGCAAGTTTGCCAAAAACAAAACAAAAAAAAGATGAACTAGAGACCTTCAGTGTCTAGACTGACCTGATAACCAACTACACCACGAAACCAGGTGATAAATTTCTCCAAATTTAGCTACTCAAAACCAGATAGGGGTCAACAGTGACGACACTAGGACCTGCGAATTCTCTCCTCACAAAGCACAACAGGAAAACATTTTTCTAAAACTCACAGCAGTATCAAACTTGCATATAGTCCACTTTACTGTTTTAGCCCATCTAGACTTTCAATCCTGCTTCCGTCACCGGTTTTCAAGAGTTTTTTCTTACCCATACATTATCTAAGTAGAGTAAAAATTATTATCCATGAGTCCTTTGTAAATCACTAACTTAAAATCACTGTGCATAGATCATGGCAGATACAAGTGGAGAACCACATGGTCTGGTACTATTACACTTGATGATGCTTCATTAAAAGATCAAAACCATATACACAACATGTATACTTTATACAAAGCATTTGCAAACAAGTGTACTGTCACAGCTCTCTTTATTTTTTTTAACCTGAAAGTATGAGTTTAGTGTTTACTGCAGACTACAGTAGAAAATATATGACTTCCTGATTGGTTAAAAATGGCAACACTGCCATTGCAGCGTGTTGACATGAGTCTGGTTTGAAATGGCAAAAGGAGTAGCAGTAAAACTAAAAAGCAAAGAACCTAATCTTCTTTTCTACTTTTTCTTATACCTTGGGAGGGTAACAAAACCAAGAACTATCACCTATTATAGGTTCTTTTTTGGTGCATGTTTAGGACCAGCAGCTGCATTGGAATAAGAAGATGAGGAGATGACAGTTTTCAGGTGGTCACAACACCAACATGGGTTCTAGGTTTTGTAGTAGTACTATAGAGATGGCTTCTTCATTGGTCATATATGAAATCATATTCTTGACCACAGTGCTGAGTTCATTGCACTTCTTTTTTTGTGTTACTAGGCTGCAGGGTCATAGGGTTTGAACCACCTATTGCTTCTTACCCCCCACCTAAAACGGAATCTGAATGATAGAAATGCACATTACTTGTTCCCTCACGGCGAGGGCGCCACGACGTAGCTTCATTTTTTTTCTCTCACAAAATATAAGGAAAATCAAGAATTAACTTTTTGTAAGTTACTATGGGTTTTGCTGTTGTTCCAACACTGCTACATGGTTGAATATTTTAGAGTATAACTGCTTACAGCCGACTCAAAAGCTAGAGTAACATTTTTTTTCTTTTCAGTCCAGTCAGGTGTGTGCTCAACGAGTCGGTACAAAACGATTCCTATCTCGAACGACTCCGATTCAAATGTTAGAAAAATAACACTATTAAAAAACAAACAATCTACCATGTGAAATATTTCGAACAAATACATCAGAATCAGATTGCGAGTCATATCCAAACAAACTCGATGTAAGGTTCAGATGAGGTAAAAAAAAAACGAGATGGGTAATTGGGTAGGTGCGGCAACGTAGCATATCTCGACGAAAGGTCCTCGAGATTTGATACCCTATACTCTTAGGTTAATGTGGAAATGATCATTGCCTTCAAAATAAAAACACTAATTATCTCTATAATTATAGTTGTTTCCTATAAAAATTTTGATTTCCAAAACCCACCAAAATAATCAAATTATTATTCTTGTTTTTTACTAGTAATTAATAATTGATAATAATTATGGGGTTTTTTCTTTTCAACTTTCAAGATAAGTCAGTTATTAGTAAAAAAATGCAGTAGATTCTCTTCATTGAAATTACTGACTGACTGGCTGTGACCGGTATAAAGGGTTCTGTTTTTGTGTTTAGTGGATACCAAACATTCTCTGCCAACACAAATTTACATGTTTTAATGGTGTCTTCTTCTTCCAAGGAAGTAAAAAAAAAAAAACTTAATTTTTTAACTTCTTTGAATGAAAATCACTTTTTCCACTGTTTTACCACTTTTGAATTAATACCACTTGCATTTTCAGGTTTTCATATTTTTTCCAACTTATATATACCACCAAACCAAGACTCAGATTTGTCTTCTCAACTTCCAACACTTGAACTTCAATTGTTTTTAAGTCCAAAAAACAAAACAACTTCAATTCAGAAAAAACACTTATTCCCCTGTTTCAGAAGAAGGTTGAAGAGAGTTGTTTAGGGAGGGTGGAAGAACTTATTATTCATCTGTATTTGAAAGGAAAACTGGAAGTTTGTTAATGGAAACAAAGTTGTTGTTGAAAATTACAGAACCGGAGTTTGAGAGACACCGGTATCTCTGGGAGACACAATCAGGAAGAGGATCTTGCCGTGGAAGTTAGAAGATTCAAACCCACTAAAAAAAAAATCTCATTTTTTTCACTCAAAAGATTTGATTTTTTTTTACATCAAGAACAAACAGCAAAAGATGGTAACTCAACTTAAAGAGGTTCTGAAGAATCTCTGTTCCAACAATGGCTGGTCTTATGCTGTCTTTTGGCGTGTTAATCCAAGAAATTCCATGTAAGTAACTCCATTTTAGCTTCCAGTACTAGAAATTGTTTTTTTTTTTTTCTTTTATAAAGGGAGGGCCAATTTCCCACCCCCGGGCTTTGGGTGTGTGAATGGGGGTTTAAGTTTCCAATTTTTGTGGGGTTTGAGTGATTTTTGTGTTGGGGAGGGGCAAATGCCCCCCCTGACTATGGGGGTTTAGATTTGCAGCTTTAAGTTGGTGTTGAATAATTTTTGGTTGGGGGAGTTGCAATTGCCCCCCCTGACTATGGGGGTTTAGATTTGCAGCTTTAAGTTGGTGTTGGTGGGAGGGGCAATTGCCCCTCCTGACATATGCTGGCCTTGAGGGTTTGGATTTTTTCAGCTTAGGTGTTGCCTGTTGAGTGATTTTTTGGCTTGTGCTTGATACCACCAGGTTGTTGACATTAGAAGATGCTTACTATGATGAAAAGGTCCGGATATTGATTGAGAAAATGTCTCAACAAGCTCACATCATGGGAGAAGGGTATGTTTTTTTTTTTTTGATCTTCAGTTTGTTTTCATGTTCATTTGGGGTTCAGTAAGGTTAAATTTGTTGTTGTTTTTCTTGGCTTTTAGAATAATTGGAGAAGTCGCTGTTACGGGTAAAGATCGATGGATGTTTTCTGATACTTACTGCGGGAAGTGGAACTCAGTAGACAGTCAAATTGTTTTTCAGGTAAATTGAACTATGTTAGTAAATAGAACTATTGTTTTTCGGGTGCATTTTGGTTCCTCGTTTGTTCGTTGATTGCGAAATTTGTAAAGATTTTGAACTAATTTGGGTGTAACATTGTCTTCATATAGGATAATTCTGAGTTTTACCGTCAATTTTCCTCCGGAATTGAGGTTAGAACATGTTCTTTCTGCTTCAGTTACTCTTGTATATTCTTGCATTTATCTCAGAAGGTAGAGCAATTCTTTGATAGGTGTTTCATATGTAATTGCAGACGATTGTGGTAATTTCTGTAGCTCCACTAGGCGTAATTCAGTTCGGATCTACCCAAAGGGTCAGTACCCTCGAAAACTCTACACTTGATCTATACTTGAAGTAGTATTCGGTAGGAATTGGTGCTAATTGTGTCATTCCTTCTGCTGCAGATACCAGAAAGGTTGGAATTTGCGAATCAAATCAAAAGTTTGTTTCAGCATCTAGGGAGAATTGATGAGCTTCTTCTCTCAGGAAATGCGCCTTCGGTTTTGAACAGTGAAATGTATGATCCGAGTGGGTTCCTTCCATCTGCTGTTGATTTTGAAAACTATTACTCCAGTTGTGGTGCCAGCAATGACCATATTAGAAGGACTCAAACAGCCAAAACTCTTTCACTGCCTTTACCGTTCACCTCAGGCTTATATAATGCTGCTGGAATGGGATCCTCGGCTAATCAGTCCTCATTTAACCATAAACACCAATTTCAACCAGCTCAAGTGATATTATCAACACCTAAACTTGAGTTACCACATCCCAGTTTGACCCAGAGTTTTGCCACCAAAAACCACCCAAGGATGAGTGCACTGACTTCATTCGAGCAGCAGTTGCTTTCTGGGACGGGGATGCAGGGTTCCCAAAACATATTTCCTTCAAACCCAGAATCTATTGTCCCTTGTGGAAACAGATTTCAGAATTTTCAAGAGGATTCAATCATTACAGCATTGCATAATTTACAAGGTTCCAGTGCACCAAGTAGTACCGTAAATAATGCACGGTCAGTAGATGCTGGTAGGACTACTGGATATGGCACAGCAAATGCAGCATTTCCAACTCACGCTCGACCAACCATGCCCCAGTGGAGTTCTCAACAGCTAGAGCAGGGTAATGAAAGATTGCCTGCAGTAACTAACGGCAACCTTGCACAAGTAGGTGGAGTTGCACCATCTGGATTGGTTGAAGCTGAAATTTTTGACACTATCCCTGTCAATTTTTCAGCTACTTCCATGCAAAATTCAATTAGTACATTAGATTCTCGCAATGCATGTGATGAGAAGGAGAAATCTTTGAATGTTCCCATGCAACTACCTATTGATAGCAACCTATTTGATAACATGGAGTTTGATTTTAGTTGTGGCATAGAGAAGGAGTGTTGGGATGATATTTTGATGCCAGCAAATAACAGTAGTAATCCGATTTTGAGTAGCGGTATCTCTGGATGTCTCTCCAATTTAGAAGTTGGTAGCCAGGCAGATTACTTTGCAGATTTTTCAGTTGAAAACCTTTTCAATGAAATTGTCGGTAATCCGTTCTCGGATACTAAACCTAAGACAGAGGAGCAGTTGTCAGAAAGTATAGTAACAAGAACAGGAGGTGCATCAGAGTACATGAATCAAGTTCAGTCGTCAAGCATTTCTTGCTTGGGAGAAAGTATGGATACTTTTGCAGCTAAATCGAACCCTGAGAAAATGGAGAAGTCAGACATGAACACAACCTGTAAGGAGAATCTTGTGAAGTCCCAGTTAGGAGCATGGGTTGAAGACAGTTATAGCATCAATTCTGGGAGTGCCGTTACCACAAACTCCAAGGAACCGGGACAACAAGGCAAAGTAGCCAGGAAACGAGCCAGGCCTGGAGAAAGCACTAGACCAAGGCCGAAAGACCGTCAGCTGATACAAGATCGTGTTAAAGAGCTGCGAGAGATTGTGCCTAATGGAGCTAAGGTTTATTTCTGGATCTTGAGGCATTCATTTTGTGTACATTCGTATTTTTTTGTGGAGAGTTAACTAATTTTGTTATTTTTATTCTATTACAGTGTAGCATCGACTCATTGTTGGACCGCACTATCAAACACATGCTCTTCTTGCAAGGTGTGACTAAATACTCAGACACACTCAAACAAGCTGAGGAGCCAAAGGTAACAATGCTAACCACTTTGTTCACTTCTGCGCATCCCAAGATGTCGTCTTAGTTATGCCGTATTAACTTTCTGAAATGTGCAACAATTTCAGATTATCAGTGAAGACAATGACGTAGTTCTAAAAGAAAACTCAAATCTTGGTGGTGGTGCTACTTGGGCATTTGAAGTTGCCGGAAAATCCATGTTTTGCCCAATTCTGGTTGAAGATCTCAGCTCCAAAGGCCAGATGCTAGTTGAGGTAAGAAACCGAAACCTAGTCATCCTTATGACATTGCAAGAACCGCACAAGCTTGAATAGGGGTCTAGATGTTAACCTGCTTGATTTATTGTTGTAGATGCTTTGCGAAGAACGGGGCTTCTTTCTTGAAATAGCGGACAAAATAAGGGGTTTTGGACTAACCATCGTAAAGGGAGTGATGGAAGCACGCAACGATAAGATCTGGGCAAGGTTTATCGTCGAGGTACAGGCACACAGGGAGGTAACCAGAATGGATGTATTTTTATCTCTAGCCAACCTCTTACAGCAAACAGAAACAACTGGGATCAATTCAAGTAAGCAGCAGCAGCCAACTAAAGTTCTTGACAGCATTATCCCTCATTTGAAAGAATACCAGCAAAATCTCCAGTGCTACTCCCAATCAGTCTGAACTAAAAGAATGCGGTAACTTCCGTGAAAGGCGGTTTAAGTGTTTAAAAACGGTGACCGTGAAAAGCCAGGCAAGTCATGCATCAAGCTTCTGCATGACTGCCAGTTGAAATGCTGGAAAAAATGAGATTGTTTTCTGGAAGTCGTCTTGGTTTTTACTTCGCTTTGATTGAAGATGACCAATAGTGCTGCTATAAATTGTTAAGAGGAGCTCCTGTATGGGAGTGGTGAAAGCGGCCAATTGGGTTCGTTCAATCAGCTATGAAAGTTGGTCTAGGAATGAGGTACACTGTGACGAAGGTGTGAAATTCTGGTACGGCTCAGTCATGCGTACGATTACGTCGCCAAAGATTCGCGTAGATTCGATCTAGCCGAATAGTGGCTCGACAAACAGTTGCTTACGCAGAAGAATCTTCAGGAATTAGCAGCAAACCTTAAGACAAGAATATGAAGCTAAGAATCCACTTATTATGCAGTGCCTAAAAAATTGTTGTTGTCATAAAATTGTAATAAACAATAGTTGTATTCATGTTTAGTGTCACTACAAACAGTATTAGTTTTAATCCTTTAAGCTCCATATTATAATTTATGAAATTAGCATATTAAACAAAGTCATTTTTGATAGTTGTGTTAGCTTTTCAGATCAACTAAAGGTGGAGATAAGTGCTGCTTTTTCAAGTGATATCATCCCACCACCACTGAACAGATTAAACTGACCTAACTTTGCAAATGTTACTTAAATGTAACTTTACAATGCCTAATTGTCATTTTCATATCTAAGCAAAAACCCACTAGAGAAGAAGGCTCTAAATTAGGTCATGCCCTATTGCTATAGGTATATTATGTCTGCAGCAATATCCATCCTGGCCTTACTACTTTGGTCTAAAGAACATATTCTTTTTAACTTTGCTTTATTCTGTGAAGCTGCCATCAAAATGCTGTTATATGGTCTGTAGAACCGTCCTAAGTTTAACGAGAATCGATTCGAGACTCCTTCAGTACAATCCCAACCGAACAATGTTAACTGTAAGGTCCATTGTGCATTAGTACTAAGTATTCACCCAAGTAAAGCTTGGTTTTGCAAAATCCTGCTAGCTACTGCATAGTGGGTAGAGTTGGTGCAGTTGCCAACTTTTCTTATCTATGAAATTATCTATGTATGAAAGTCCCACTAACTGGGAAATAAGTTCAAAAAATATGCATTATGCATGGCATTACAACTGAAAACTCTAAAGAGTGACTTGACTTCATCTTACATGCATATCATTTGTCTAAAAATATCTCAGTGCAGTTGGTGATGTATATAGCCCATGCTTGTTTAGTCCCTTAACCTTGATGTCACCGCGTCTTTATTTTAATGTTGAGCACCGAAAGTTTGTTAATAAACCGTATAAAAAGCATGTGGATGGACAATAGTACTTATGAATCTGATAACTGATGAATGCGAGGCAAGTTTTGATTCGTTACTTATCGCGAACATGAAAAATTCACAGCACATGTAGTTGAAAAACAAGTGAACAGCTTTGATCTTTTTATAGCAAATAGTTTTGTGTCCACTAATTTGAGTATACTGTTGAAAGTTGGAACCCCTTAGCACCACTAACTTAGCTGTAAAAGAATTTCGAGCCTTTTTTCTTCTGTACTTTTCAAGTTATGCTTTTCAAAAGCATGCATTTTTCTTTTTTACATTACATTAGCGGTTCAGAGACGCCGTAGAGAGAAACATGATAATTGCAGTACATGTGTGCATGCTGAGACCCTAAGAAGTAGCAAGATTAATGCAATACTTATATAAGCTTGCATTGTGACCCAACATTTGTACTCAGGACCCTTATTTATACGTTTCAAGTGCTTTCTTGACTCATTATAGCTTCTCTCTACGTACGATCGATACTTTTTCTTTCTTCAGTCCACATTCAACAACAATCTCTAGCCTGCTGGGAAATTCATTTATCATATCTAGAGATGGTTAATGAGGGAGAAGTGTCTGATGGATCGAAAGAGGTACAAGATCGGAATGAGCGTGGACTAGCTAGGAGAATTTGGTTAGGATTTGCTGGTTTACTGTCAGGGTTGGTGTCAAAATTATCAAAGGTTTGGGGTAAAGTTTGCGGAGTAGGATCGGAGGATCCGAGAAGGGTTTGTCACTGTTTGAAAGTGGGTTTAGCTCTTACTGTTGTCTCGCTCTTTTACTATATGAGACCGTTATATGAAAGTATTGGTAGTAATGCTATGTGGGCAGTTCTTACTGTTGTTGTCGTTTTCGAATACACTGTTGGTAAGTACTCCAAAATTTTACTAGAATCTCTTCATGAATGCAGTTGTACTGAATAGAAGTTGATCTCCGTCTTCATCTTGTTGTTCTCCTAGGTGCAACACTGGCAAAAGGCTTAAACCGGGTTGCTGGGACTTTTCTTGCTGGAGCTCTAGCTATTGGGGTTCATTGGGTTGCAGCTCACTGTGGAGAAACTTTGGAGGCTGCAATTCTCAGAACCTCGGTGTTCCTTCTCGGTACGCACAAGAGTACTTGAAACGAGTACTGCATCCGTTTCAGGAAAAGTGGTACTTCCAGTTTTCAATTTGGCATAATTTTAGGCGAAAAGTATCGCTTTTTCCTGAAACGGAGGTAGTATTTCATTTTTTGTGTTTCATGCATGTATTTTCTTATACCAACTATGCATGTTTCTTTCACGCAGCTTCGGCAGCCACCTTTTCTAGGTTTATCCCAATAGTTAAACAGCGATTCGATTACGGTGCCATGATATTTGTTCTGACATTCAGCCTGGTTTCTGTTTCGGGTTATCGTGTTGAAGAACTGTTTGAATTAGCTCATCACCGATTTTCGACTGTTGTGCTCGGAACTGCCATTTGCATGCTCATTTGTATATTCGTCCGTCCCGTTTGGGCTGGACAGGATCTGCACTTTCTCATTGTCCGTAACTTGGAAAGGATTTCTGATTCTCTGGATGGTAAGTTCGCATTAAAAACATACCAGAACTCAAACATCATTAAATGACCAATTCATCAATAACTTCAAATGCAGAATGTGTACTCAAATACTTCGAAGATGATAAAACTCTAATAGATGGCGATGAAGAACGCTGTAAGAGAATTCTAAAATATAAATCTGCGCTGAATACGAAAGGGACGGAGGATTCTCTGGTGAATTACTATCCCATATTTCAGAATGTTTGCACTTTGCAGTCTCTTTTCTTCGGTTACCCGTTTTCTTAAATGCGTGTTTGCTCGAACCGTGCAGGCTAATTTTGCAAGATGGGAGCCATCTCATGGGCAATTCAGGTTTCAGCATCCCTGGAATCAGTACCTGAAAATTGGGGC
>JAJJMB010005061.1:0-11188 GCA_023531105.1 Papaver atlanticum
TGTAACAGTTCGGTTTGTAACACATATAATTGTTACAAACCCGGTTTTTAATAGTTTTTCTCCATTTCATCATTTGTGAACACCTTTTGAGCAATAAAACAATATTTTGATCGTGCTTCCACTATGATAAGCTAATTCTCACGCAACCAAGGCAAAGGAGGAAACTATTCACTGATGTTTGATTGGTAAATTCTTTTTACAATTTCTTTAATTATTTATTTTATTTAATTCACTAGGATCAACATAATTAAAGATAAAATTGGTTTTCTTAATTAGTTGTGAATCAATTCGATGTGTTATGCTTAGAATCAATTCTTTGATAATTCATGCTTAGGGATTACAATTTAATATTTGGACACCTTATAGATTAAAAGTGAATTAATGAGAAAAAGAGCTTAATAATAATTTTAGAAATCTCTTTGTAAACCAATCAACTAGAAAGAATAGTGGAATCCGGAGCCTTGGTCTATTTTAATATCTTGAAATCAAATTTTGAATTAAGTTTTCTTTATTTTTAAGTTTCATTAAGTCTAAAATCTATTGCTTTCACAAGTCTCAACGAACCTATTACAACTACAACTATAAAAATAATTATCAATTTTTGGCGCCGCCGACGCGGACTTGTCTTTAGGTTTAGGTTTTAGATTTTTATTTTTGTTTTTAGTCTTTATTTAGTTTTATTTTATTATTTTCTAGATTTTGCTTTGGTATTTTTGTTTTTGGTTTGCAGGATTGACTTGAAGCGAAAGTTGGAAAGTTAGACTTTCTTGCCATTAAAGGAGAAAGTCGGAGATTTTATTTTTAAAGAACTTTTATTTATTAGTTTCTTTATTTTTCTTTTGGACCTGTAATTTTCTATTTTGCTGCTTGTTTATTTTATTTATTATAAAAAAAAAAAAAACAATTGCACACACCAATTGCATTTACGTCCGACACCGATTTTAGGAAAACAAGTGGTTTAGTACGGTGAACCCTCTGACGTTATCATCCGAAACACCACAAACCTCAGCCTCGTACCTTTGGGTATATTTTGATGTGGTAACCCAAGCCTACCTAAATTAGTTAGCCCAGCATTTGCATGTGCACAGTTTTTGGTTGAGTTCTTGTATGCCATAACGTAAGAGAGAAGCTCTAGGACGGTTTATGCGTGAAAAACCTATAAGTGATATTTTAGGAAACAAGAATCTTGACTACCTAAATCTAGAAAGTCCTATTTTTTGACGTTCTTCTCACGGTGAGGAAAATATCTTTAATACTCCGATAGTACCAGCAATGACAACTATAAGAGATTACATGTACCCATCTAGGTCCACCCGACCATCGTGCATAAGATTACCAGCCTCTTCGGCTAATTATGAGTTGAAACCGAGTACTATTCAGATGATCCCTGTATTCTTAGGGAAAGATGATGAGAACCCATACTTTCATGTAAGGGACTTTGAGGAAATTTGTGGAACAATTAAGATTAAAGACCTTAGTGATGAAATTTTAAAACTTAGATTGTTTCCTCTTTCCTTAAGAGATAAAGCTAAATCTTGGCTAAATAATTTACCATCTGATTCCATAACAACATGGGATAAACTCACTTCCGTGTTCTTCCAAAAGTTTTACCCAAAACATAAAACCTCGTCTATTAGGCAAAAAATTAGCACCAGTATGCAACAAGAAGGAGAGTCTCTTTATAAGTTTTTAGAAAGATTCAATGATCTCTTGGCGCAGTGTCCCCATCATGGGTTTGAAAAAATGAAATTAGTGCAAATTCTTTTTGACGGGTTAGACTACTCGACCAAATCCTTGGTTGAGTCATTATGTGCTGGAGGGTTCTTAAATAAAACTGTTGATCAAGCATATTCCTTTTTAGAAGAAGTAGTTGACAAATCCCAACAGTGGGAATCATGTGTAGAGCCCCCTAAAAGACTTGGTAAATAGAAATAGCACCAATATGGTAGACTCAAGCTTTGAGTCAGATGCTAAGTTTTCTTCCTTATCTAGACGGTTAGAAGCTTTAGAATTAAGTCAGTCTAAACATAAGTATTTTGTTGAAACTGAATATAGGCTTAGAACCTCTCAAGTCTCTAGTTATGGAATAGAGCCCAATAACTCATTTTGGGAAGGACGGATTAGTGAAGAGCAAGCACATGCTCTTTATAACAACTTTAAATTTGAAAACCGTCAAAAATTTGACCCATATTCAGAGACCTATAACCCCGGTTGGAAAAAAACATCCTAATTTTTCATGGTCTCAGGGTAAGAATCAAGGTCAGATTAGTAATTATCAGGCACCCCCAGGTTTTGGTTACACTAAGAATATTTCGGGTTCAGCCCAATCTAGAAACCCTTCTGAGAATAAAATATCTAGCTTAGAGGAAACTCTTATTATGCTAGCAAAGAACCATGAAATGTTATCAAACAATCACTCTAGCTTTCAACAAGAAACCAGGCAGAGTTTACAAAATAATGCTCAGACTCTATCTAAGTTAGAACATCAAGTAGGTTAAATAGCTAAGACTCTAAGTGAAAGAGAGAATGGAAGGTTCCCTAGTCATCCCAATCCAAATCCCAAAGGAATGAATGCAATTAGAACCCTTAGGAGTGGTAGAGTAGTAGACAATCAGGTAACCATGCCCGATAGTGAACATACTGTAGTTCACCCCTCAGGACCACCAGTAGCTGAGTAGACTGATAAAGTTCCTGATGATGCCAATTCGGTTCCTGAGAGGTCTGATTCTGTGCCTAGAGCCCCATTCCCACAGCTACTAGTACCAACCAAAAAGGAATCCCATTTTAATGACATATTGGAGGATTTTAAGCAAGTTACTATAAACCTTCCTTTATTAGATGCAATTAGGTAACTCCCTGCTTATGCTAAGTTCCTTAAGGATATGTGTACGAGAAAGAGAAAGATGAATGTCCCTAAGAAAGCATTTTTAAATACTCATATAAGTTCGATCATCCAGAATACCACTACTCCTAAATACAAAGACCCAGGTTCCCCTACCATTTCTTGAACGATAGGAAATTACCGGGTAGAAAAAGCTTTACTTGACTTAGGAGCTAGTGTGAACTTACTTCCGTACCATGTGTACCTCGAGCTAGGGCTTGGTGAAATAAAACCTACCAAGATAACACTTCAGTTAGCTGATAGGTCTGTAAAATTCCTCGAGGAGTTATAGAAGATGTTCTAATTGAGGTCGACAAGTTTATATATCCAGTGGATTTTGTTATCCTAGATACTCAACCTGTCCCAGACCCAGAAAACCCGATACCTGTGATTTTAGATCGCCCATTCTTAGCTACATCCAATGCGATCATTAACTGTCGAAATGGTATCATGAACCTGTCTTTTGGTAATATGACTATTGAGCTTAATATTTTCAATATTTGTAAGCAACCCTCTGAGATAGATGACTCGCCCTTTGAGGAGGTAAACATGATAGGAACCTTGGTTCAGGAGTCATTACCAAACACTTTGCTAGAAGATCCATTAGATAAATGCCTAGCCCACTTTGGGTTTGACTTTGATGACGATAGTGTGATTAATGAGGTGAATGCTTTGCTAGATGCCGCCCCTTTGAAGGACACTAGTAATGGATGGAGACCTAAGTTCGGACCACTACCAGTTTCTAAATCTACTTTAATTCCTTCTTTAGAAGATCCCCCTAAGTTAGACCTTAAACCATCACCAGATACCCTGAAATATGTGTTTTTAGGCCCATCTGAGAATTTACCTGTGATTGTTGCTTCCGACTTGGATAGTGATCAGGAAAGTAGGCTAGTCACCGTACTTCAAGACAACAAGGAAGCTTTAGGGTGGACCATAGCAGATATTAAGGGTATAAGTCCTACTGTTTGTATGCATCAGATTTATTTAGAAGATGACACTAAACCCTCTAGGGAGATGCAATGTCGACTGAACCCTAATATGAAAGAAGTAGTTAAAACTGAAGTGCTTAAGTTGTTAGACGCGGGTATTATCTACCCCATTTCATACAGTAAGTGGGTCATCCCCGTTCAGGTTGTTCCCAAGAAATCAGGTATCACTGTTGTCCAGAATGAGAACAATGTATTAATCCCAACTCGAGTGACCAAAGGATGGCGTGTCTGTATTGACTATAGAAAATTGAACAAGGTCACAAGGAAGGATCACTTTCCTCTTCCTTTTATCGACCAAATGCTAGAGAGATTAGCTGGACATAGTCATTATTGCTTCTTAGATGGCTACTCGGGCTATAATCAGATCGTTATTGCCCCAAAGGACCAAGAGAAAACTACTTTTACCTGTCCCTTTGGTACCTTTGCATATAGACGCATGCCTTTCGAGTTGTGTAATGCACCTGCTACTTTCCATCGGTGTATGATGAGCATATTTTCTGACATGGGAGAACAGTTCTTAGAGGTCTTTATGGATGACTTTTCAGTGTTTGGTTCATCTTTTGACGAGTGCTTGCACCATTTGACACTAGTGTTGACTAGGTGTAAGGAAAAGAATTTAGTGCTTAATTGGGAAAAATGTCATTTCATGGTTAAATCAGGAATTGTGTTAGGGCATATCGTATCTTCGAAGGGTATAGAGGTAGACAAAGCCAAGGTTGACCTTATTAAAACTTTACAGGTCCCAAAAATCGTAAAACATATTAGGTCATTCTTAGGGCACGCAGGATTTTATCGACGATTCATTATGGACTTTAGCTTAATTTCTAGACCTCTTTGAAATTTACTTGTGAAAGATGTTAAGTTTGTCTTTGATGATGCTTGTTTAGAGGCTTTTGAGAAGCTTAAGACGTTACTCACTACCTCTCCCATAGTCCAGGCACCTAACTGGAACCTACCCTTTGAAATTATGTGTGATGCTTCAGATTATGCTATAGGTGTTGTGTTAGGTTAGAGAGAAAACAAATTACTTCATGTGATTTACTATGCTAGCAAAACTCTAAATGATGCCCAACTGAACTATACAACTACCGAAAAGGAACTGTTAGCCATCGTTTTTGCCTTGGATAAGTTTAGATCCTACCTATTAGGTTCTAAGGTCATAATTTTTACTGATCATGCTGCTTTAAAATATCTTTTGTATAAAAAGGATTCCAAACTTAGATTAATTAGATGGATCCTATTGTTACCTTGTTGTCTACAATTCTACCACTCCTAAGGGTTCTAATAGCATTCAATTGTTTTATATTTACTTCATGAACTCCTCTAGGGTTGGGTTGTGTTTGACTAGGAAACCTACCTTTTTCTCTCAGAGACTCATTTATCAAACTAATCTGGGTTCTCAACTCGGAAATAGCCTGACTATTTTCTTGTCCTATCTTGTTACTAACTTGTAGACTTTGTTCTACTGATTGCTGAAGTTTTGCAGTTTGCTGAGTTAACAACACGATAGACTCCTCTAGGCTTAGGATTCTCTTATCCGACTGATTCTGAAATTGAGCTGGCCCTGAAGGATTCTTAGCATAACTAAAATCTGGGGGAGCATTAGAGTTACTAAAATGACCTTGATTCTGGCCCTTAGACCATGAAAAGTTCGGATGGTTTCTCCACCCAGGATTATAGGTTTTTGTATATGGGTCAAATTTCTGACGATTATCGAATCTAGTGTTATTATAAAGAGCATTGGCTTGCTCTGCATTATTCTGGCCTTCCCAAAAAGGCTCCAATCTACCACTAGTGCGACCCATTTCTAGAGCTTCTAACCTTTTAGCTATTGCTGCAATCTTGTCATCTTATTCATAGCTTCCTTCTACCCTATTAACGTTTCCGCTGTTTAGAAAAATTGTTTTCTGGGGTTCCCTACTATTTTCCCATTGTTGGGTCTTCGGAGGCTTCATTCAAAAATGCCATTGCCGCATCAACAGTTTGGTTCTCAAACCCACCTGTACACAAAGCTTCTACCGTGGTTATTGTGGAATAATCTAAACCCTCATAAAGGATCTGAACTAGCCTAACCTTTTCTAAACCATGGTGAGGACATTGTGTTAACAAATCATTGAACCTTTCCAAATACCTATACAAAGATTCTCCCTCTTGCTGTGAGAATGTGCAGATTTTCGTTCTAATAGACGATGTTTTGTGCCTAGGGAAAAACTTATTGAAAAAGGCAGATGTAAGTTGGTCATATGTTTCGATTGACTCAGCAGTCAAACTATATAGCCATGATTTGGCTTTATCTTTCAGGGAAAAAGGAAATAACCTAAGTTTCAAAGCATCATCATCTAAGCCTCTAATTCTTAGGGTACTGCAAATTTCTTCAAAATCCCTAACATGGAAATAGGGGTTTTCATTTTCTTTCCCTAAAAAGATTGGGAGCATCTGTATGGTCCAAGGTTTAAGTTCATAGGTTGCTTCTGTGTCAGCTAACTTAATACACGAGGGACGAGTAGTCCTAGTCGGATTTAATAAAGCTTTCAAAGTAGCCATTTCTGGTGCTATCGGAGTATTGGGGATTCTTTCCTCAGTAAAAGGAGTACGTTCAAAACAGGACTCTCCAAAAATTGGACCTTCTAGGTCAAGGTAATCGAGACGCTTAGAACTGCTAGGTTGTTCTCTAACAAATCTACCTAGGGCGTCTCTTTTACGTTCAGGCATACAAGAATTCCCTAAATTGGAAGGATAATCAATCGCAAATCAAGGACGACTCAACCAAATCAACCCTATTGATTTCTAGCAAACAAAAAGCATGATGGCTCCACTTAGATTGTTTCTAGACCAGCTTCTACTCTTCCAAGAGGCAACTGGGTATAATTTTAGCAAACCTCGTAGGACGATCCGAATAAAGTAAGTCGAAGAGAAGTAGGAGAAGCTCAGAGGAACTTTGATACCCCCACCTCTTTGGCAACGCTTCCCTGGGTTACAAGGCGGCTCTAATCGACTTACAGTAATCTTCCTAAACTTTGAGTTAGGCTAACAAGATACCCAATACGATCCTTTTGAACGACTTTCCTATAAGCTCGTTACCCTATCGGTCTCGTTTTAGTCAATATTTTAAGCTTGGGTTCGCGTTCGGTATCGTTTTCCTAAGGCGGGCAAGAAGAGAACGGTGATGAAATCCGAACCCTTATCTTGTATGGCCAGGCCTTTCCCTTTACTAGGAAAATAAATATCCGTATTCAGTCCTCAGCATATATGCATACGAAGGAAGACAGTAACTCGCTGACAGGGGATTCGCGAGTGTTCAGAATCTTACCTCCCGTTCCAGACGGGGGATGAATCGGTTGTAGTCGACTCGGGCCACTGACTCCTGTTTCAGTGTACGAACCCAAGGTGCAGAGACAATATCGTAATTGTCCTCCTTCTCTGCAAACAGTTTTATAATTAAAGGTACTCTTCCGTAGGGTATAATAAAAATAAAAATAGAATAATGTCCAGAGTCCAAAAAAGTCCAAAAAAAAAGAAAAGAAAAATTAAAAAATAATAAAGAAACCCTAATACAATTTTTTTTTCTAAAAAATAAAAAAAAACCCTAAAAAAAATAACTAAAAAAAATAAAAAAAATAACTAAAATAAAATTGTCTTCTTTTCCGTTCTTTTCGCTTTAATCTTTTGCTCCAAGTCTTTACGAAATCACCAAACTCCTTGGCTCAATTTTTTTTTTCTTTACGTTCCAAAACCTGTAGACAAAAGACAAATACCCAAAAACGTAAAATAGAACAAAAATAAATAAAAATAAAAATAAATCTAAAACTCTAAAAACAAGTCCGCGTCGGCGGCGCCAAAAACTAATGTGAATTTTAGTTGTAGTGAAAGTGGTGGTAATAGGATTCGATTCTCGAACTTGTGAAGGATAACTTTAGACTTAAATTTTAAAACTAAAAATATAAAAAATCACTGATATTTAAAACAAACACTGACAAAGTTGATATCAATATAAAAAGAACACTGAGGCTAAGATTCCACTATTTTTCCAAGTTCAAAGTGATTTTATCTAGTATTTATATTTATTCAATTTTTGCATTTAATTTGATTCTAAGCTATTGCAACATGTAGATTTTCAAAATAACAAGTGTAAATCCAAAGTATAAAGCATCAAAAACCTATGGCTAAGCATGCTCTATCAAAAGAAATAACAATTGCTTACCAAAAATCATTCAAACAATTATAAATCAAGGCAAATAGTCATAAAAATAATTGAAATAAAATAAATAAAATAGATTATACCACTTTTTATTGGAAAAATAGCTTCCTCTATCGCCTCAGCAATGGGGTTTAGCTCCTCATATTAATCATAATCTCAAAATACATGTTTATGGATCAAAAGTTGATTAAAAGGGAGAAAGGTGTTAAAGCAACGGATTCTGTAGTTGCTGAAGGTCTAAAACAGAAGTCGGAGTTGTTGCTGAAGGGCTTCGGTGACTGCAGGAAGATGCGACCGTATCTCGTTGTCACTGAAAATAAGTCTGCCTCTGCAACTGACTCCGAGGGTCTTATGTTCTTCTTCTTCGCAGTAGCAGAAAAGTTTCTGTACTCGACTCCAGTTGATTTTTTTCCGCTTCTCTAAGGCTCTAAACTTCTCCAAAGTGTTCCCATCCCTACCTTAGCCTCTCTAGAGCTTATATATACCTCACAGCTCGGTTTAAACTCGATCAAAATCTCTTTTTCTTCCCCAAAAATAAATTTTTCTTCACGGCCAAGTTTTGGATATTCTAACCTGTTTAATCACTTCACCTCCTTCCTGAATTATCCAAACTATCCTCTTATGCTTCTACAAACAAATCCTTGCAAAATACAACACGTAACTTCCAAATATAATTTGAAACTTTGTCTGTTTCCATTTTTTTTTTATTTTTTCTTCCCTGTTTTAATCCAAACCAATAATACAGCCCAATTTGATCGAGTCTGATGGACCTACCAACCCTGTTTAGTCATAACAGGGTGGTACCAATCCAAGGAAGCAATTAAATCTGGCTGAAACTCTATCAAATCTCGCCTGCAAATCACGCTGCAAAATTGAATTTTGAATTCAGTTTTTCTCGCAAAAATCCGTCCAATTCCGTGAAGAAGAAAAGAGTCGCCCCCTATCCATTTCCGGTCTGTGTTTAGTAGCTGCTTGGAAATGGGTTACCCCTTATCCAAAATGAGAGTCCGAATAGCAAATGTCCTTCCAGGTATCTTTAACAACTTTTCGAGCCAATTTTGCCGCAAGAGCCTATTCCTCCAAAAACACCTACAAAGGGATAAAATACCAAAATTAGTACAAAAATGGGTACTAACAATATACACTAAAGAGATGAAAATAGACGCATAAATGCGTCTATCATATTGTCCAGACCAGATTATTAGGAGATGTGTACCTGAGAATGACCAGTCTAGTATTATCTCCTTTTGTCATGAACATGCGTGTGGGGGTCACTTTAGTACTAAGAAGACTGCTGCTAAGATATTGCAGTGTGGTTTTTACTGTCCTTCGTTGTTTAAGGACTCCCATAGTCATTGTGCTTCTTGTGAGCGTTGCCAGAAGTTAGGGACCATTTCTCGTAGAAATATGATGCCTTTGAACCCTATTTTAGTGATTGAGGTCTTTGATGTGTGGGGCATTGATTTTATGGGTCCATTCCCTAATTCTTTTGGTTATCTTTACATACTTGTCGCTGTAGACTATGTGTCTAAGTGGGTTGAGGCGGGTTCCATGTAAAACAAATGACCACAAGGTCATACTCCATTTTTTGAAAGATAATATACTTACACATTTTGGTACACCGCGAGCTATAATTAGTGATGGAGGAACACACTTTCGTAATAGACCATTTGCACTTTTAATGAAACAATATGGTATTACTCACAAAGTAGCTACCCCATACCACTCACAGACTAGTGGTCAGGTAGAGGTTTCCAATAGGGAGATAAAACGTATATTAGAGAAAACGGTTAATCCTAGTAGAAAAGACTGGTCGTCGAGGCTTACTGATGTTTTATGGGCTTATCGTACTGCGTTTAAGACCCCCATTGGAATGTCACCTTATCATCTAGTATTTGGCAAGGCATGTCACTTACCTGTTGAGTTAGAACATAGAGCATATTGGGTTGTTAAACAGCTAAACTTTTCACTTGACAAAGCAGGAGCTCACAGAAAACTCCAGCTCGATGAGTTGGACGAGATTCGTAGAGATGCATATGATAGTGCTAAGGAGTATAAGAACAAAATGAAACTTGTGCATGATAAATATATTTTAAGAAAGTCATTTTCTCCAGGTCAAAAAGTTCTTCTGTATGATACTCGTTTGCATCTATTCCTTGGGAAGTTGCGCTCTCGGTGGACCGGCCCTTTTGTGGTCCGCACTGTTTTTCCTCATGACGCTGTTGAAATTGAAACACTAGATGGTAGTAGTTCTTCTAAGGTTAACGGTCAGAGATTGAAGCCCTTTTTAGAACCTTTGCCTACAGGTGAAATTGAGGAGGTCCCTCTGGAGGACCCTATATACCTTGATTGACCATCGAGGTATTTGGTATTTGTATGTTGTATATTATTTTTGCTATTTGTTTCTAGGTTTTTATTTTTATTTTTCTCCTTATTCTCCGAGGAAGGATTGTTACGCTTCACCCAGGTACTATCTTTCTGACTTTTCTCTTTACTGAATCCTCTTGTTACTCATACTTTTGGTATTATTCTTTCATTAGAAACATTGAGGACAATGTTAGATTTAAGTTTGGGGGTGGGGAAGAAACTTTTTGTTAGTTGCAATAAATAAACTCCAGAGCCTAGAAATTTATGCCTATTAAGGATGGCACTAACCAATCTAAGTGGATGGAAGCATCTTGATTGTAGGAGTTGAGGAACCAATCTGAGTAGATGGAAACATCTAAAGAGTCTATTCATAAAAGCACAGAGCTTAGGTGTTAGAAATAACATGATAGTTTCACCGTATCTCGGAATCATCTTATTACTTCTGTTTTTGCAAATTTTTATGTTGATGTCTGCTGGGTTGAAATAGAGTGATTGAGTTACTAAAAAAAAAAAAAAAGACCAGACTAGACCAATTAGACCAATCGGAATAAATATTAACACTTGGATAGCAATATGTGTGTGTTCTCCCTGTCTCCGTCGCCTAAACAAGCGTGGAACGCAAGATCCACGGGAATTACCATGTAATTTGCTGACAAGAAGCATGCGCTTGGATCCAAAAGATCTAATCATGTCGTTACAAAATTAATAATAATAATAATAATAATAATAATAATAATAATAATAATAATA
>JAJJMB010005063.1:0-12683 GCA_023531105.1 Papaver atlanticum
CATCTTCAATAACCACCTGCTCATCCTAACACCTTCCACGAGCTTATCATGTACACACATCAAATAATCACCCAAAGGCCAAACTGTAACGCCAATTAGAAAGAAAACTTAAACTGTCGTCTCCTTCCAGACTCGCGGGTAGTGGAATATAGCAAAACTTCTTAGCTGACAAATCGAAGGCCATGACCTTTTTGTCACGGCATAACCAATAAAGGGCACCGTGTGCAAAGACACCTATTTGGCCTGCCAACCTATGGAACTCGAAGTTTCCTATGTTTCTCCATTTACTGCCACTACCAAGAGTGTATACCTCCACTTCTATAGAATTGGATTTTTTTAGTAACGTATACATTCTGACAACTTTGTACTCCTTGGTTTCGGGGAGGTAACAAAACCCGCAGAACATATATCCGCTGAACAAACTTTTATTAATATGGGCGGGTGGTGTAAGTTTAGGAAGAATGACATACTCTCTGAGGATGGGGTTACTAATAACAATATTATCAAGGTGATTGAAAAAATAGATCAACCCATTGCAAGAACCAACAATAGTATAATTAGACGTCTCTTGAGGGAGCACATCGATCTTGCTAATGATGTTATTGTTCTTACCATAATCAAAATAATAAAATTAGTTGGGTGTAGGAAGGAAACTTAGCTGAACGCACGATATAAGAAAACCCAAATTACCAGAGTCAATAAGATGATTGAGGTGAATCTTGTAGAATAATGGATGACAAATAAGTTTTTTCCAAGCTTTAGACACTAATTTACAGTCAAGAACTGATTCAGCAGGTAAACGACATAATATGTCTAACGTGGTTTCCTCGGGGAGATTCCTGAAATACTCCTTTAAAAATCTAGGGTTTGAACAGATGGTTTTTTTTTTTGAATCAACAATTTTTTTTTCTGTCGTTGTGTAGATGACACATGAAGGGTTTTCAAGGCGTATCTTCTATAAATATACTACACCGAATCAAGTCGTTTGCGAATGCATTTACCATCGGTTCATGAACCGTTATTAATGTGTTTTTTAAGCGTGTCTGACTTATCTAACACGACTTAGTTTTAACCGAGGAGGCGACTTGGCCCAGCGGGAATCTCGAAACATTTTACTCTTTTGTCTAAAGGTTAAACGTCATGCTATAAAAAGTGTCGACGATTCAATAGTGACATAGTAAGTCCCCAAGCTATAATTTTAGCCTTTGGTATATAAGTGTATTACAAATTTGTCCCTCTAAAATTTTCATTAAGAGTTTACAAAAATTATAAACGAACCGTGTGATTGAACCACACGGAAACCGCTAGACACAACAAAGCCCAATAAATGGGACCCCTGCTGTCCTCCGCGGGGTCCACTGGGACCACACCAAAAATTTGTGAGACAAAAATTGAAATACGGTTTCGGGTGTGGTCTGTTTACACGGTTTGTTTAGAATCACCCAAGAGTTTAATAGAAGTGTAAGTTTTAAGTTTGGAGTTTGGAGTTGATTTGTAGAATTAAAGGATTCACACGGTTTCTACACCGCTGTCACTGCAATACGTTTATCACGAAAATCTTCGAAAAATCTTCTCTTTCTACTAATAGCCTGCAAAAACTTACACCAGGGCCCCCTATTTTTCATGGTGGGTGGGGAGAGGGGAAATCAACTGTGCATTTAATTTCCACCTACTGGTGTAAAAAAGTGTGGGCAAAATCCTGGGTCTCCCTATTTGAAACCAAACCCTTCACCTGAAAATCCGGGGTCTCCCTACTATAATCCTTTATTAGTTGAAGGCTTTAAATGAAGAGCAATTATAATTCTTTCTACAGAAATAAAAAAGGAGTGGTCCAGATTTGGGACAACACGTAGCACAATCTAAATAATTGAGAGGGGATTGATTGATTGGTAATCGGGTGGAGAAGGGAATGATCAATGGTCAGAATTTGTCGCAACTACTCGAGTTTAACCATATTTTCCTATCACTGGTGTAATGTTTGGGGTACAAAAACTACTCGAGTTAATCTCCAAGAAATTCTTTACATTCAATTTAATTGAATTAAATTTCTACACTGCAACACGTTAATCATATCTTCTCTTTTTCCGTATTGTCAACCATCCTGTAAAAATATACACCAAGTTTCCACACCAAATACTTCAGTTCAACCATCACCAGCGTGGGACATACAGTTTCCAAATTTATTTTGGAGCATTATCGGGTTCGGATCCTCGGTGACCGATATTTTCCTGTCCTCTATCCATCCAATCACGGAGCGCCACGTGGGACCAATTTCTTAATAAATATCTTGTTTAGATTTATCGGTAGCTCTCACAGTTTTGTCCCATGGGCCCCGCGGAGGACAGCAGGGGGACGGGTGTCTGTAAGAGATTTATGGCGTTTTTTTTTGCACGGTTTTATTGTCTGTGAGAGGAGGGGTGGGACCCAATTCTGCTCACCCCTATCCCAATGCACAGAACCTATGTCCGTGCGATCCTTCTCGGTGCCCATCACGGTGCTTGATTTCGGTGTGTAGCAAAGCTCAAAAATAGGAATTTAATATTATTTTAAAACCAATATTTGTATACCATGCACTCGAATTATGTTCTTGGTCCTCCTTACCTATAGAACTCTCTTCTCCTTCCGCATAATAAAAGAAAATGAAAAACAGAGTTATGTGAATTGAAACAAACTTTTACAATCTTAAATTTGAACAGAGGAAACAAACTTTTACAATCTCGACCACCTTCTTCTGTGAATTGAAAAATCCATATTCGACAGCCAACAAACTCTTGAAGCAGCAACTACTGGCTACACCTTCTTCTCAGCAAACTAGTAGTATCAGAACTTTGCGTGTGTTTTTTTAATAACAGAAAACAATTCTCTACCACCGAAAGCTTATGAATCTTCTCTAACTCTATCTCCTTCTCCTCTCTCTTCCTCTCACCTTGCTCTGATACCAAATGTATGATCGAGAAAAAGAGAGGAGAGCACAACGCGAAAGCATAAAACGACTACATTGATAATCAAATTCGGTGTACAATTCTTATGGCTCAATAGCCTACTTATAGTCTCACAAACTTGACGATCACTCAAAGTACTTTCCTAATAAAAACAAACTCTAAATAAATCACACTTATAGAAACACAAAGAAACTCTAAACATAGTAAAACTCTAAAACCAGCAACCGGCACAACTTGCTTCTCAAGTTAACTCGACTTCCAAATATGACGCGCTGTGTCAACTTCTCTTATTGATCCAAACTGACTGCGTCAACTACAGTAGTTGATCCCAACTGTTCTTCATACTGCGTCAACAATACTTGTTGATCCACTAACCAAATCACCATATCTTGGTTTAACTTCCAACAAAGATTAAACATCTCAACTAACTGCGTGATCCATCAACTTAGGGAAATCTGTTGCATATGTTCACCTTACTTGCTCATGCTGCATTCCGTGTACAAGTATGAGCATCCTTGTATAAGCTATCTTGAAAGCTTTAAATCACGTTCCTGATCTCATAGAAGCGGACGATGAAATGGAGATAATGGAGAATTTCAATACTTCAAGATGTTATGAAAGACTTTCAGGCAACCATGAAGAATGCGGATTCGATAAGTTTCTTTGGAAATGTAATATTGCAAACAAGGTGAGCATTATCATTAGGACTACTTTCTATGATTCTCTCCCTACCAGGGATATGCTTCGTCATCGGGGTGTAAGCATTGATAGCGAGCAATGTGTTTTGTGCAACGATGATAGGGAGTCACTAAATCACATGTTCATCCACTGTAAGTAGTCTTTTGAGATTTGGAGATATTTCATTAAAGCTTTCAAGATAGCTTGGCCAATGCCATGCACTTTCTTCAACTGTTCGAAGCGTGGTCTATTAATGTGTTGCAAGGAAAAGGCAAGGATGTTTGGCAAATCTTGCATTATGCGGTTTGTTAGAACTTATGGAAGGAAAGGAATGGAAGAGTTTTTGGAGGTCGTCACAAGAGTGTGCAAGAAAACATTGACTTAGTTAAGAAATTGGTAGTCTTATGATCTTGCGACAATGATACTTTTAAGTATGTTGATCCTAGTTTAATTTGGAGTAATTGGGATACTCTAACCTTCTCTGTACGTAACAACCTTTGTTTGATCCTTGGTTTTTCTTTTTTCTTCTTAATATATCCTTCTATTCGAAAAAAAAGAGAGCATGAGCATCAAAGAACGTTTGATTGGCGTTTGGTACAAATATAACGCAACAAGGTAGAAAGAAGAAAACCGAAAGTTGAGGCTACACAATAAAAAAACGTCCAAAAAATAGACCTGCTCTTATAATCTTCTGCTTTATAAAGTACATCACATGCATATTATAAATCCAGAACTAATTTAATCAGGTTAACTTGAATGAAGATGTATTTTATCAGAACTATATCAACAGTGTACTAATTAACCGTTACTGTGAAAGTTTATGTTCCTAATAGTTTTTCCGAGAAAAGACAAACCAAAACAAAAATTAAAGGCATTGCATCCCATTAGGTAATTAGACGAAGTGTGATTATAAAAAAAAGATGATGAATTAAAAACCTAATAATGAGCGTTATATACGGAGGGTTTTTTTTTATAAAGTATTAATTTGGAAATAATATTGATTTCCTATTTTTTATATAAATTTAATAAATGATATATTTATACTCATAAACGATATATTTATCCAAATTAAATAAAAATTGATTCCACATGGCGTTCAGTGATTTAATGGGACAGAAGACAGGAAAATAACGGTCACAGAGGATCTAGACCCGCGTTATCGACCCTCCTCCAGCCGGGACAGCAGGGACTTGTCCAGTATCCGGACACGATTGTCAATAATGTTATCTGTTCAACTCGACTCCCAAAAATGTTTATCACACGTCTCTGCCACGTCATGTAACATGTCAGAATTGGAAAAAAGCAACCACCCACTTTCCAGATGGAGATTATCACGTTAGTTCTTAACCTTCTAGAACTTATACTATCACATCCCGTTCTGGGCTGGTTAAGCTCGTGCTATCATGACCCAATTTACACATCTACCGGGCTGAATGACTCAATACTATAATCTCCGCTTGCTCTATTACTCTTCTTGTGCGAGCAAAAACTAATGTTGCTTGACTTATCACCGTCATGTCAGAGTCCTTCATAGAGTTTTCCGTTTTAAATTTCGAACGATGTTGTTGCAAATACCCTAAGTTTAAATATCTTGTGGTGCATTTTCTTCGTATCGTTCCACGTCTTTTTTTTTAGTCAATTTTTAAAACTGCATAGAAAAAACAATTTGGACGGTATTCATTCACAAAGAGGTGGGTACCTCAACCTAATAAATACAACCAAAAAAAAAAAAAAGGAAAGCGAGTTTGGAATTGATCACCAAAAGCAAAAAACAAAGAAAAAATAGTCAAGTAAGAATATTGAAAATAAATAATACCAAAAGTCTCGTATCCAACTCAAAACGGCCAATATAAATACGAGTCCAATAAAGCTATACCATGTTCGCCGTTAAACCCAACAATTTAGTGTTTGACTCTGCCCAAAAATAAGCTTGAATATTAATATCTTGAATTTGTCTTTCCAAGTTTCTCTTTTTGTGATTGAAGATTCTAGAATTCTTTTTTTTTTCCAAATGCACTACCATATTGCAACAGGTAAGTTATTCCAAATACAGTCAAGTTTTTCATCACCCCAATCATCACTTGAGTTTATACATGAAAATATTTCATTGATTCTTTCGATCCCACGGGGGATTCTCACTTATAGATCTCAAGTTACAATTTACCTTTGAAATCTGATTTACCAATTGAACCATAATATGCATTACCATCTTTTTGACTAATTGTAATCTCTGCTTCCCATCCCTGCTCTTTTAGAGCATCATGTCAGAATCCACACTGGAGTTTCAAATTGCATAATAGTTGTAGTAAAAACCCTTAGTTTAAATCATAGCTTTAAAAATGTCGATCCAAGTTTTTTTATTATTAGGAATCTAGAAAACAACGTAGGCTGATATATCTTTGATTCTTTCGATCTCATGGGGGATTCTCACTTTTTGATCTCAAGTTAAATTTTACGTTTGAACTCTAAATCTACACATTGTTGAACCATAAATTGCTACATATATTTACCACTAATTGAGATCTTTGCTTGCTCACTTACTCTTCCCAGTTCCAATTATCATGAAAATATGATGAGAGACCCCTCTTTTATGCCCAAAACTGACACTGCTTACGTGTCAAGTTTCACTTAGACCATTCTGGGACCCTTCTTGTTGAGATTATTAGTCCCACATACCCGTTTCTAAGATCCCGCGGCTTATAATTTTCTTTCTATCGCAGTGGGACTGTGGGAGACACATTCTTATCCATCAACGTAGTTTTAAACTGCGTTTCAACACAAACGTGATTTAAAAGTCTGTCCAAGTTAAATTAAACGATTTTTATAAAACCGTTTGATGTGAACTACGGGGATAGGCGAAGCCGAGCTATACCAATTCAAGAATCCTAAGCCACTAGTTGAGGCGATGTAATTCAAAAATCCTAATCCACTAGTTGAGGCGATGTCACGTCACATCAAACCAAGAAAATGATAGATGGATGGTTTTCGGGTCCACCGGTGCGTAGCACAAAATCTAGTTACATTTTAAGAAAGTGAAATAATTAAATAAGTTTTAAACTGAAAGTAGTAAAAAATTTCCTGAAAGTAGTAAAATAATCATGACATCTTTGGATAAAACGGTATGAAAATAAGGAGAACTATAAGTTGACCAAAATGTTCCCCTGAAACCGAAAACCGATTGACGGCTACTCTGCAAACGGATTGCTATTTTGTCAAAAAGCTCAACGCCTATTTACTGTTCTGTTACAACCTCAAACAAGGTAGAAAACTATTAAAAAAAGTAAAAGAACACAAACTGTGTCCCCTATTTTTCGTCCAAGATCCTGATGCCTGACCAAAAACAACTACGAAAAGATTTTGAACGCAAACAATAGAAAGAAAAAACAAACTAATCAAAACATGACACTTTTTCTGGTTTCCCACCTGATATCAATGAATTAGCTGACAATTTTCAATAAGCGTTAGTTCACTATAACTGCGTGTCTTCCGGGAAATGAATTGGATGTGCTGAACTCCTGGTTCTCGAAGCTTCGCAACGAAGTTTATCAATGAACTCCCATGTTTCCCAGGTTTCATCTTCCGGTTAAAGATATATGGGTTGGAAATCTGCTTCCGCTGGCATTTCTTGAATTTGTTCTACAGGTAACTGTGATAAAGTAGGAAGCCAGATCATAGGAGGATCATCATCCTCTATTTCAATCACTTCCACTTGGCGATCGCTGAATTCTTTTTGTCCAAAAATCTGGCTACTGTTAGACCCATGGCCATGGTTTGAGGAAGTGGAACCCAGCGGCATGAATTTGTACTGAGGTGTCAAATTTAGCTCAGTATTAGACTTTTTATGGGTTACATGTAATGTAACAGGTAATTGTTTACTAGTGTCCCAATTAGTTAGGAACATCGTGTTTGGGTTCTTCTCGTGATTCATGCGAAAGTTACTAGGAGAATTGAATGATAGACCTGCTACTTTTGAAGACTGTTTGTACGAGATGTTCAACCCCATCGCCGTAGGGTAATGGTACGAGACTTGAACTGGTAGAAAACTAGCAAAGCTACTTAGAGACAAGTAACTTCCGATTATGTGTTGTTGCACAAAAAAATGATGACTTCTAAAACACCATGGACTCCCACGTACTATTTATGGTAGTTTTCTGGGGTTCGGTAGGAGAATAACAAAGATATTTTCTCCTTTAGCCCTGGGAAGGCGCATAGTAGCAGGAGCTACACTCAGCTTCCAAAGATCTTTCGCATGAGTACTGATGTCGAGAGTGTTCGCACAAAAAGGATCAAAGATCAACCAGGCCAAATAGACTTCTTTTTCATCCATCATTGTAAACTCAAGATGAAATGGTTCGAAAGTTGGTTGAATCGTCATATCTGATGTAGAATGCATACCCCTTATAAGATTAGACTCACAATTCGCTGATGTAGAATGTTATCTGTTGCAGGCTTCGATCAACAGGCTTTGATCTGTTTAGAGTTGGGTTTTCTGGCTGTGGCTAGATAAATTGGTCTACAACATTTTTTGTTTTGATGCAGAAGTTCTGCGTCTTTTTACTAGTTTCATTCTCAGTTTGTTAAGAGTTTTCAACTGTCAACTGGCTAGATACATAACCTTCTCCTTCAAAAAAATCACTGATTCGGACATGCCCCTTATATATTAGATTCACATCTTCAGAAAAGGAAAGAAAGTATATAACTTAAATTAGTACCGCTTTGCAAGATCAGAAAAAACAATGTATGAGTTTCCACTTTGCAGCAGCAGCCCTTGGTTCGTTTTGTATAACTGTCAGCGAACTACCACTACTTTTAAAATGAGTTTCGTAAAGATCATTGAATTAGAGGTAAGACTTAATATAACTTGGAGATAACTCCCCGTCTCGTTCGGTCACATCGAAGCTCTACATTAATATAGGTACGCAACAATAACATCAAGTTAAGGCGATGGAAGGGTAGTAAATGATTTGGTGAAGTACTAATATATTTGGAATTTACTATTATGGTTGAAATGTTGTAGTTAAGTGAGTGATTAATGTAGGTAAGACCGTGAGAGTGGACAACCTTCTTCTGCTTATTCACCCGCAAAAAACGTCTGTTTTGGGTTTATAATTTTTTGGCTTATCGATGGGCCTATAAACAACGGGTATGTATATTTTTCTCTATGTAAAGTATGTTTGAAGAGGAAACATGCAACTTGCACTGCTGATTGCGTTACCAGTTTTTACAAATTGTGACAGTCATTTTCGTGTACATGACGAAAATGATTTTGGGTCGGCATTTCTGATGTCGCCTGTTTTAAAGAATGGACCAACAAAAGTATGCCACATAGGGGTATATCTATGTGGTGTAAAATAACTGGGGGTATCTATCATTTTTGGTCGTATTCATCTTCTGCGTCGAATAGATTAGATTCACTTCTTCGGGAAAGAAAAGAACTATGTGGCAGCTAAATCCACCATTGATTCCATCTCACCCAACCCCATGATCAAATTTTAGATAGTGGTAGTAAAAGGTTCGTCGAGACTTGTGAAAGCAATTGATTTTAGACTTATTTAAACTAAAAATAGAGAAAATTTAAATCCAAATTTGTTTTCAAGATTGAAAATAACCAAGACACTAGATTCTATTACACATGAATGAATGATGGTAAAAATTCCAAAACTCTAATTATCTTTAAAATCTCTTATTTCTTAATTCACAAATAATCAAGCATATTCTCAAACATTAATTGTATTCCTTAAGCATAGATTATCTAAACAAAGTATAACCTATCTAATTGAATCACAACTAATTAAGAAAATTATGCAAACAATTAAAATTCTGCAAAGCAGTGATTTGAGTGAATTATAAAATGCAAATTAGAGAAAAGTAAAATAATTACCAATTATTCATGCATCAATAGCTTCCTCCGTGCCTTGATTACGCGAGAATTAGCTCATCATCATCATGGAAACATGCTCAAAATTCATCTTTATTAATGCTCAAAAATGGTTCACAAATGATGAAATGGGAGAAAAATGATTAAAACCGGGTTTGTAACACTTATATTTGTGACAAACTAACTGTTACATGGAACGATACGGAGAAAGTGTCACTGTCACTGTAGCAAAACGACAGTTTTGTAGCGTCTAATGTTCTTCCTCTTCTTCACTGCACCAGCAGAAAACAATCTTCCTGTAACTGTTTTTTTTAGCTTTGTGATGCTCTAAAATTCTCCCTATTCTCCCTCCCCCCTTCTGTGACCCCGATACACCTATTTATATCGCAACAGTACTCAAATCTCTTGAGTTTAATGCGAAATAATCCTCTCTTCACTCTGTTCCAACACCCCAAGATATTATTTCCCTGTTTAACTCTTGGTTTGATTTTCACGCATCTGTCAGCACGCTCCAATCTTGCCACAAAATGATTCGTACATACTCCAGCCTTGTGCCATCTATAGATAAACTCTAGAAAGATTAAAACATCCCGTGAACAACACGCTCCACTCTTCGCAGGTGTAGGTTAAGGTTAACTTCCCTGTTTCACTTCTAACTGATTCTCCAGCCAAATCTAGCTGAAATGAACGACTATACCACGCCTGTTACACTCAGAGGAACAAACCCAATCAAATTCATCCATTGAATCTCCTTAAAACTCCTTTAAATTCTTAACCCTAATTCTGGCAGTTCAAAACCAATTTTTCCCGCCACTTTTCTGAACTCAAACAAAGAGGATGATGGTTTCCCCTTAACCAGTGATGGGGTGCGGTTAGCAATTTGGGTGCCTCTTAGTAATTTGGGTACCCCTTATCCAGTAGTGAGAGTTCGAATAACAAATGTCCCTTGGGTGCCTTTAGACAACTTTTCGAGCCAATTTTACCGCAAGAGCTTTTTCCCTAGAAAAGACTTAAAACAAATTTATTAGAAATAAAATGAGTCCTAGATAATGAAGTTATGGGTGAAAACGCTAGGACAAAAGCAAATGAAAAAAAATTTGGTTCTAGTTCGGTATCCTATAGGTTGTGCTGCAGACTTGCAGTGAACCACTACTAGTTTTCTCCAGTTTCCTTTGGTACTGTTGTCCCAGCTGTAGGTGTTAAAAGAAGTGATAAGTACGAGAAGGTTGTCTCGTTCGGTAACCGAACTGGATAATAACTCTCCAACTTGCACTGCAGTCCCGTTCGGTTACATCGAAAATCTATATAATTTCGGTAATATCAAAAGTAATTGGAGAGTTATTATCCAGGAAAGCTATGGGTGGAACGAAATTGGTGAGACTGACACATTTTTGGAAAATGCTAAACGCGTGATAAAGGGGATATTGTGTGAGTTTAGGGTTTCAAGAATCTTTTCTTCGAACACGTCATCAGAAAAAATGAACCATAAATAACTATGGTGCATATGTAACATGCCCGTTGTAAGACTTTCATGTTTGGCTTCTCTTTAACATACACTTTTCACTTTCGAAAAAACTTATACATACCGCAATCCGTTTGTAGAGGTAAACGACGGATGTATATGCAATCTGGATGTGCTTTGGGTTAAAACTTAAAAGTACTTTAAAAAAAAATTTACCTCACACAAAATAATTACAACCTAAATCTGTCTGAAATTTGTTATCACATCCAATTTTTTCTCTGATCGATAAAGAAAGGATTGGAGTTAGTTATCACATCTATATTATAATATTAATATTAACTTTTTCAATTCCAAAAAAAAAAGAAGTTAACACATCCATATATTTACCGATACGAAGGAACGTGTATGAACGGCAACTTTCATATTTAGTATACTATATAATAAGAACAAAAAAGAAAAATCATGCATTAAAAGTTTCCTGGATTTCACTTCCGTAAACCCCTAAACCTAAACCCAAATTATGTAGTATTTCTTCTTCTCCTTGTGCTACAGCCTCGACCTGATACCTCTCTTTTTTGCCTTCCCTCCCAGTGCTACATTTCATCTCCTTGAAATTCTTGAGATGTAATAGTTTTTTTTTTTTTTTTCAAGTTAACAAACATGGGTTGTTGTAAAGTTGTAATTTCATTTCATATGATCAGACTTCAAATAATTGTTCCATAGCTCTCAATTTATTTTGGGAAAGTGTAAATCCGAAAAATATAAAATGAACACAACTCGAGATGTATAAAACGACGAGCTACCCATTTGAATATCATCCTTCGAATTGCATTCATTTTTTGTAGGAATTTAGAGTCTTATAACAGCAAAATATCATCAAAATATTACACTTTAAATTCATGGTCGTTTGGGTTTTGCGGAAAAGAAAATAACGCAAATCTGCAAATCTTTTCTGAACTTTTCCATCAGAGTGTCCATGGATCCGACCTCTAATAAATATACTAAAAGCAAATTTTCCAGCTTGTCGCTTGGTTACCTTCTACCGACGTCTCCACCGCTGTGTATTGAACTTATTTTTGGATTTCTAATAAAATGCCCTGAGAGGCTCCTTGTTAATAACAATAATATAACATACAATAGTCTATAGTCATGCGACGAACCAAATCAAGTTTTACACAATGGTAACATGCTATATTACTTTTAGGTTTTACAACGTGTGACACAATGGTAACACACTACAATTTTAATGGCCATCGATCTAAAAATAATTTAGACCAAACGTGACATTTTTTCTGTTGATGACTTGAACAATGTCAACGAACCAGCTTACCTTTTTCAATTCACATTAATCCACTCTTACTGCTCTCGTCTGTTCAGGAAGAGAAAAGGACTTCTGGTTCGTCCACAAACTCAAAATGATATGCTAAAATCCAGGTTCTAGATGTTCGGGAACATAAATTCATCAACGTATGTAGGCGACGAAAATGAAGTTTCGTTTTCCGATATAAGGCACCTCCAACTATTCGGGGTACATGTCACCCCTTCGTTTAGAATCTCCTCCACACGTGACTGCGACAAATCAGGAAGCTTGAAACCAGAAGGATAAGCATTCTCTACTATAACCATACCCACTTGAGAATCATTGAAAATCTCATGGATTAATTCTTTTGGAGAAGGGTAAGAAATGTTGGCCGCTTGAAACACTTCCGTAGCTCCCAAAAGT
>JAJJMB010005066.1:0-45300 GCA_023531105.1 Papaver atlanticum
TCTGCTTTGCAGTAACATGAATACGGTGGGGGGCAACACTCCAAGGAAGAAGGTTACTTTTCTAAATGGCATCAGCATAGATAGCATTGAAGTTAGCAGGGGTATAATCCTCTTGCTTAGACCTCCCAAGAGCAAAAGGGTCATAAGACTTCAAAGTAGTCTTACCCTTGCTACGGTACTAATACTCTCGAAGGGCGTGCCAGTAATTACCAGTATATTGTATGATCCCCCGGACTTGAGTTTTGTTCATTGGGTCATCCTTGGTAGACAAAACGTCATAGTAGAAAGGATCCTTTCTACTAAACAGAGGCAGGAGCATACCTGTGGCCAACTGGCCAACACTAATCAAGAGATTGTTCTCATCGTAAGGAAAGCTTCAAATCATGGATTCAGTAAGAACATCAGGTCCTTCAACAAAAGAGATATCAAATTTATGCAGATGGAAGGACTTGGAGATCTCAGTCAAAGACAAGTTAGTATAACTATCTTTGTCACGAAGCTGCAACCTTTGGAGTTCAAATTAAGGTGGTGGAGGAGGAAGATCCTCAACATTAACTTCTTCTACCTCAGCTTCCACGACTACCTCAGTCCCCTCAGGTATCTCAGTATCCTCAGGGGGTGGAGAGGGCATAGCATCAGGATGGTCCATACGCGGAGGAGGCTCAGTCGACTATCTAGGCCTCGGATCTTTACGCGCAGGCTTCTTCTGAAGTCTCATAATTCCTAGCACCAGCAGGAAGAATAGCACTTCAACAATGGCGAACAAGAATTGCAGTTGACTCAAAAACATATGCAAAAACAAGCATACTTTAGGCATGGGTTTGCTTAAACCAACCAAAGGAAACTGTTCAATCCCATCTTAAGACAAAATGCAGGATTATCCATCACCATAGCCAAAATTACAGACAAAGAACAGTCATGGCATAATTATGGTAAAATTATGAAACGAGAAGTAACCCGTGTAAACAAATGACATGAAGAAGCATGAGAAGAGGAAAATCAACACATGCAAAAATGACAGCAACTTCAACGATCAAAGAAAGAAGAAAACAGAGCAAACATGGAGAATATGAAGAGTTGCAAGAGCAGCACATACTAACCTATTGCTGATAAACGAGCGCGAGAATCCGAAATCCAAGAAGAAAACCGGAAGTTAGAGGAAGGGAAGACGAAGAAAATTTCTGAGAAAGGGAGAGAGAGCGACAGTTCGTGAGGAGAGGGGAAAGTTAATGAAATTCCTTCTGATTATTCTCTTCTTATAGGCGGCTGGAGAATCCAAAAATTTGGGTGTCCCGAAATTCAAGGGGAAGTTATTGCATGAAAGGACACATGGGGACCACCCAACCGATACATGCAAAAGTAGCGGCGTTACGGAAGTTTTTTCTTCTAATCCTACCAAACGGTAGAATATGAAAGAAAAGAGGCAAACTGTGAATATCAATATTCTACGGAGCACGTGTCACAGTTTCAGCGGTCGCATGCAAGATAAATGTATACCCCTCGCTATACAGAGAAACCTGAGTAGCTGAAGACACCATCGTAGATCTACTTTATCTTATCCCAAGAAGGGATACCTCGACGGCAAAGATAAAAAAGTAAAGCCTAGTCTAAAGAGAGGTAGCTAGCGAAGGGACAGAGGTAGATGACATATCTAATCAGCATTAAATGCACAAATCTCTTATCTACACGCTTAATCAAAGCACATGGAGAGAGATAATGTGGCAGAGTCTGACTGGCAAAGGTTAGCGGTGAACGAAGGTACAATCTGTACTGAGGCTGTGAAGTTCCCGAAGGAACGTGGGTCAGCTGAGGTGGCAGAGTCCGACTGGAGAAAGCACGCGGTGAACGAAGGTACCATTTGTACGAAAGGTATATCAGGGAACGATGAATCCAAATACAGCAAAGATATACCTGGAGCAGAAGGGGCTATAAATACCAAGCTTCACCAACAAACCAGGGGAATTCAATATCTAGGAGAAGGAGATCTAGTCTTAAGCTTGTACCTCTTTAATGTTTAGAACTTAAGTATTAACTTCGACTTGAGTTCTCTCTATTACTTTGGGAAGCATTTAAGATCTTTGTAACCATTACAACTTAATACAAACAATTACTCATTACCCCTTGGACGTAGACAAAAGTCGAACCACGTAATCTCTTGTGTCTCATGATAACTTAGTTCCATTTACGTTATATTTATGTTCTTCGTTATTATTGTGATCTTCGATACCTTTCATTACTTAGTATCATTAGTTCAACAGATATATCAATATTGCTTAGTATCAGATTCTCTGAGCTGTATACATTACGTAGACTACGGGAAAATTAGTAGTCACAACAAGAAAATAAGGATTTCTTTGGAAATTAACAAATCACATGAAACATCCATTTGTATCCAGAAAACTCAATTAAATTAACCATAAAGGAACCTCAATGATTAATTTAATCGGAAATGCTCAACATAAGAAAACTTACGGATCCGTACAGTACTTTCACATAGAAGTGGATCAGGGAAAGATCAATATTGCGGAATATTCAAAGATTCATTCTATTTTTCATCAATATTTGCATAATGATACCATAGACTTAATCTTTTACATCAAAAGTTCATTATATTTTCCATTAATATTTGCATAATAACATAATAGACTTAACTTTTGACATATATGGGACAATCATAGTTCACGGACGTAAACACACATATCCCATAACATTATTTGCAATATATAAAACCAATAAAGATTAATACTGCAAAATCATCTTCCAATCAAATTTTAGAATTTATTTAAATAAATAAATCTAAAATATTGCAAGATGAAAGCTATGTGTAATCACAATAATTACTATTCCAAACCCTAGTTATCCTTTAAAGCACAAGAATAAATTCTCATAAGAAGTTTCCTAGACACAAATAAAAACAACTCCAAGAACCAAGTGCCCAAGTCCAAGAGAAGTGGTACAAGTGCGACGAAACGGAGCAAAACACTCAAAAACAAGAGTTGGGACAAATACCAATCTTAACTCATCCAAATTCAGGAATTATCATCTCCATTTTGAAAATAATTCAAAGAGGAAGAGAATTCAAAAAGAATGAGGTCATTCCAAGTTCGGACGAAGAAGTTACGGCCAAAACAAGCTTTTTATCGAATACAGAAAACAGAAAAAGTTTGCAAACCGGTTTGCAAACGGGATTTCGTGACGTGGAGAAGTTTGCAAACAGGTATGCGAACTGAAGTCCCTGGATTTTGATTTTAAATGATGGTATGCATACTTGGTATGTGTACCATGAAGCCCAAACATCCCGAACTACTATTTTCAAACCTACACATTTAAGAACCTTTAACACAGATCAACTTAGGTAGACATGAACGATAAACAAGGTACATAGATCATTATAAGTACTTTAAGCAAATAATCATAAATCTTGCTCAAGTTTAGAGACATACCTTTTAGAAGAATCCAATTGAATTCCACATCCTTACCAAAGATTCAAAATCATACCTAACGCAATATGTGCGCCCCAATTCTCGTTCTTTCCTCACCGTATACATAACGGGGCACTCCTTGGTGAGGATGCACTTACAACACAATCAAGTTGTGTTGAGGTGAACAATGTCTTTCTCACCACAAGTGATTGAAACAAACTTTTCCGCAACTATGGATTTTTCACCATCTATAGTTTTTGGCTTATTCCGTTTCACTTTTGGATTATCATGAAAGAGATCGCTTTTAGAACCTTTCACATCCAAATCCATCTTTCCAAAGAACTTTTTAAGTTCCAGCATCAAGGATACTTCCTTCTCCATAGTCATGGAATTTTCTGGGAGATCATTCCTTTTCACACTCAAAGCATCATTGACTTTCTTTGGTATCCACTTCTGAGTGCGTTTAGGAATAACCGGAACCTTCTTTCCATTACTCTCTTCTAGAATTCTCGGAAGAGAATTGGATTGACTATTCTTTTGCAAGTTAGCCTTTCTCCAATTGGGAGCATCGGATCTTGTATTCGTCTTTACGAAGTTATCCTTTTGATAACCTTTATGATTGTGAAAAGGATTCGTATGACGTTTATAGGCAAATCTAGGTTTATCACAGCACTGATTCCTTTGCCTAAAGGTTGGATAGTTACAACCTGTAACGTTAAGGGGATTAGCCTTAACATAATGTCTTGGAACATCATGAATTTTCTCATTCCTTATACGAAAACGACATCTCCTTTCCAAGTGACCTTTATTTCCACAATAATGACAGATATAAGGAATGTTCTTGCCAGGATTCGTATGTGTTGTTTTTGGAGGTTGATATACTTGGTTCTTTCGAACCTTAACTGCCGGTGAAGGTATTTCACTTTTTCCATCAGTGGAAACCTTTTGTTGAGAAGAATCACTAGCCTTGATAAATTTTACCTCTTTGCTAATACTTGGAGCATCTATTCCCTTATAGTCCATTCCTCGTGTATCACGATGATTTTTACTTTCTCCTAGCATTGGGGTTAATTTTCCTGAACTAGTATTGAACTTTTTCAAGTCATCTTCCAACATCTTGATTTTATCAAGAGCAACAGTTAAATCAGCCTCAAGGCGTTTTTCTCGAACGAGATAAGCGCTTTCTCTGTCATCAAAACTTGCTTGCTGGGAGTTAATCCTTGTTTCAGTTTCTGCAAGTTTCTCTTTCAACAAGAAGTATTTTTAATAAACATTATCACATTCAAGTGACTTTCTACTCAGTTTTTCCTCAGAATATTTGAGGATCGATTCGCAAGAGCGATTCAAAATATAAAGACCCTCGTAAATCCTTTTAAATTTCTTGTTGTTACGAAAGAGATTAGTCAGAAAATGTGTGACATGAGAAGTTGTCAACTTTTTTTTTCCATCTAATTCAATAAATTAACATACTCTGAGACTTCCTCATCAACATCTCTATAAATATCAGAGTCCCCTTCGTCAGAAAGTTCATCCAACTGTTTTTCTAGGTGTGTTTCCTAGTTATCAACAGTTTCTCCATCAAGAGAATGTTTAAATATTGACTCAGATATGACAGTTCTTTCAGGTGAATCCAAGCTATGAAATTCATCTTGTAATTTCTGAACTGGTACGTTATTAGAGATAGACTTGTCCATACTAACCAGATTGCTAAAAACACAGACTTATGAGGTCTTAGCGTGTTTGCCTGCTCTGATACCAATTGAAAAAATCGGGGGTATAACAACCACACCCAATATTTCGTTTCGGCAATCTATATGGACTAACTCCAATATATTTCCAAGAGAATCAACTAGACAGTCAGACTCAATCAAGGAAAATACATCCAAGAGTTATATCTTTGTTTCTCAATGTAATCAGCAAATCAAATAGATAGAAATCTGCAAGCCTGATTATTATGAGAAACAACTTGAATGGTACCAAAGACCAATGTTCAAGTGTCAATCAATTTATATCAACAACCAAAGGTTTGATTATCTAATTGATTGAACTACGTACAACCTGTGATATTTCAATTATATAGAAAATATAATGCGGAAAAGAAATAACACAGACACCATAAATTTTGTTAAGGAGGAAACTGCAAATGAAGAAAAACCCCGGGACCTAGTCCAGATTCGAACACCACACTGTATTAAGCCGCTACAGACTATAGCCTACTACAAGTTAACTTCGGACTAGAATGTAGTTGAGCCCTAACCAATCTCACACTGATTAAGGTACAGTCGCGTTCCTTACGCCTCTGGATCCCAGCAGGTCTCTACGCACTTGATTCCCTTAGCTGATCTCACCCACAACTAAGAGTTGCTACGACCCAAAGTTGAAGACTTGATAAACAAATCTGTCTCACGCAGAAAAGTCTATTGAATAGATAAATCTGTCTCCCACAGAAAAACCTACGAGTTTTGTTCCGTCTTTTGATAAATCAAGGTGAACCGAAGTTAGCCATATGAACACTTTCATATCAACCTTGTTCATCTTAATCACAACTAGTTCAAATGACTCAAATGAAACTAGTTATAGAGTTGTTCAATTGTTTATATTCTCATAGAAGTATACAAGACACAATTGAAGCAAAATCGATTTTGATTCACTCGAATCAATTCATGAACATTTTAGCCACGGTTTGCAAAGATTGCATTCCTTATTATATAAATGTATTTGTTCACGGATAACCGATTTTAGAACTTAACCCACTCAAATATGCAAATGGGTACGCATACTTAGAGTTCCGGACTTGGTCTGTTCGCCAGTATGCGAACGGGTACGCATACTGTCGTTCACGACCGAACTCAGTTAAATTCCCGGACTTGAACTTTTACGCCAGTACGCATACGGGGATGCATACTAAGTTCCCGGACTTAATCTACTAAACCCGTACTCATACGGGTATGCATACTATGGTTCCCGGACTTGGAATAACTTGCAATAATTAGCTTACAAGTACGCATACTGTGCTATATTCAATCAGTGGTTAATCGTTCTAAACTCCATCTTAATCATTGAAATATTGTTAGAAGACGGGAATAGCTGTCTCACACAAACTATTAGCTTCAAAGCAATTTTCAAGTGATCAATAGATCAATACGAAACATTCTGAGTCTACATCAAATGACTGTCTCACACAAATCATGTAAGATGTTACCAGGCGATTTTCACATGATCATGTTTTGACTTTCGTCAATAATAAAAGATGAACTTGGTTAAAGCGAAAGCTTACCAACACATATTTTGAGAAATATGTAAGCGAGTTAAACTCAGCTCGAAATATCAAATGTGTATAAAATAAAGTCTATATAGCTATACGACTTTTGTTTCAATAGGAGATAGAATAGAAATAGACTTCTGAGTGATAGATTAGTTCAAGTCTCCGCATACCTTTTGTTGATGAAGTTCCACAAGCTCCCCTTAGTAGTTATTCGTCTTCAATCGATGAACACCGTGAAGTCTAAAGCTCAACTACACATTCTATCCTAATCCGAGACATAGCTATAAGTAGACTAGAAATCAAGACTTATAGTTTTGACAACTAAACTTGACAAACAAGATTGAGATAACAATGCTTGCGAGTTTGACCGAGCAGTGCTCTAACAGATTCAATTGCGATCAAATTATTTCTATGAAGTAATTTGCATTTGATCTTTTCTCTAATTAACACTAGACTCAATTGATCACATGATTGTGACTTAATCTTAATGTCTTAGTGAAGATGAAAATGAGTGTTAAGCTTTTAAGTTCAAATCAGCTAGTTTCGTCTAACCATGTTAAACATAATCTTTATACACGATTCGGTTACAGTTTACCTAACCATAGTGTATATCTAGTATATGTAATTAAGATTCAAAGCTTTCATCTAATAGTGGATATTGTTTGCTTGGTTCCAAAGCTATCTTAGCTTAAACCTAGAGCAACCTAGGATTTGAAGTCTATATAAGGGGAACTCTTGGCAACTTGGATCTTTGAATCCCGACACCACTTTTTAGTGTGTCCTAGTTGTAACTAGAGTCGTCTTCTCCAGAAACCCTTTTAGGGTTTAGCGACTATAAAGACTTCACAGGGATTCATGAAGCAAGGTCCAATTATCTTTTATCTTGATAACTTGAGTATCCTGATCTTGATTATTTGTAGAGATTGCTCCAACGATCAAGATAGATAGTAATCAACAAAGTCTTTTTGTCTCTTACTTTGTTGATTTTGCAAGTTTTATACTTGTGAGGTGAATAATAATCTAGGATGCACTTCGGGTTGCATAAGTCCGGATTCTGAGGATAGCCATACTTTTATCTAAGTTGTTATCGATTTTCATCACCTGGATCTATCGTTTGATCTGATCGTCCGTTTAGATCGTAAATCAGGTAATCAAATATAGGCTTAATCTGTGGGAGGCAGATTTGGTTTAAAGTCTTAAATTATAGTGTGGTGTTCAATCTGGACTTGGTCCTGGGGTTTTTCTGCATTTGTGGTTTTCTCGTTAACAAAACTTCTGGTGTATGTGTTATTTCTTTTTCCGCATTATGTTGTTTATCTTTATAATTGAAATATCACAGGTTGTGCGTTGATCAATCACAGTATCTAGGTCCAACCTTGTTAGTTGGAAAAGACTTGATTGATCCTTGGACATTGGTCTTTGGTACCGTCCAAGAACTCTCTTTGTAGTTAGGTTCACGGATTCAATTCTGTAAATGTTCTAACAACGAGAAAGAGAGAGATATAACTCTGGGAACTTTCCTTGATTGAGTTTTTACTCTCGGAGTTGTGTTGAGTTTGTCCATATAAATTTCCTAAAGAAAAAGTTGGTGGTGTATCTTGGTACTCCCTGCGTTTTAAAGTAGGGCTGCCATTAAGAATAACAAAATAAGAGACATAAGAAAGACACTGATTTATAAGCTTAACCCAGTGGTTAAACAGTCCCATTTTTTGTAAAACATTTTCAAGAAAGGGTCATTCCAGCTTATCATAGACCTTAGACATGTCAAGTTTTATGGAAGCGACGCCATATGTTTTCACATGATAATTAACATCAAATATGGCCTCATTAGCTAGGAGAATATTATCAGAAATACTCCTCTTAGGAACAAAGGCACTTTGGTTTTGAGAGATAATGTTATTCATAAAAGGTTTTAATCTATTAGCCAGAGTCTTAGAAAGGATCTTATAGATAAAATTACATAGCCCTATATGTCTATATTGGGAGACCAACTCATCCATAGGAACTTTGGGAATTAAAGCAATATTGGTATGATTAAAGACTTTAGCTATATGCCCAGTTCTAAAACAAGTCTGAGTCATGTCAATAACAGCCTCACCAAAAATATTCCAATGAGTCTGATTAAAAAGGCTCGTAAAACCATCAGGTCCAGGGGCCTTCTTTCCTGTCATTTTAAAGACAACATTCTTGATTTCCTCAGCAGTCAGGGGGGCATTCAAATGGGAGTTATCTGCATCTGTGAACTTCACAGAGAGATCCTAAAGAATTTTATCTTGAAACTGTTGAGGATGGGAGGAATAAAGGGTTTTAAAATAGTCAACAAAAGAAGTTTCAATATTATCCCTGTCAGTTAAGATAGTACCATAGGAATTCTTAATCAAACTAATGGCATTTCTTTTCATTCTGAAAAGAGTGACTCTGTGAAAATTGGAAGAATTTCTATCTTCTTCCATGATCCACACTTCTCTGGATTTATCCTTCCAGTAAAATTCCTCTAGATTATAGAGGTATTCCAATCTGGCTCTAAGTCTGGAAATCGAGCTAGAGTCAGTTGGGTTGGAAGTATAAATTTCAGCTAGCTCATCTCTAGTAGTATAAATATTGGTCCGGATATTACCAAATGAGAATTGTTCCAGTCACGAAGGACTTTTTTTGTATCAAGAGTTTAGCTCTAAGTTTAAAAGCAGGAGATCCCACAATATTATCATACCAAAAATTATATATTATATCTCTACAAGTGGGATCCTCAATCCACATAGCCATAAAATGAAAAGATCCGGGCATGCAAATATCATCAAAATTGAAACCTATATGCATAGGGCAATGGTCATAGGAATCTCTAGGCAAGTTATTAACACAAAGTTTAGGGAATAAGAGTTCAGCAATTTGATTAATTACACATCTATCCAATCTCTCAAGAATAAGATCAGTTCCCTGTTGCATATTAGACCAAGTAAATCTAGGTCCTGAAAAACCAGGATTATGCAAAGCAAACACATTAAAAAAGTTCCTAAGATTAAAAAAATCTTACTCATCTACTTCTATGCCACCATTTTTTTTTTTAATCTTTTGTCCTTAGGAGAGCATTAAAATCACCCACAAAGAAAATAAGCTCGCTAGGGGGAATTTGTGGCAATTGGCATTGGCTATCCCAAAAGGCTTGTTTAAGGGTACTGTTAGGTTCACCGTAGATAAAGTGAATGTGGCAAAGTTTAGAATGGATGATATCATTGGTTGTAACATAGATGCCTCTCAAACTGGAAGATAAAATGCTAAGATGTATCTCCTTCTTCCAAGCCAAAACCAGTCCACCACTTCTTCCGATACTTGGAAAATAAAAGGTACAGGTAAAACAAATGTTTCTCATTTTCCTAGCAGCAATATCTTTCTTCATTTTAGTCTCAGATAGAAAGACTGTATCAGGGTTAATATTCTTGCAAAGGAGGTTTAGCTCTTTGTTAGCAGATTTTTTACCTAATCCTCTAACATTTCAGCATAGTAAATTGACATTATTGACAGGAAATGTAGCCAAGGATTAATAGCATCATTGGAATCATTTAGGGGGGGAGAGGTAGAAAATGTACCTGATTGGTGGAAAGAGGATCATCATTAAACTGAGAACTAGTAGTATCACCAATTTGGATAGCTCCTTGTGCAGAATTGAGATCCATATTAGCAGCATCTTGAGGAGAATATTGTGTACGACATTGTTCTCTAGAGAGGTATCAGAAGGCACGTTGTAGCTACTATAAGGATTGACCAAAGAATGGGTATTAAGGGTACAATTGGACAAGTTGATAGTCGGAAGTTATCCTAACTTAGTAATAGGAGGACATAGATTGGTATAATCACGTTCAGATGAATCATTTGATTCATAGATCACTACAATACTATCTAGAGTAGAAGAACTAGCTCTAGTACGTTTCCTGAGGTCAGCTCTTGGATTAATTTTCCTTTTGAGATTAGAGAGAGCATCATGTTCAGCTGCCAAAAAAATAACTTCTTCTCTCGAGACAGTACCCTTCTGAGGAGGAATCACTGATGATTTGAATCTCCTTGTTGAGTTTGAAGTACGGATCGGCCCCGATTAAACCAGATCAGGAGGTAGAATTGAGTCAGCTGCAAATTCAGTCTGATTCGGAGATTGCTTGAGAATGACTGGGAGATAATTGTTCAGGTAAAATGGGTTATGAAGTTGAATAGGACCAACTTAAAAAATCTTTAGAGCTGCAGATCGGTTGATAAAAGAGCCCATTTGAAAATTATCCTTCAAACAAACTTGATTAATTCTAGAAGGAACTTGAGTAGTAATAACATCTTTCCTTCTATTGTTACTATGAGGGAAGAGCGTATCATCCTGAGTATCAGAGACAATTTCAAAAGGAGTCATGGTAGAATCACTGGTATTTGTTGTATTTTCTTGTTGTGGAGGTGTAACAATCAACTTTGACGACATCATGAGTTTCAATACTCTAGGGAGGGTGTATTTTAGGATTGAGGTACTAGCTTCTTTAAGAACCTTCTGTTTTGCCAACCAAGCTGGGAAAATCGCATCTTTGTGGTCAATTATTCGTCACGAAGTATAAAAGTTTCTTGGTACTTTGAAATATCTACACTCAACCAGAAACGCCTCTAGTGACATAAGGAATACCAGCAGGAAGAGCTCTTTCAACGGAGATGAGTACACAAACTTTAGCATTCTTCTTCAATGGGTGATTTCCATATGGCTCTTTTGCTTCAATGAGTTCGCCAAGTTTAAAAGTAAATTTCTTAAAATCTTCAAAATCTTTTTAAATTTCTTTTTAAGTCTTCGAAATCTTTTTAAGTTTCTTTTTAAGTCTTCAAAATCTTTTAAGGATAATATTTTTTAAGTTTATATATCAACGTTATGATGAGAGATATTTTCTCAGAGCAGATCACCTTTAACTAATTGTGTAGCCTTTCTCATGGATCATGTTTTCGTTTCTTGCGTACGAGTCACTTAGGCAGTAAGAGTACCCACATCAAGTCATTACTTTTTTGACTAACTATTGTGATATGGTTAAACCAATTCAATCTATAATATAAAGGAAAATGATCTGTTTGGTGTAACCAAAATTTGGTGGTCGTTTTTTTCTGACCAAAATATCCCTCCACGTTTTAATTTTGTTCATGGTTCATCATAATAGCATAAGGGGAAGAAGGGTAAGTTCATAAAGATGAAGAGTTTTACTCTTTTTTCCTGACTAAAATGTCCCTCCGTGTTTTTTAGGTTTTGCCTACACCATCATGAGATTCTGGTAGATTTTAAGAAAAACAGGGACAATTATATACTTCCATTTTCTAATTTTTTTTCTTCAGAAACCATCGTTTCCACCACCATCAGCAAAGCAAATTTAATGGAAATTTTGAATCAAATATTAACCAAAATTTTCTTCTTTCACCACCCTCCTCTGCACCATTGTTGATGCAACAATGAAGGGCTCGAAATAGCTTACACACCATTAACAAGACAATACAACCGCCGCCATCTCCACCACCACCACTACCAACTTAGATCTTTGCTTCAACACCACTAACACAGAGTCACCGTTAACACTATCTTCAGACCCCCAAGTCACAGTCGCCATCTTCGCCAACTCCTCCACCACCACTACCAACACCTTCTTTTTCCAAATCGATAAACTTTAATCAAATCAAAGGAATTAATGATAAATTTCTAACAAATAAATCAATCATAAGTACCCAATTTCTAATAATCTCCATCCAGTTGAGTGAATTTGATTGATTACCGTACCAAAGTTCTTGAAGCACCTGACAATTTATATAGTGAAGAACAACCAAATTGCTTGAATAAACGAACATTGGAAAATGAGATGAGAATCAGTGACGTTCTAACCTTCAGTACAACAATAAAAACCTTAATTTGATTGAACAGTGTATAGTGGTAGTTTATGAGATAGGAAAAAAAACGGAGAGGAGGAGAAAGGTGGCGGAAAAAGTTTAGGTTTGGATTTTCTTTTAAATTACCAAATTGTCCTTATATTTTGATATGAAAATTTTACTCCTGTATCTACGACACGTGGGACAAAATAAATAGCGGGTATGTCGAATTTGATGTGATTTGTCTTATAGCGTACCAAATTAGGCAAAAACCCATTGGTTCTATCATTCATCTTCCACTACTATCATCAAAATATAATTATGAGCCATTAAAAATTTCGAACAATTTAGATTCATGTAATATTATTGGATATTATACATTTTACACCTTCAATGATGAAGAAGAAAACAACAAGGAGAGTAACATCTGCCTTATAGAATGACAAAGGTGTACCTAAGTTGGCTCTCCACCACCACCAGCATAGCCACCACAAAAATATCCAGTCAAAGTTTATAAAAAAAAAAACTACAACAATACCGTGCCATTATGGAACTGACAACATTATTATTTTTGTTTTTTTTCCAATGCATAGATTACAGGCGCACAATTATAGACCAATTGAAAGAAACGTACAGATGAATTGAGTAACATAATGAATAAATTTCAGCTTCAAACTATATTAGTTCTTTCTTATTGACTGTCTGTTATGGAATTTGGCAGCTCGCCTTGGCAAAGATACAAACCGGTAAATATTGACCCTGATACGCCACCGAAGGAATTAGATCACTAACACTGCTTTCGCTCATGTGCCTTTATGGCACGAGCAATCCACTAGTATTAAACCTTTTTGGTCAATAAACCTTGTTTTTGACAAGTCATAACAACTTATCATCCAAAGAAACATCTCCTGGAGCATATCTCAACATTTTGAGAATATTTTTGATCTTATGGAAATATAATTCATTAGTTTTTCCTTTTTTCTTCAAATTATCTTTAAGAAAGTTTGTCCAGACAATTTCACCTAGTTTTGGTTGTAGTTCTCACCCAAGGGAAAGATGAGAACCAACTAGAGGATTATTTCAAAGAGCAATTCCCCCTACTAGGTGGGGTTTAGGTGGTTTCTGAAGAATAAAAAACTTCTTTGGGGAACTCTTATTCGAGCGAAGTCTATCTTCATAAATCAAATGATCAAAAATAAAATCAGAAGACTTACCTGAGGACTTTGCTTGTCTCCTCTTGTTCTGTATATTGTTCATTTTGATAGGGCTCCGAAGATCAAGTATGATTTTGTCCATTTCTTTTGAAAGATCTGTCACTTTTGATTTTCGAACTCTCTTCCTCTTGAAGGGTTTCGATGTACGAGAACAAGGATTCCTATGGATTCTAATAACACATTGATCATCTGTATGACCTCATTCTTTACACACGGAACACTGAGACAAGAGTTTCATGTCCTTGTAGATGGACAGATATTCCTCCCGACAAAAGATAAATGAATTTAACCAGTAAATGTGTTTAAGGGAGTTATGCTGACCGTTCTTATAAGAATTTATCGATACAGGTCTATTCTTTTCATTATAAACTTTGAGATCATGAATACGTTTATTAATTCTTATTTGTTCTTCTTCCATTTGATCCAGCTGATATTCTATATTTCCAACATTTATCGAGTAAAGTTCCTTTTCCATTTGAAAACCAATATTTATTGAATAATCTTCTTCTATCAAGAGATTAATTTATTCTTCTGGAATAGGAAGGTTGCTTTGTAAGGAATAACCGGACCTGTTAGATTCAAGACCATGATCATCATCCAAATAAGTAAGATGCCCAACCTTACAAGTATGATTATCTTCTGGACAATAGTCTAGAGTGGACATAAAGGCTTTAGCTTCCTTACAAAACTCCTTTTTGGGACACATAGAAATATGATGTCCAAATCCAAGGCACTTCGAGTAGAAGAAAGTGTTCTTGTCTCGAACCATAACATCCTTTGAATTCTTTGAATAAGAGGATTTTTTAAAGAGATTTTGTTTTTCTTCATTTAAGAGTTTTCTTAATTTGTTGCGCAAATATCAACATAGTAGAATTTAAGATATTCTTACCTACTTCATCAACAAATTCGGGATGAAGAGTAACTGAGTCCTCATCAGATGAATAACTATATTATATGGTCTGGGTCGATTGTCTTTTCTATGTTGTTCGTGATCAAAGCTGTTATTCATCCTAACGAGAGTGCTTCTAGAAAGTGTAATAAGATCGTTTCCTTCAGTGATGGCATGTTTCTTAGACTCGTATCGAGTTGGCAAATATCTCAGAATTTTCATCACAATATCCCTCTCAAAAACAATCATACCTAACTGATGAGAGGCATTCGATATCTCGGATAATTTGTGATTAAATTCCTAAAACGAATCTTCGTCAGCCATATGAAGGTTTTCCCAGTCAGAAGTTTGGTTTTGCATCCTTGCCTCTTTCTATGCGGTATTCCCTTCAAATACAGTTTCTAAGATATCCCAAGCTTGCTTCGACGTAGTGCACGTAGACACATGATGTTTAAGATCAAAGCTTATGACATGGATGATAGCGTTCAGTCCATCAGAATTATGCTTAGCTTTAATGATTTTGTCATCGCTATATATAGCTATGTCTTTTGTAACGGTTATTGCATCTTCAACAATTGCTAGCGGATTGTACCCCTTTATAACAAGTACCCATGTCTGAAAGTCACGAGCTTGTAAGAAGGAGCGCATAACTGTTTTCCACCATAAGTAATTTGTGTCATCAAAGGCTGGTGGTACGTTAATAGAGATTGCACTCTTGTCCATAATTCATATCGCCACAAACACAAACTTGTTAGGTTTTAAGGTGTTTTCCTTCTCGGGTACCAATTGAAAATGAGAGGGTACCAAGTACACCACCAACCTTTTCGTTCGGCAACCTGTATGGACAAAACCTAATACAATCGCAAGTAGACCAACTCAATGATCCTTGAATAATTTGCATATAGAATTTATAACTCCACCTCTTTACAATCAGAAAATGTAGACAATAAAATCCGAGAACCTGAATACATAGAGTAGTACTTGGACGACCTCAAAAATAAATATCTAAGATCAATCTAGTCATATCCAAATAATTGAATCCGAGTCTCGTAAATCTATCTTCTAAGATACGAATTCTACAAGAACGAGTCTCGTAATCAATCACAATTAAAATGGAATTATCTACAAGAATTGATTACGTACTACTTATGTTATTCCTATTATAAAGATAAAACAATATAATGCGAAAAAAGAAAAACACAAGACACAAGAAGTTTTGTTAACGAGTAAAAATGCAATTGCAGAAAAATCCCGGGACCTTGTCCATATTTGAACACCGAACTGTATTAAATCGTTAAAGAAACTAGCCTACAATCAGATTTCAAACTGGAATGTAGTTGAGACCAGTATGTCTCTTGAACCTCGCAAGGCTTTACGTAATTGATTCCCTTAGATGACGTCCTTTACATCCTAAGGGTTGCTTTAGCCTAGGTGAAGACTTTTAATACCAATCCGTCTCAAACTGATAAGCCTATTTGATTTCCCTTTAGATCAATAGATCAAGGCTTGGAAATCTCTTTGTAATAGACAAAACAAGCAAACCTCCCAAATTCGGAACACAATCAGGAACACTTGCACTCAGTCGGCTGAGAATCCTGGATTATTAACCACCTCTCAAGAACAATCTTAAACTGATCAATTAACAAGAGTTTTAGATATATATCATGATGAATCACAAAGTCCGAGAGGAAGAGAATTTCGTGATTTCTATCGATCTCGTTCCTGAAAGAGATCACTAAATCCTCGATAACAGAAATAACAAGATCAGGATACACAAATTATCAAGGTAAAGATAGTTGGACCTAGCTTCACGAATCCCTAAGTGAAGTCTTTCAGTCGTAAACCTAATTATATTTTTGCGGAAACCTAGGTTCATAGAGGATGACCCTAGCAAATAACTAGGACACAGAAGTGTCAGGAATTGAATTTCCTGGTTGTTTGAGTTTATCTATTTATAGATTTTTAAGACTTGGGTTGCTTAGAATTCAAGCTAAGATAACTTGATATTCAAGCAAACACTTTTTATGTTTAGATGAAACTCTTGTTAGGAGTTTATTTAAGCATTCAAATTTTTTTTTTATTGAATAACATAGAAGAATGTACATTATGGTCCAGGGTACTAGAAGCGTTTACGATGATAGTTCTTGCCTTATGAACTAACAAGCAAGGTCGTGTTCATTCAACACTTCAGATTTGAATCATGATGCACATACACAAGGTATTTTAGTGATCAAAGATGTCTTAGAGATGTTTATGAGAGTCATAGCAATGCCAAACGTATTTTAGAAAATAGTCTGAATACATCTGCTTTAATTCGTACTGGGTAGGTATGCGAAATGGTACGCGCACCTATGGACCAGCTCGTGAATTCAGATGGCCAAGTTATATGTAAGGAATATGCGTACCGTAAGGCATTTCACGAAATCAAGCCCTTGAGGTATGCGTACTGGGTACGCGTACATCATCCCTTTATATGAACTTAGATTTAAGGAGTATGTGTACTGGGTACGTGTACCTACCCCTATTACGGAACTCAGATTACAATGGTACACGCACTGGGTACGTGTACCTTCATGTATTCAAAATTTAGTACTTCTGTAAACTCTCTTTAATCGATCTGAAACTTTCCCAAGTGCCATGGACACCATTGTTTGGGCAATTTTTAAAATGATCAACTTGAATAAAAAATAGTTCATGAACAATAAATTGTTCTTATAACTAAGTTTGTCAAGTATATAAACAATTATTGCTCAAATCATATTTCGAGATATTTAACAAGACAAGCTTGACTCGAAATTTCTTCTTCGCAATATCTACTAGAAATCATACGACATAGTCTCATATAGATAGAATGGTAATACTTGTGAGTAAATAGAATGGTTCAGTCTTCACATACCTCTTTGGTGATGAAGTTCTCCAAATGTATTCATTTGATCTTCGGTCTTGAATCTTTGAAGGTTATTCAATGATGTCTGATACTCAACTACCATACTCTAACTTAGTCCGAGACTTGAATTGAGTAGGCTAGAAATCAAGCTATAGTTTTGTGCTACTATAACATTGACAACAAGCTTGAGATAGAAAAACTTGCTAGTTCCACCGAGCAGTGCTCTAACAAAAACATATATAGGAAAGGGGTGTTTGTTGAAGGTGCATTAAGTGGAGATGCATCCTTAATTAATAAAATCTTGGCTGGTAAATCCTAGATGATACAGAAGCATCATATGACGCATTTCTTACTCGTCAGAGTTTCATGATGCTTAGGCATCATTGTTAATGTGCTGATAAGCCAAGAATGCATCAGAATGGTGCAAAACGAAGGAACAGTATACGTTGCGATATTTCGCATGGCCCGAGATGGATAATGCATACTTGCGAACTAAGTAGCCTCAGTGATACATAATCTTATGCATCACTTGCGAAGAACCCTTTGGCCTATACGTACTATAATTTTCTTGTTTTTGGCCTTGCAAAAAGAGTTGGCTTTATTTGCTAATCCCGATACTGATGAACTATAGTCCGTGTGTGATCCCTTCAAGGTACGAAGAAGGGTACATAGGAAGTCGCAATTAGTTGCAGCATTATGGGTCTAGCACTTTGTCACTCATTCATCTAGTTGTGAGGTGATTGCGACATTATGGTAACTCATATTTTCTGGCTTAATAATGCGAGGGAAGAGATGATTATGTTCATACTTGATGTGATAAGTTGCAATCTATTCGTTGGATGCTTATGCTTCATATCAAGCTAAATCGGTATGCAAGTTAGGGGAGCTTGCATAAGCCACTTGCATCATAAAGAACGATGCAAGGTAAGAATGGATGGCATGAGCCTGACTGATGCACTCTTGGCAAGATCAAGATCAGTGCATGCTTTATCTCAATGCCGAAGGGAAGCAAAGTAAACTAAAAAAAAGTTTGCAATGGTCTATGTGTGAGTCCAAGGAATGCCTTATGCCTCGACAGGACATGAAACTCAGGGATGTATGCAAAATACATCAGCATTGGCCTTTACGGCATTGCACCCTTCGCAGAACAAGGGTGAGTTTGAAAGGTGCAGATGCTACGTATAAGGCTTCATGCTTGCGCTAAATGGACGTGCATTTTTCTAGTGAAACTTGAAAATTTTAAGGCCCGGTCACTGCATTGCCAGTGATGCATCGTGAAGGCCTAATTTTTTGGACCGTCACATTTGTTCACACCCTTAGAAGTGGCACGTCCACAACTGACTTCATGATCCTGAGAATCAAGAGCGTGACTTGAGCCTGAGCCTCATTAGAGCGACTCACATTCTGCTGTATAGTGTAATAAAGCTAGGGTCTCAATCCCAACCTTTGAAAATCTAGGGCATGAGATTTGACGAGTCTAACCCGCATGATCTTTATGATCAACATCCATACTAGTCATGTCACATGCTCTTTAATCTTGTTAAAAACAACAAACACTAATTCCAAACATACTAACAAGCCTCCATTCAGTCTCAGCACGTCCTTGGTTGACTTCATCAATCTCAGTCTCATATATAGAAACATCCACGGATGACTCCATGATATCAAAGCCACGTGGTCTCATTATAAACGAGACACTCATCAAGCACATATATAAGCCTCACGCTCATCAGAGTCACTTAGCTCACCTTAATCTCATACGAATAAGCCTCATCCTCAGGAACGAACCCTATCTTCAGGCTCATAAGCATACATATGGCTAATGCCATGAGTGTCGGCCACACAAATTGTTGAAATACGTAACAAAATTGTACGCAAACCCTCCAGAGCTCCGGGTGCTCATGGAAGGAATTAACAAAATGGAATTCGACATATACAAGCCATATTGACCGGTTATTCTTGGTTGATGATCAACCTTAGCTTATTTCGTGTCTCACACATGATCCACATTGTTGACTCACACGTCTTCCCATATGAAACAGACTAGTCACAACGCAAAAATTAGGAAATATTCATCTATCTCAGCTAATGTCGGCTACAAATAATTGCTACCATACCAACACATATGGGGGGATATCAATTAGGGTTTTGATTTGGTTGTCTGTGGCACGCGCGAGGATACCAGCTGCATTCTTTACCTGTAAATAAAATATCCCTCGGTGGAGGTTACGAAAATAAATGGATAAACTCGACTCATCGATCTATCCTAAGCTATTCCTGTGCTCATGGATGAGATGCTTATCGTATCATCTATCCTTATCCCACCCACTTGAGATCAAGAGTTGTGCAGGTATAAATAGGCCTAAACCAAGGTATTGGCCATTTAGACTACTTCAGTCACAGGTCTCAGGAAAGAAAAGAAAACCCTTATCATCTGGACTAAACAAAACTAGATAAAACTAAAACAAGAAAAAAGTCCTATAAAATAGTTTTGGGCTTTTAGTTTTTTGTTTTCTCCCTCTAACATGCAACACGTATTGCTTGTTTTACGATTTCTTCTTTGAAATGTAATCGGGTAAACATTTTCAAAATTTGCACGGGTGATGATATCTAAAGGATTATTCGGATCATCTTTCGACCATAACCGATACATCTATAGCTAATTTCAAAATTCGCACTAGATGATATCAAAAGGATTACTAAGATGATCCTTAGACCATAATCATCATGTAATGTGTGCCTTTTAGTCGACACACTAAAGAGCATGTCGTTACCTAATACTACCTCAAGTACATTGTTGTCTACTTTAGATGGTTCATAACAAATCAAATTATGCTAATGTTTCAGTTTCGTGTGGTCCAATAGCGAGTAGTTAGTTACAATTCGCAAGATTGAAAAATTCACAAGATTGAAGATCCATCGCCCCAACTTGTATGAATTGATAGATGACAAATACTGGTGTTCTGTTTTCTTTCTTTCTAATCCAATTGTAGACACTATAATCTATATTGACATGTGGAGGATGATTAAAAGCCGCGGCTGGATATAATTGTACAACAGAACGCACCAAATCAATACCAAGTCTGCTTTGAAACTAAGCTAAGGGTAATGTAGTAAAATACTTGTAACCACTCCCCCTATAAAAAGAAAACATTATTAGGTTAGAAGGGAGGATGGGGGAACATCCGAACATCCTCCTTCTTTCTCTAATTTTCTCACTAAATTCCAGCTCTAATGGAGCTTCATGACCTTTGTAATGAAACCCATACTTAATAAAACTCACACTATCATTACCCTGTGGACGTAGGCTATGCCGAACCACGTAAATCACCTGTGTTAATGTCTTCTTACATTTCTGCACTTTACATTTTGTTTATGATTTTCTATTTACATCTTATTTTGCATATTGCTTTATCATCTTAATCAATTGGTTGTGATACTAGATAAATGGTATTCACAATTTGGCGCTAGAGAAACAGGGAATGGGTAAAGAATTTATTCTACCTATTTCGGATCTATTACTTTTCAAGCTTTTCTTTCTGAAATTGGTAATCAGTTTTACAAATTTTCAATCTACTGTTCTTGAAAACGATTTGGTAATCGCTTCTCTTCTTAAATTGATACCCAATTTTACAAATTTTATTACGGTTCTTAAAAATGATTGAATAATCAAAAACTATTCTACTTAAGCCGCTGACATTATCTGTGCAGATCTTTATAAGCTTTTTAAAATATTTTGATGAAACCCCTCATTTTCCTGAGTCTCTAAAAGGGGTCCTCACCTTTTCAATACATTTTATCCAAAAACAGCTTTTGGCTGATGTTTAATTAGATGCAGTGCTTTATTCCTGTGTATTGAATGATTCTTGAGGTGCTAAAATGTTATACGGACTTCCGAGATATGTTTCCTAATAATAAATGAGCTTTGTATTCAGTTTTTGAACACACCTTTGACCTGTTTGAGAAAATTGTTCAATGAACCATCACGTTTAGATTTGATTTCTGCCTACGGTAGCCTCTCTTTGATTTTCAACCTGATGTTCTAGTCCTTCATTTTGCCTACGTAATGTGGGTTGTGCAAGGCGTGGCAGGCCGGCGTAAAAACTATATTAAATCTTTTCAGAGATTCTCTCTCTAGTTTACCTGGTACTTGTTACTGGAAAAAGGCTTCGGTTTTCGGTTCTAGCCCTTCATTTTACAACCAGTTTGTTTTCCAAGTATTTTTTATGTGCAGGGACTAAATACAATGATGCAATTCAGAACCAGTCAACGACGCAGCGTGGCCCGGCTCAAAGTCACTGAAAAACTGCTGCTTCATAACCACCAAAGAACCATAAGGAAGAAACAACGATGATAGCACCAGTCCCCTAATACGATGATACACGCGTAAAGGATTACCTGACGCCAAAATACCAACGGAGGGAGGAGAGCAAAAATAAACCAGTTGTCCCACTGAAAATCCATCATCCAAAGAAGCTCATATGAATCCCAAAGTCTTATGCAGCAGCAGCTCAAGTTTAAATTAACAGTACCAGCATCACAACGAAGGAGCTACGAAGATAAAGCTACGATCCAAAATCCGATGATAAAGCTTCGATCCAAAATCCTATGCTCAAGTAGGACGATCAACCAATGCTTACGAAGTACAAAGGACCAAAAGGACCAACATGATTCTGATGCCGACGGTACAAAGTTCCAAGTAAAAGCAAGATGACGATGAGGCAAGTAAACCCGATAATAGCTCCATTCCGATGTACAAGGTGATGCCGATGATCCAAATGAACCCGTAGTCCAAAGTCCAAGACGATGACACCAACCGAAGTGCAAACCCGATGATAGCTCAGGTCCTCATGCCGATGATCATATGCACGACGATGATTCAAATTTCATGATAAAGTACAAAGTACCAAAAATCCGCAGTTTGCAAGTAAAACGAAGTAATCAAGCTGATGCCGTGGTATATTTGCTTCATCAGATTCAAGCAACCAAGTTTTCTGTTCAATTTCTATGCAGGTTCATGACTGACAACAAGTACCCACATCAAACGGTAGATTTTTTGGCTGGATTGGTTCTCTACCAAGGGCGATAAGGGACACACATAAAGCCTGTTGCTAAGGAGATATATAACTCAGCCACCATGAAGTGATGTATAATTCAGCCACCATGAAGTCAAGACATTGTCACAGCTGCTGCAAATTCGGAGCTGTATACACCAAAGTGAAAGCTGACGTTTTACCCGATGAAAGCTACTCTACAAAGCCACCGATGAAAGCTACGTGGAAGACATATCCGACGAGCAGCTAAAGGAATGTTCTATAAATACGAGAAGTTAAGACGCGGCAGTTCAAGCTCAAAGCTCCAAATTCCGGATGATCAAAGAATCCCGAAGCAAAAACTCAACTACGATGGTCTAATCTTGAAGACAACAAAGAGCTAAAGTCCTACCACGATGAGCCAAGGTCAGAAGACGAAGACGCCAAGTCCGATGTTGATGATGAAGACACCCGAAGCAAAGTTCATCCTTGCCCATGTTCATCTCGATGGTAGCTCCGTTCATGCCAATGATCATATGCACGATGATGATGAGAAGTTTTGTGACGATGTGCCAAGGTCCGATGTGCCAAAGTCCAATGATGATGAGAAGTTTTGTGACGATGTGCCAAAGTCCAACGAAGACTGATGCCGATGAAGCAAGTCTTGCAACGACGATATAAAATCCGAAGACGAAGGCGTCTGGACGATGATTCAAAAGGAGCGCAGCCAAGATGCTTGCTGAAAGCTGATGATTGTTGCTGCAAACACCGTCCTAGTTAGCTGCTAAGAAGCTTGGCCAATATGGCTTCGGTTCCACTCCGATGATGCAGGTTCTCCAACTTAAAAGATGATGTTGTACCCGACGCATAAGTTACCCAAAGTTCTCCAACGTGCAGCATAGCCAGATGCTCGATCATTAGTTCCATTCCGATGAAGCAGTCACCATAATATCAAGAAGAGAATAACCAGTTCCTAAATAGGGGCAATGCACATACACAAAACGCAACTTACGGTGCAAGCAAACACGATATAAAATTCAACCAAAGACCGATGAAACGATGTGAAGTCCTCGGAGGAAAATTTTAGAATCCCAATGGTACATATTCTGACAACGATGATGCATGATGATGACGATGACAGCTACCCGACGATCAGATTCCCTAGCTCCTACAATGTTTTCAGTGGTTAGGAAGCTTTAACTCAATTAATAAACAAAGGCCAATCTCAAGGTCTTCTTGGCGGTTTTCAAGTTGCTAATGAAGATTAATTTCAACAAAAGCCACATTTACGATGTTGGTGTTATTGGTGATATTAATGAGTATTCTTCTTTATTGGTGATATTAATTTCAACGTGCTTTGGAAGAGTATCACCGAGGAAAAATACGGGAAATATTTTTCTTCTTGGTTTTCTAAGGTCCCTGTTGGTCCGTATGGCATTTCGGTATGTCCGTCTTTGGGAGGATGGATGGGTGTTAAATGAACCACTTTGCCAACTTTTTCCATCGTATCTATAATAAGCTGATAGATGATTGCTTGCTGATTATATAGATACGATGTTTCGTAATTTGTTGCTTCCTCTCAGACTTACAACTGCTGCAAACAGATAATTAAATTAGTAAGGAGTGCTTACAATCGGTGCAGTTCAATTTAGATGAAGATGATAAAATTAATGTTTCTTTTGCAGCTGATCAGTTTAATTCTGACAAGTATTCCTTCATATGGAAGCTCAAGACTCCTCCAAAAATTACTTTCTTTTTGTGGTGTATATGCCATAATAGACTATCTTCGAGAGATAACTTGTTAAGACGAAGGATCGAGGTGTCGGAAAATTGTATTTTCTGCCAGGAAAATGAAACAACTTCACGTCTCCTTTTGCACTGTTCTTTGGCCAGGGAAGTTTGGCAAAATTTTACTGTGGAATTGAGTTGGTTTTTTACAATTCCGCTCAATGTCGAGGCTGCAGTTGTCTTGGCAGAATCTTTCTGGACGGAAAGGAACACTCGGATTTTCGAAGGGAAGAATCACTCTACAGCTGGCATCATTGATACAGTCAAGTAACCCGAAGCTCAAAGCTCACCTGAGTACAGCGTGATATAAATTCCGATGCAGATGATCAAAGTATCTCGAAGCACAAGATCAACGACGAAGGTCCAATCCTAAAACGATTATCCAAGTGACCCGACGTACAAAGTCTCTCGTAGTTCAAAGTCCAACAACGATGATGGAAAGTCAAGCCTGCCGATGATGATGGGGCAAAGTCCGACAATGATGTATGTATCAAGTATGATGATGGAAAGTCCTTCGACGATGATGGTGTAAAATCCGATGATGCATTTTAAGCCCGATGATAGAGCAAGCTGACAGAGCACCAAGTCCCAATCATGCAGAGTCCTCTGACGGCGAGGCCTAGTCAAGCCCTATGACGATGATATAAAGTCACAGCAAGGACGATGCAAAGCCTTGTGACGAATGTGCAAAGCCGACGATGATGCAAAGCCTTGTGACGAAGGTGCAAAGATGACGACGGTGCTAATCCCTGCGACGAAGGCTAAGTCAGTTCTTTATTTTTTTCACTTTTATGCAGGTTCCATGGACCATGAGAATTAGATAGAGACTGCAGTTCGAGTAATGACGATAGCAGTTAAACTAAATGCTGCACATGCATGCGTGCAAGGGAGCAAAGTTACAACGATGGCATAGCAGCAATAACACAAGAAGATGTAAACCGCAGACAAGAAACAGTCCAGAGTATAAGAAACCCTTCCATCACGTCAGTTTTTGCAGTCCCACCGCAGCCAAAGATCGACATTCAAATCCTCAACGAAGAGGCAATAGGAGAGCAAAATGCATGAAATCTCAATGAAAGCACCACATTGCACAGCTCAACAGATTGTGTTCTCGCTGTGCAGCTCAAATGGCAATGCTTCTTGGTCCTATTCAAGACCACGCCCAATGAAGATGCATGACAGAAAAGAGATGGCACACAAAGTTCACTCAACAACGAAATGCTCAACAACGCTATTTAAGCACTATCCCTCGGTGGCAACAGCGGTCGAATCTTAAAGAATGACGTACACAACAAAGCGAAATGAAGCTGTAGCGGTGCAGGTTTGCAGCCTCACAAAAGGTTCTTGTTTTTGTTTTATATAGGCAAACGAAGATGGAGTTCATGCCCTTATGGTGGTGTTCCAAACCCGCGGTCTAAATGGGAGGAGATTATCATTCAGAAATGCCAAAGCCGCTCCGCTGTATAACATCGTTCAATACAAAGAGTTGCTGCAAAAATGAATGAATTAAAGCTAAAGCCGGAATGATCAACATTCTTCCAACCAGCAACCCCACCAACGCTTGTATACTGCTTGTTACAGTTGCTGTGCAGGCGCTCCGTGAACCTCATATGACGCATGGAGATCAGTCGTGGCAATTCAATATGAAGAGAAGAATATCAATAGCACCTAGGGAGGTCCTAAAGCAATGCCAGCAGCCTATGAGAACCTCTTTGATCCTTACACCCTTACCTTGCATCACCAACTACGCCAATAAGTCACCAGCACCTCAGCCTAAGGATTCCACTGCATGCGAGTAGCTGAAATCCCTATGAGAGCAGCGTGTACACAGTTAAATCATGAAGGAGGCAACCTAAAACAGTAGCAGTTCAACAAATCCAACAGACAAGACATACAGTACATTTACTAAGACGATGAAGACTAAGCTACCCGCAAGCATACGACTTTGCTGAGGAGCGATCTTCAACAGTAACCAGCACTCATTCAGTGTACCCACGGAGACTCTAAAGGGGCAGTTACTTTTGCTTCCCCAAGCTTCGGCAACCATCTTCTGAAAACAAAAGGGGGCATACACACATCACCCACAACAAAAGAGTTTGCAAATTCAATACTTATGATCTTTACATCCCTTTAGTACTTCTAAATTTCATACGTTCTGAATAATGCATACTTTCCCAAAAATTGCATACGTTTATCTTCATATTAGGGAAAGCATTTGCGTGCAATCTCTCTGGACTCCCCCGTAAGCGTCTATGAATGTATGACCGGGGAAGGCATCCAGCAGAAAGAGATACCCATCATGTCTAAACTTTAGACCCCCACCGTTCGGCAATCCCCTGGCCCGGGATTGGCCAACGGGTTGACAGGTCCCAAACATAGCACAAGGTAATCCCTTTGTGTCACTATGGTCTCAAACACTCATCGTGCTCAGCGATAATGAATTCATAAATCTGCACAATGCAGGGGCAAGAGCACCCATACGAATGCCTAATAAGTCGAATTTAACTTAATCTAATAATTACATCATATTATAATAAGGATTACTTATTTCTTATGCAGATAATGATCATTTAAGAATTCCATGTACTTACGTTTTCATGCCAGTTGAGATTACACAGGAAGATACTAAACCTGAGCAACCCGACGAGATCAGCAATAATTGAACTTCTACTTCATATGCCGCAGCTCCAACCACTAAAGCTCAAGGGAAAAGGAATAAAAATTCGGATAAGCACGTCCAATCTGTGCCATACTAGCACGTCCAATCTACGCCATACTAAATGTGAGAATTCATTAAAGCTGGCAATCGAGTTAAGAGGAGCATTGGCAGAGAAGGTCATCCAAGTTACTATTGAGCAACACAATCTCCCTGAATGCTTAGTGAAGAAAAACAACAATTTAGTTTCCATGGCTCTGGCTCATAAACATCTGTACACAACTATTTTATCCAGCCGACGAACACAAGGAGATTTTGCTGTCTCTCCGTAACACCGGACATCTGATTCTATGTCCTTGAGCAATGTAGACTCTCATCAGGGCGAAAGCATAGCACAATCTACCAATTGTACGACGCCAAGGAATCAACCAGCAAAAATTCATTGCTCTTACCGCCGAAAGCACATCACAGTCTTACCAGTTGAGGCCATCAGTATAAAGCTAGCACTTCAGCGGATTCCTTCATCGGAAAATATCATGCAGCTTCGGTCCCACATTCCAGAGATGTAGCTTCGGTCCCCTGCCAAGCTGAAAGATCAAATGCAGCACCACTGATTACTATCAAGCCCGATGACGAAGATGATTATTATCACGGATTACCAATCGAAGTTCAATTTTCCCTAACAAAAACGATGCCGATGATGAACCGACGTTCATTCGATGATGATGAACCGAAGCTAGATAAAGACGTCAAGAACGATGCCGGCAATGAAGACACCCAAAACAAAGTTCATATGGCGCCCATATCCATCTCGATAATATATGAAGCAGTCACGGTGACACATTCCAGTGGTGCAGCTCCCGATCATCATTCTAGTGATGCAGCTTCCGATCATCGACCTCGAAGATACGAAGTCCTGTGACGATGATAACTTTCCGATGACGATGATTATAATCAACGGATCACACATGGAGCAACCTCAAGTAACCTACAAAAATAGCCACGCCAACGCTAATACCCACAGATACTCAATTGCCATCGTCGTCCCCAACGCCGAAGATGCAGTTGTTTACCTAACAACCACCGTTGCTGATGCTGTTCTCGACAGTCTTACTGTGGCGTAAACGATGCTGATGCTGATGCTAGAATGGGGCATAAAGACTCTCGCGAAAAACTTCTAATGCAAGCTGTTGTTGCCACTGCGGACGAGTAAAGCTCATATCCACCCCTGATCAAGTATCCGGCCAAAGGAAGACGAGGCATAAAGCTGCTGCAAACAAGCTGATGGTGCGGTAAAAGATGATGATGCTATGATGTACAAGTTGCTGCTGCTGTCAACGATCCTGCTGTGGCAAAGATGCAATGGTGCTACATTGTCGAGATGGTGTCATTGTCCTGTCATAGGAGCTCGCGGAAAAGCGTACCCGCTGACCCCAGTGCATACGATGGATCAAGATGATACGATCATATCCACGGAGTCTCATTTTTTACGCAGTTTCCGTTTCACGCACCAATCAGAGGTTCGATCCAAAGAGGATGACGCCTAAGGCTGTATATATGTTGCTGTTGCTCCAGCGCACCCAAAGTTTCTGCTGATTGCAAACCGACCATTGTTGTTGGGAGTAGCCGACGTTGCTGAGGCGTTGACACTACAGAATCTCCACGATGCCCAACCAACCTGATGAAGATCCACTAATGCTGTTGAGGTGCACCGGTGTTGCGGTTGTTGAGGCTTATTCAACCCTGCTGTAAGAATGGAGGCACTGCTGATCCTTGCCACTTGCTATCGCGCTGCCGATGCTTCAGTCAAGCTGCTGCGTCTAAACGATGGATACAGCCATTACTGCTCGCTGGAGTTGCCAACCGTCTTTGCTACCCAGTCCTTGATGATTCGACACAGAGTCACATCTACCATTACTGCGGACAAGCCCTGTTGCGACGTACTAAAGCTGCTACTATTGCTGAGAAGTACTTCCAACGCGAAATAGGCGTGGGGCAAACAAGTCACGAAGAGTATCTCAACCAATAAAAAAGGATTCCATTGCTGCGAACTGTAACTACTGCCCGAAGTGCCATACCCGATCTATTTACTTGCTGATGTTGCACATTACCGTTAATGTTGTTACTAACTCTCACCTGGTGCTGCTGCTATCAACATGACTCTGCGAAGCCGTTGTGGTGCCTAGTCAACCGAAGGAGAGTCATTGCTGTGGACATACCTGATGCCGTGCTGACATGTCGAAGAAGTGTACCTGACAATGTCGGGTGTTCCAGAATTTCAGTAAAGAATAGGGGCAAGTATTAATACTTCGACGTAGTATATTCTTCACTGAAATTCTTCCACAAAGAACGCAAAAGCCTCTCGACAAGGAGCAGTTGAAGGAAACAACGACCGAAGCGTAGACGAGCAAGGCAGAAGTAATTTTTCTTAAGGATCGCTCATCATCAACCCTCAAGAAAAGGGGAAAAGTGTAGACACTATAATCTATATTGACATGTGGAGGATGATTAGAAGCCGCGGCTGGATATAATTGTACAACAGAACGCACCAAATCAATACAAAGTCTGCTTTGAAACTAAGCTAAGGGTAGTGTAGTGAAATACTTGTAACCACCCCCTATAAAAAGAAAACATTATTAGGTTAGAGGGGAGGATGAGGGAACATCCGAAAATCCTTCTTCTTTCTCTATTTTTCTCACTAAATTCCAGCTCTAATGGAGCTTCATGACCTTTGTAATGGAACCCATACTTAATAAAACTCACACTATCGTTACCCCGTGGACATAGGGTATGCCGAACCACGTAAATCACCTGTGTTAATGTCTTCAATGTCTTCTTACATTTCTGCACTTTACATTTTGTTTATGATTTTCTATTTACATCTTATTTTGCATATTGTTTTATCATATACTATATAAATGGTATTCACACCGATCTACCATTTGTCCCTCATTTTATGCGTGGTGGTCAATAGTCAATAAGTGCTGATAGTATGAAATGATTGAAGTGCTGACCCACGCTGAATTTAATGACACAGAATTTTGAAAATTTGTTGAGGGCGATATGAATTTTTAGTCCACACCTAATCTGAGCGAGCACTCATTTGGAACAGTTGAATATTACTCCTTCCAATTTCAGTTGTCACTGTGCCCACCACTCCTCTGTCCAATCGACACCTTCACGTTTTTAACTACAAAATAAGTAACTACAGGGGTAGCCCTTCTGCTCTATGTCCCAAAATTAAATTAATGATAAAAAAATATATTTCGAACTAACTAGTCGTGTTGGTTTAACAGAACAGAAGACAACATTTCATTCATCCGTAATTGGTAATGCCCATTCACTATAGTGAACCTAAATTCGCAAGTAACTTCAACTTGTATAAAGAAAAGGAAAACGGAAACTTCAAAGACTCCTATCCAGTCAAAGTAGTAACAAGCCCAGTATGAACAGAATGAGGAAACATCAATCACGGCAGAAAGACACAAATTAATTGAAGACGATGAAGAGACCTTGGTTGTACGAATTGAGTTTAGTGCCCCACGGCCTCCACTTAATTAGTGGAACTCCAATAGAGCAAGTGTTTAATATTGCCGGCCAAGTCAAAGATAAGATAAGACTCGTGCATTGTTTTTCCAGATCGGTTAAGAGTTGGGACTTAAAACTTTATTTGCAACCTTTTGGTTGCAATTTTCACCCTACCATAATTTTTATCTTCTTTCCAACTTGTACCTATCTGAGTTAAACCCAGGTGTATTTCATGGTTTGGACTTTGGAGTAAAACACAAGCTAGAATCTGAATTCCTTAAAGAAACAGAAGATATGGAATAAGAAAATCTAAAATCTTGATGAGGTAATAATATTCTTGGACATTCGTATAAGAAATCAGCTCCAAATGATTCATACCATTCTAATAACGCTAAACTGTGCACGATGTGGTCGCAACACACAGAAATATGATTTTGATTTATCTTCCACACTAAAACTTGTGGAGATCAGATTTGCTATTTATATGCATCAGATACATGTTTACATAATACAATTTCAAAATACTGTTTCAACAGTCAGAATAACTAGCCGCAACTATTTGTGGAAGACTAGACTAAGTAGTTGAGTCTCTGTTTTGTGCTTACGAATTAGTCTCTTGAGATATTCTAGGACTACCGGTGTAACTGTCCTTGACACTCCCCCTCAAGTTGAGCTGGAGTTTGTGAATGTTCAACTTGTCTCGAAGATACTGGAACCTTGGAGATGCTAGGCCCTTTGTAAATATATCAGCTAGTTGATCTTTGGAGGATATGAACTTGACCTGTAGTTCTTTGGCAGTTACTCGTTCTCGAACAAAATGGTAGTCAATCTCTATGTGCTTGGTTCTCGCATGGAAAACAGGATTTGCTGTCAGATATGTGGCTCCTAAGTTGTCGCACCACAGAGATGGTGACGTTGTAGTAATCCCGAGCTCTTTGAGTAATGATTGTATCCAAATAAGTTCATATGTAGCAATTGCCACCCCTCTATATTCTGCTTCGGTGCTGGATTTGGACACTGTTTTCTGTTTCCTTGCACTCCACGATATCAAATTACCACCAAAATAGATATAATAACCACTGGTGGATCTTCGATCATCTAGGTTTCCTGCCCAGTTGGCATCGGAGTATGCATGCAGCGAGTTATCAGAGCTAGGTCGCAAAAACAATCCATAATCAACCGTGTTCTTCAGATATATCAAAATTCGTTTGACGAGATCCCAATGTTCAACATATGGGTCATGCGCAAACTGACAAGCTTTGTTCATAGCCACTGATATATCCGGACGTGTTATATGCAGATATTGAAGAGCACCGATGACACTGCGATACAAAGTTGGATCTGAAAACTTCATAGTCCCATGTTTTTGTAGCTTTGCCTGAGCTGCGAGTGGTGTACAAACAGGTTTCACTCCATCCAATTGTGTCCTGCGGAGTAAGTCAGCAACATACTTACGCTGTGTGAGAACAAGGTTACTATCTTGCTTAAGAACTTCAACGCCCAAGAAATATGATAGAGTTCCCATGTCTTTTACTGCAAAAACATCACCTAGGTCAGAGATTAACTTATCAACAAGGGATGGACTTGAGCCAGTTACTATTATATCGTCTACATATACCAGCATGTAAGTTATAGAGTCTGACTTCTGCTGTACAAATAAGGAACTGTCAGCTATTGAACTCTTGAATCCCAATGTATTGAGATAACCACTTAAACGACAAAACCAGGCCCGGGGTGCTTGTTTAAGTCCATACAACGACTTATGCAATCTGCACACATGGTTGAGATAATTTGGATCCACATACCCAGTTGGCTGCTTTATATAAACCTCTTCTTCTAGGTCTCCATGAAGAAACGCATTTTCGACATCCAGTTGATGTAGCTGCCAGTTATTCATCACCGCAATTGATAAAACTAACCTTATAGTGCAAGGTTTTATTACAGGACTAAACGTTTCTCCGTAATCGATCCCCCCCTGCTGATGAAAGCCTTTGGCGACAAGGCGTGCTTTGTAACGCTCAACAGTACCATCAGGGTTTCTTTTGATGCGATAAACCCATTTATTTCCAACAACATTCATTCCATCCTCATACATAACCAATGACCAACTGCCGTTTCTGAACAATGCATTGATTTGAACGTCCATAGCCTTCCCCCACTTTGGTTCTGTGCATGTTTTTGAATAGCAGGTTGGCTTCATAAAGTCCGAGTCTTGCAGGGGATGCTTGGTTGCAGTAAGAGAAAGCTTCTGGATAGGTTTTGTGATACCTGACTTTTCCCTGGTTACTATAGGATGATGCTGATTTGGTGCAGGTGAAGTTCCAGGTGAAGCATTGCTTGCGTCTGACGCTAAAATAACTTCATGATGTGGCATCGCAGTAGATTGCAAGAGTGGTTGCAGTAGCAGGCAAGGTAGGCGACTCAGGCGTTGTTGTTGTTGCAGAAACAGCTGGGGATATAGCGTCAGTTTCTAATACAGGAAGAAATACTGGCGTATTAGACATTGCAGGTGATGTCAAATGATGTGGTTGTGGAATATACGTCTGTGGAATGATATTAGCAATAGAAACTGGTGATCTGAACACTCTTGATCCTAATAGCCTTGTGCTAGGCAACTGAACTGGTTGACGAGGCACCAGAGCATCCTGTTGCTGTGGGGCAAATGGAAATGAGCTCTCTACAAACCTGACATGGCGTGATATGTATACCCTATTTGTTTGTCTATGGAGACACATGTAACCCTTATGAGCACTACTATAGCCTATAATACACAAGCTACGGACCTAGGTTCTAATTTATTGTTGTTGTATGACCTAAGACATGGGTAGGATAAGCAGCCAAAAACTTTTAAGAAACTGTAATCATACACTTTTTTGAACAAGAGTTCAAGAGGGGTTTTTGACTCAAGCTTGGATTTTGGAATTCTGTTAATTAGATAGCAAGTTGTAGAGAAAGCCTCTGACCAAAAAGACTTTGGAATGTGAGCATTGAAAAGAAGAGATAAATCTGACTCAGTGATGTGCTCTATACGAAGTTCCGCAAGGCCATTCTGTGGGGATGTATGGGGACATGAAAAACGATAAAGAATGCCAGAGTCATTGAGAAAGGAAGTGAACTTTTTATATTCTCCAGCATTATTTGATTGAAAAACTTTGATTTTGAAGTTCGTCAAATTTTCTATTTGCTTTTTAAACTGAATGAAGATTGGTAAGGCATCAGATTTTTGAACCAAAGGAAAAATCCATGTATAATGAGAATAGACATCCATTAAAAGCATATAATAACGAAAACCATTTCTTGACATATGTGGTGAAACCCAAATGTCAGAAACTATTAAACTCAAAGGTGCATCATAAATTGTGCTACTAACAGGGAAGGGAAGTTTCTTGCTCATATTATGTGGCAAGAGTGACAAAAATCAAATTGTTTATTTGCTACTGGAAGGGAAAACTTATTGATAACTCGAAAGACAGTACGGAGCATTGGGTGGCCAAGTCGTTGGAGCCAAACTGGAACTGTATTTGTGATGAAGGATCTAGGTTGAATCTGAGAAGTCAAGTCGCCTACACCATCAAATACATAGAGGCCATTTCTATTCCGCCCCTGCAGCAGTGTTGTCCCCGTGCCTTTATCCTTCACAGCAAAGAAATTAGTGTGAAACTCAAAACACACGTTATTATCCTTACAGAACTGATGAACAGAAAGCAGATTCCTTTGTATTTGTGGAACATGATATATATTGTTCAACCTAAACAATCATGTATTATGAGTAAAAGTGGCAGTACCTATATTGGAAATTTGTAGGGAATTACCATTACCAACTTGTACTTGATATGTTCCATCATATTCATGTGGAATGCTCAGATTCTTGATGTCAGCAGTCAGGTGATGAGTAGCACCTAAGTCTGTGACCCAGCTGTTATCAGTTTGGCCTTGTGGTAGTGCAATATATGCTGCTGGTGCGCACTGATGTGGGACAAAGTATTTGTCGAAACGGTACCAGCATTTCAAAGCATCATGATTTCTACGGCCATAGAGTTGTCATGGCATTCGAGCAGGCTGATTGTTGAACCTTGGACGTTGTGGATTACGGTTTTGCTGAAACTGGTTTATGTTCCTTCTCTGATCCGGCCTTGGTGAAGATGATGAAGCACCGGAGGCAGCTAGATTGGCTAATGGATGTTGCAGTAATGCCATTTGTTGTTCAAGACGCAAATCAAAAGTTAGGATATGAACTTTGAAGGTTTCCATATCCATATCATTGATTGTACCCAGTGCAGTCACAATTGGATCATACGATTGATTCAATCCATTGACAATAATAGACTTCATATCATCAGCTGAGACATTGTATCCCGATGCTGCAAGACCATCAGACAGTGATTTAGCTCTATTGAAAAATTGTTTCATAGTCAGATTACCTTTGGAAAGACCATGCAGTTGTTGGCGAAGATGCATCTGGTGTGCCTTCGTCTTTGGTGCATACTCTCTTTCTAGAGTTTCCCATACATCCTTTGAGGTTTCAAGACCTGTAACCTTGCCTAGTACAGATTCTGATAGGGAAGACACTATCCAACCCATTAAGAGTTGGTCTTGTTCCTCATATGTCGCATATTCAGGATTTATATCCTCTGAATCTGGTAGATTTCGTGGGGGAATTGGTTTTGTCCCATCAACGAATCCCATAAGTTTGTAACCTTTGAGAACGGGTTTGAACTGTGTCTTCCATAAGAGGTAATTGGTTTCTGTGAGTTTAAGGGTGATCAAATGGTTGATGTGAACTTGTTGGAGGATAGTGGTTGTTGCAGCCATTGAAAAATATATGAGCGTGGTTTTAGGATCGCAGGCTGATACCAACACAGAAATATGATTTTGGTTTATCTTCCACACTAAAACTTGTGGAGATCAGATTTGCTATTTATATGCATCAGATACATGTTTACATAATACAATTTCAAAATACTGTTTCAACAGTCAGAATAACTAGCCGCAACTATTTGTGGAAGACTAGACTAAGTAGTTGAGTCTTTGTTTTGTGCTTATGAATTAGTCTCTTGAGATATTCTAGGACTACCGGTGTAACTGTCCTTGACAGCAACATCATGTGCGAGCGAGTATGGTGCCACAGCATGCTGCAAGCCGCATGGAGCCAAATGCCAAATACCATTCCAAGATTTTTATCGGGTTTTGGAGCCCATGATTTTTTGGGGCATGAATATGGCTTACTCTTTTGTTTGATTTGGTTAAGATATCACTTCTCATTTTCATTTTTTGTAATCTTATTAATAAATTATGAGTATCAAAACGGATCATTGATTAGAGAAAACGAAATCAAATAAAGGAGACAAAGCAATTAACGTGGTTCGGCACTAACGCCTATATCCACACAAACCCCGTAGGGTGAAACTTCACTATTGATCATCAGTAGATACTGAGATGGTTTTACATTTGCACTGTAGCTCTTATTTATAGAGTTAACTAAACCTAGGAGATAACATAATATCTCAATATTTTGTTTGACTAGGTAACATATCTAGAAAATTGATTACACATAATTGTCTAGATATCCTCAGACTTTATCTTCATTTTAGGCATGGTCACTTGACCTCTTCTTCATATGCACGGTCTTCACGGTCGGCTCAATGGTGTATAAGGTAAATATATTCCAACAGCCCCCCTCAAGTTGGACACGGAATTGTTTGAAGTGTACAACTTGAAACCTCTCTTGAAAACGGTCTTGCAACTTGAACTTTGATCATTGACAACGGAAACTTGATCTTCGGTTGCATCGGCACATTGAACAAAAATAAAGCAGCAAAAATGATCTCTATATAAAGGTACACCGCACGCCATATGGAAATGGTGCGTTCAGAATTGGCTTGATTGCCAATAGGCTTGGTTTGCTAAAAACCAATCATACCAGAAACTTCATGTTGGTCCATAGTGAGAATCCTACGGACATGAAAATTAGTTTCCGAAAATGAGATCAAAGATTCAAGAATATTAGATTGGTAAAGCCTCTGATGGGAAATAATTACTAAGAACACCAGTAATGAATATTGGCTAGGATAAAAAGTCAGAGTATACCATGAAGAATATTAGATTGTTATGTTGACAGACCACAAGAATAAGCGGCCATCAAATGATCCAAGTATGAAATCAGCTCCCATGTATATATTGGAGAGGGACAAGATGGGAGGATGGAGGTTCTTGCTTGAAGTTTAGAAAACCCAAGAGAAATCTGATTTGCCGTATAGGGCAACAGTTGATGGAGGAAACCTATGTACATAAAGGTCTTCCTTGAGAATAAAAACCAATGATGTTTTAATGAATAAACCCTAAGATATGGGACATGAGCAGGAAATAAATGATATCCAAAAATATGATTAGGATATCAAGAATAAATCGATCATATGATCTTTGAGAATATAAGCCACGATTATGGACCAACACTTACCAAAATCAGTGGTGCAAGCAAGATATGATTAATACCCATAATTACCGTAAAAACGTTAAGGTAAAGAGTATTGACAAAAATAAATTTCGATTTGGAAATCAAATCAATTGCCAAATATGCGACTTAATTGATTTTAATGAGATAATTATCACATATCCACAGGGATAACTAAGAATGCTGATCCATACCGTTGTTAATGGCTTACCATGATTAGTGGTATAGATTCCTCCACTGAAGGTGAGATAAGCAATATATTTCGAGAGAAAAGAAAAATATTACTGGATCTACTCTTTAGGTATACTTTGAACGGAAATGGAATCGATTTCCGGAATGGAAAGATATACGAAAAATATATTTTCGAGATTTCATTGATTTATCAATGAGATAATTAACTATGAGAGACTCACAATAGGAATGTCCTATTTTACCACACTAGTTATAGTAAGAACGTCAAATGATGACTACATATCGGAGATTTTCGGCACGACATTGGCCACAGATGTTGATAGAGAAAACAGGTCTTTGATAAAAATTTAACTCAAAAAGCTTGTGAATGAGTCAGAATATCGATCACTATTGATGCAAAAATTATGATCATCTGTTGTATTGATAAACCACATGAATAAAAAGACCAGAAAATGATCAATTAGAGAGTAAAAAAATAAATTAGCTCATGGGAGCATGAATTATGTGATACTTGGAGATCTTGGATATAGACCAAAAAAAAAAGTTAGAAGCTTGAGATCAACAAGTTCCTTGGAAAAGGATACAACAATGGTACATGAAGATAATGTAGTTCCTTATAAGATGATAAAATTATCAAATGTATATATGATCTGATGTTATGAACGGAAAATACTTCACCCTTCACTTTATTCACAGATCACATGATGATTATATTAGCTCATGAAAAATCGAGCGTAGTAACGATGAGATTTTGTTGACAAAGATGAGTTTGATTAACTCACTTGATAACTGACTGAAAATGAAGATTTAATTAGATTAAGGATATGATATCCGGTTACAATAGAGATTAGTGAGATAAAAAATGGGGATTACCTGTTTCATATGGATATGAATCCAAGAACGGAATATGGAGATTTTCCGTGGATCTTGCCGTGAACAATAGCAAGATTTTTTTTTTCTTTTTTGCTTTCTTCTATGAAAGAGCTAGAAGATAATAATTGTCCATAACTGTTGACAAAGAAAACATTCTTAGATGTGAAGAAAATCAAGAAAATAAGAAAATTCTGACGGAGAATAAACAAATTTTCCATTGGGAAAAACAGACTACTATTGATGATTGTCCTGAATAAAATCGATGAAAATAGAAAGCGGAAGCAATTGAGCGGATCTCCCCGCTCTGATACCATAATAAGTTATGAGTATCGAGACGGATCATTGATTAAAGAAAACGAAATCAAAGAAAGGAGACAAAGCAATTAACGTGGTTCGGCACTAACGCCTAGATCCACACATACCCCATAGGGTGAAACTTCACTATTGATCATCAGTAGATACTGAGATGGTTTTACATTTGCACTGTAGCTCTTATTTATAGAGTTAACTAAACCTATGAGATAACATAATATCTCAATATTTTGTTTGACTAGGTAACATATCTAGAAAATTGATTACACATAATTGTCTAGATATCCTCTGATTTTATCTTCACTTTAGGCACGATCACTTGACCTCTTCTTCATAGGTGTATAAGGTAAATATACACCTATACACCTATGAAGGTAAATATATACACCTATATACCATTGATCAGTCGGCTCAATGTTGTATAAGGTAAATATATTCCAACACTTATCCATGTTTTTCTTTTTCTCGATACTATTTTTATAAACCTATTAATAATTGGCCTTGTCTGAGGGCATCTATAGACTCTAGTCTAGACTGGCTACTAAAGACTAGAGAGGCTAGAGTCCAGAGATTCGGTGAGTAAATTTGATTCATATTTTGGTGAAACAGAGGAGTAAAAGTTGATGATGAAATGTCCGTATATAGATGATGATGTATAGTCACAACTCACATCTAATCTCACAATTATTAACATCTGACTCCTTAACTACTGACAATGCGTATGCAAATGCAAGTATTTGGTAACTTTGCTACATTTTTCTCGAGTACTTCGGTTTATCATTTTTTATTAAATTTGAAAGTTCCTTTGACCGGTTATTTAATGTTACGCTCAGTAATAATCCTCCTTAAGTTTGTTCCAAACAAAAAGAACAGTAAAAACACTTTCTAAGATTAGACCACATGAATGCTAAACTGCCCCACTCACTGCATCAGATTCAGATTGGTCCGTCCATAGTAACGTGCCACCTTGAATTGAACGGCTAAACTTCAGCGAGGAAATGTGATGTAGGACGTCCGTTAGATTTATGGTTTATATTATTATTATTATTATTGTTAGAATTTAATTAATTTAGAGTAGAATTACTTATTTTTAGAAATTATTTAATTTTAGAAATTATTTAATTTTAGAACGTTATTTATTTTAGGTTTTTCTTATTTTCCAAGTTTGAGTCTTAGAGTTATTTAAATATGAGACAAGTCCTATGTAGTATAACATTATTATTATCAATCAATATTGAAATTTCTCAATTATTCTTCTTTTTACTATCAAAATTCTTTATTCACGCTTCCGTTCTGCGCTAAGTGGCATCTAGAGCTTCCGCTTCCGATCCTTTTATTCTTTTCATCTAAACTTTCTTTACCCTTTCGTCACCTCTACTTATCGAGATCTCCACATCTCTTCTTCTAAACCCTATTATCCTATTATTTTTCAATTACTCAAAAAAAAAAAAAAAAAAAAAACGCATCTGTTAGTTTTTTACCAGACCCTTCTGTTCACTTACTTTACCACCTTTTCTCTTACTAACTTCCTTCTCTTTCTTCCCGTTCACATCAAAACCGTCTGCTACAATCCCATCATCCGTCCACTACCTTTTCTTATCTCCCTTTTAGTTTCTGTTCCGAGCTTGTGTTTTGGCAACCACCCTAAACGTCCTATTCTTTTGAATGATCTTTTGGGGACTACTCAAAAAAGATGGGGGACTACTCTTATATTTTGGGGTGGATATTTGAAGTAAATTTGAGCCACTCCTTAACTTAGTTTTTTTTTAATACCAAATTTGCCTTTGGTGATTAAATTAGTAAGTGTAATGATTAATTAGTGTTAGTGTAATGATTGATTAGTGAGGTTAGATTAATTAGCTGAGTGTTTTTAAAAGAATAATTTTTGAGAAGAAGGGGGTTTTGGTTTTTTTTTTAAGATGGTTGATTTCAAATGAGGGTTTTGGGCACTTAGGTATACTTCAAATTTAGTTAATGTTGCTTGAATTGACAAAAACTTTCGAAAAAATGAGAAATTTATAAACTGATTTCGACGATGGAAATGAAGTTCGGCTACGACATCTGAAGAACAGGTAGCCGAACTCATCTGCAAGTGTAGTTCGGCTAATGGGTCTGAAGACACAGGTAGCCGAACTCAGCTTTAATGGAGTTTTTGCTTTCAGAGAAAAGTTCGGCTAGGAAAAAGAAAGTTGCGACGTAACCGAACTAAAAGTTCGGTTGGGAATTTTTTTCTCGACGTAACCGAACTCAATATATAGGTTTTCAGAAAAAAGTTCGGTTAGTAGAAAAAAATTGCGACAAAACCGAACTAAAAATTCGGCTAGGAAAAAAACGAAAAAAAGTTGCGACGTGACCGAACTAAAAGTTCGACTGGGAATTTTTTTTTGCGAGGTAACCGAACTTTTTTCTGAAAGAAAAAACTCCATTAAAGCTGAGTTCGGCTAGTTCGACAAACTGTTTCACATAATTCCTAGCCGAACTTCTCTCTGCAACTTTCATTTTCAACTCATTTTGATGATTACTTCTCATTTCTTCAACCAAAAACGAATGACAAGTAATGGGTTTGTGAGAATATCTTCGTTAATGGTTTAAATTAAGCTATATGCATAGAGGTGGTGGTGGTGGTTGGTGGCGGTGGTGGTTGGAGGTGGTAGGTGATGGGCGGCGGTGGTGGGAGGAGGTGGTGGTTATTAGGTTGATTTTAAATTAAATTAGGTTAAGGGTAGGTTAGTCATTTCCACACTTTAGGTCACCCCTTATAAATATATGGTAGACATTCCTATCACAAAATAGTCCCCCTATGTTCCTTGCCACTACCTTTTTCTCCCTTAATTCCATTCCCACTATTCGTTTGTTCTACCCTTACCAACAGCAAGCCCGTTATCATACCTTAATTAAGCAAGCCCACTAATCCATATTTTTCTAAACCAAGCTATCAAGCATTGTTATCATGTTTAATTTATATTTGGATCATGTCAATTTTGATGACGTGTTCCGTGAAATTACGGATTTACAAAAGGAAAATTATTGTCGACTCGCAAAATTAAAGATTATGTCAATCAATTGGATTCGTCACAGCTCGATACCATCGATGAGGTTACTCCTCCAACAATACAGGTCCCGACACCAGTATTTTCTTCGCCAATAATGGAATCACCGTCAATACCTTCTTTGCAGGTTTCGAATGTTAGTCAAGTTGTTCCTGTTGTTGAAGATCAAAAACCATCCACAAAGATTTCTATTGGTCAAAAGTACTGTGAAATAATTACTACTCCAGTTGTTACCAATATCGACATCAACTTTTGTGCTCAACGATTTATTATATGGTGTTTTAGTTTACGATCATTAACTTACTCAAAGTATATTATTTGTTGGACTGGTCGTTTGCAATATCTTCTGAACTCGAAGACGACTTCTTTTCAAGATGGCGAGCCTGATGTAGCACATGTTCATCACTACATTGTTAATTCGAGACGAATTCTTTTCAAGATGGCGGGCCTGATGTAGGACACCCGTTAGATTTATGGTTTATATTATTATTATTGTTAGAGCTTAATTAATTTAGATTAGTATTTCTTATTTTTAGAATTACTTATTTTTAGAAGTTATTTAATTCTAGAACGTTATTTATTTTAGGGATTTCTTATTTTCCAAGTTTGAGTCTTAAAGTTATTTAAATAGGAGACAAGTCCTATGTAGTACTCTTTCCGTCTCTAAAAAATAGGCAGGTTTGACCGGCACGGAAAATAAGATATCCAATGATTACCGCCACTTTTTCCTGCTCTTTCCTAAACTACCCTTCCTCGTTTAAATTCGCTAAATAAGCTGCGACTTAAACTTTCTGTAGCTTTCAAACTACGGAACATTCAAATTTGAAAACCAAACTCAAAAAACTTTATGTAGCTTCCAGATTTACTCCGCAACATTCAAATTTGAAAACCAAATTCTCAGATCAAACTTTTTTTTCCTCTTGATTTGAAGAATACAGAATCGCATTATTTCAAATTTCCTGAAAATTCTACCTGATTTGGGGAAATTTCAGTTAGGACATTATTGAGTGAATCACTAAATTTTGATTTTTAAAAACTTTAATCCAATTTCGGATCTGACTAAGAATTCATACTTAGCATCTTGTAATCTTCATTACCCATCAAATATTTTAGAGTGTTTACATTCATATCTTCGGATTTGAATTTCCATTTTCTCTTCAAATTGTGGGAGAAGCATTATTGATCAGCAGAGAGGAGCACCTGATTCAAACTCAAAATCATATCCTGAATTAGTCCTACTCGTTCTATTGAAAAAGTTGTTACTGATTTTGATGGAATTGTTCTTCACAGATTATGGCTCAAGATACATATATTTACTATATCTTTCATTCTTTTCTTACAATAAGATACAACATCCTCCCTGTTTGACATAATTACTCTGAGAAGAATCCATTGTAAGAATAAATGGATTTCGATTTGAATGAAATTCCTACAGAAGAATTGCCAAATATTCCAATTCCACCTGATTATGAGAGCGAGTATCGTTTTATTGACTTAAACGAATGCTATCAAGAAGAGGATATGGATGATCATGAAGAAGAAGAAGAAGAAGATGAAGAGGAGCTACATTCTTCAGCTAACAACATGGTACAACCACAAAACAGAAGTTTGGGGAATAAGAAGAAAAATCTGACATCCAATTTGAAGAGAGCAATTATAGAGAATTTAATGGAGGCATGCATAAATGGAAAACTAGGAAAAGGTGAGATCGCTAACATTGCTAATCGTTTTTCTGTCAGTACAAGGTCAGTGTCGCGATTATGGCATGATTTAAAAACCGCTAATGCAAATGGTGTAATGCTTGATATATCCTCAAAGATGGTGAAGAGGGTTGGGAGAAAAAAAATTCAGATTGATTTGGAATTGATAAAATCTATACCTCTACGACGCCGAACGAGCATAAGGTCTCTTGCATGTTCGTTAAACTTATCAACTTCCACTATACATGGGAGAATTAGGGATGGAAATCTCAAGCCACGTTCAAGTGCCTTGAGGCCGGATCTAACCGACGATAATAAGAAAGAACGAGTGGAATTTTGCTTAAAAATGATCACCGAAGGTATGAATGTATTCTGAAACCCTTCTTTATTGACATGTATGACCGTATCCATATAGACGAGAAGTGGTTTTATATTACTAAGACTGCCCAAATATATTATCTTCATGCTGAAGAAGATGAACCTTTACGTACATGTAAAAGTAAGCGATTTATTACAAAGATTATGTTTCTAACTGTTGTGGCTCGTCCGCGATTTGATCATGCTAAGCAAGAAATGTTCGATGGAAAGATAGGTATATGGCCATTTGTGATTAGGGAGGCTGCAAAGAGGAATATCAAGAATCGTGCTGCCGGTACTATGGAAACTAAAGCTATGAAGTTTGTTACAAAAGAAATTATTCGAAACTACATGATTAATGAGTTATTACTTGCTATTGTTGAGAAATGGCCCTTCACGACCTACAAGACAGTGATTGTTCAACAAGATAATGCGAGACCACATGTTCATGAGAATGACGAAAAGTTTATGCAAGCTGTTAGAAGTCATGGGGTCGATATTCGCTTGTTATCTCAACCTCCAAACAGTCCAGACTTGAATGTACTAGACCTTGGATTTTTCAGAGCTATCACCGCACTTCAACATAAAGATGCTCCTACTACAGTTGATGAATTCATCGCAAGTGTTACTAGAGCTTTTGAACTGTTTTCTACTGAAAGCTCGAACAATGTGTTCCTAACTTTGCAGTCACGCATGAAAAAGATAACAAGAATCAAGGGAGGAATTCATTACAAGATTCCACATATGAACAAGTCAGGCTTAATCAGAATGAACCAGCCGCCAGTTGTGCTTCAGTGTGACTCTCAAGTTGTGAATGAGGCAAGAGCATATACTTGTGGAGCACAACAACAATCTGAGATTCCAATAATTTCTTCTGCAATAATTTCTGGGTTTGTATCAACTTCTTTCTCCTCAGCAATAATTTTTGGGTTTGCATCGACTTCTTTTGCCTCTGCAAATGATTGGTGATGGTTCTGGTGCCAATCTATTCAAGATGGCAGCCACGCAAGTGATGCTCATGGGGCTGAAGTCTTGTCTTTTTTGATTTTGTTCTTTTTTTCCATCCTTTGTTATTCTTTGTTTTTCTGTTGGGGTGCCTAAACAAGGAGACACAGGTAATGGTTGTTTGTTGTCTTTTGCATCTATTGTCCTGTATCAGGAGTACGGTAGGAAAGTAATTGGTGGAAGGTTACTAGTGATTATTTGTCTGATATCGTGTTGATTGCTTAATGTAGTATGTTCTTACTGGTGGCAGCTTGAACTGGGTATATGAATATTTCCTGAGCTATTCTCTTGATGTGCAAGTTAGTCCACTTTGGCTAGGTATGCTTTGATTAGGTATGTTTCTTTCATTTTATGGTAGTGGTTGTTTTACTACAACATTTTCATTAGAATGTTGTCTATGAATTTGAATTGGCTAGGTATGATTTGATAAATTAGTTGTTTATATGAGTAATTCTGTTGCAATATTGCTTCTTGTGTTAATTTTCCCAGTAGTTGGTAAGGAGATGGCATGGAATATGTGGGAGACAGATTACAGTATCAAATTACATGGGAGTAAATAGAGGGACTGAGTTTCGGAGAATATATCAAGCTTGTCTTTACAAGGTGGAGATAACCATTATCTGGAGGGGCATACAAATAAACTTGTTGTACTAATTGATTGTTTCCGATGAATGTAAAACTTGAGATTCTAATAAAATCACAGTCTACTCCAATTGTTAAAATCCTGTTATGATTGTTTTCCAATAACTGAATGTCACATGTTGGATTTTTTATGAATTAGGGAGTATAAATGAAAATAGACTTGCAATACACTTT
>JAJJMB010005077.1:0-17380 GCA_023531105.1 Papaver atlanticum
CCAAAACAAAATTTCAAACGAAGGGGATGACCTCCCCTTATCCAATCCCGGTCTGTGCTTAGCAGCTGCCTGGAAATGGGTTACCCCTTATCCAAAGTGAGAGTCCGAATAGCAAATGTCCTCCCAGGAGCCTTTAACAACTTTTCGAGCCAATTTTGCCGCAAAAGCCTATTTTTCCAAAAACACCTACAAGGGACAAAATACCAAAATTAGTACAAAAATTGGTACTAACACTATACATAAAAGAGATGAAAATAGACAAATAAATGCGTCTATCACTGGGATGTGTGGTGGAGATGATGAGACCTTTGATTGGTATAAGAAGAAAGGTCTCATGAATGTGTCGTTCCCTTCCCCTGTCTTTCCTGGTGAGAGGGATTTCGATGCTTTCACCTGTCGGAATATGAAGTTATCTTCTTTGGATAAAGTATACGAAGCCAGGTAACGAAATGTAGGTGTCGCTGTCCCATCTGGTCTCTTATCCAGTCCTCCTTCCTCTATCTCCGAGATGATAGCCATAGCTGATGGGCATCAATACGGCTTTCCTCCGCAGCGTATTCTTGAGGTAAGGTGTCGTTCTGGTCTTATTGGTGCAGTAGTACAATTTACTTCGTCAGTGATTCTTATGTGCCCCTGGTTGCTGCAGTTGGAAAAAAGTGAGTACTGCAACCATGCCCTATATCAGTTCTTTAGAGCCAAGGTGCTCAAGATGGAGGCGAAGCTGCGTCAACGAGACGATGAACTGTTATCTTCTCAAGAATCTCTTATGGCTAAGGATAAGGAGATACTAGAGTTGAAAGAACGGCTGAAGGGGAAGCAACAGGATGGTGCCGCCGAGGATGGGCTTCTTCAAGAGGTGGCTTCTCTTCGCGGGGAATTGGAGAAGGCTCGTGTCGAAGCTTCTTCTGCTGGTACTTCGTCTAAAGGTTTTTCTCTTTTCCTTGTTTTTCTTCCTATGCCTTTTTAGTGTTCTTTCTGAGTTAGCCGGCCCTGTCTCCAGCGGGTTATGCCGAAGAGTTAGTATTGCTTCGGGGTGAGAGGACTCATCAAGCTTCTCAGATTGAAGAGTTGGTGTTGAAGGTAATAGAGGTATCTAATAAGTGGAACTCCCCTGCCGATCAGCATAATATGTTATTGACGGGATACCGGAAACAACAAGATCAAATGTTTGAAATGCGGAATTCAGTGTCTTCCGCTCGTAGTCAGTTTAAGGGTACCATGGAATGGACTCGCCAATCTCTTCATGAGACTCGGGATGAAGCTTATCGATTATAGGCCAAGATAACAGATCTAGAAGTAGAGCTTCGTCAATCCCGTTCGTCTCATGAACGTGAAGTTCGAGATTATATACAATGGCTTATTCGAGAAAGGGACGATGCTAGGAAAGAGGTGCATGCTCTAAGCAAAGCTTTAACTGCTTTTCGTGCCGACGTTTCTCATTTTGTAGAATCATAGAAGGATTTATAGGTCAACATGTATAGATTTACCAAAGGTATCGAAGAGATGAATAATGAAGTCAATCGTCTTCATCATTTGGATTCCATGAAGCAGGTAGATTTAGATCAGTATCAATTTTATCTCGAAAACCTTCAACTCGATTATAAGAAACTTCCCGGCGAATACGATTTTCTTGACGATACTCGGGATGCAGTACTAAATAAATTTTAAATAGCTTCGGCTAATGTCAAAGGTATATGTTCGTTTGGTCGTGGATAGCTTCTTGTTTCCTTTTTCCTTATAGTTTGTTTTCTTTTTTATCAGAGCTCGAGAGACAGCTTGGCCTTGAAAATGAGAAGCTTAAAAAGACTCAATCTGAGCTAGTAAAGCAGCAAGTATAGACCAAGTACTTTGAGGGGTTAGCAGGGTCTCGGGACATGGATGTGAAAGAATCAGCAAAGGAGGTGGAGCGGTTTACATCATTTTTGACTCAGTCTGAGCTCAAGACCACTATTATCAAACATGAAGCTTGTCGCCAACTGGCTTTGGAGGTTAATAAGACACTAGCTCAGATAGAACAGGGTCTTTCGAAAGAGCATGGCATCACCAAGAGATATAAGCGTCGTCCTGTACCCGAACCTTTCAAGGCTACCTCCGATCCGTCCTCTGGGGGGGAGCGTTCCTTCATCTCAAAAGGGACGACTCGCTGATCGTGTTGAGCCTTTGGAAGAGAAGTAAATCCTGGTGTTGAAGTAGAGATTTGATCGTTATTGATTATGTAGCTTTGGGCTTTTTTTTGTATTTCTTGCTTATCTCCTCAAACTTGTAATCAACTTTTATGAAATGGATCATCAGTCTTTTTAGATATGTACAACTTTGATTTACCTGCATCGTTACTTTATACATTTTAATTTACTTACTAAAATATGTAAATGATAAGAGACGAAGAGTGTGTTATGAAATAACGAAGTTATGTACCTCCATTATTTGTTTCGGACCTGTCACCCCGTCGGCTAATCCTGGGCCATAGGATTACCTGACGGTGGGGGTCGATGCAGCGTTCTCTGATATGTGGTGCGTTATTGAATTATTTACATGCACCCATTCCGCCGAACCGCTGCCTTGTGTTAGGTTGGATATCTCTTTCTGCTGGAATCCTTCCCCATGGTCGTACACTCATAGATGCTGATAGGGGAGTCCCGGGAGATTGTACATAAGTACTTTCTCCAATATAAGCGTAAGTAAGGGATCGTTATACGACTCTTTGTTGTTTTCCGAACAGTATAGTAAAAAAGGTTCTTGCTTGAGTGATGTGATGAGGTCTGTTGTTCCTCGGCCAGAGACAAAAACATGTCGAGCAGGTATGCTGTCTTCTTCTTATGGTATTCTTCACGCAGATGCAGAACTGCGTTGCTTCAATGATAGTATGGCTTGAGGTATTTTGCATTCCAGGGGTACCTTTGGATTTCTCCCTTTAAATTACGCAGGTAGTACGATCCCTTCCCTGCAATATCATGTATTACGAACGGTCCTCCCCATGTGGGTGCTAACTTACCCCATTTATTTTCTTGTTGATATTGCGGTATAGTCCGTAGCACATACTGTCCTTCTACAAAATTTCTAAGTTTAACCTTTTTATTATCTTCTCTTGCTAGCCTACGCTGATAATTTTCCATTCTTTGTAATGTTTTTTCCCTTCTTTCTTCTAGATCATCAAGCCTCTCTAGCATCATATCCGCTATGAGGTTCTTTTCCCATGCTTCGGTCTTTGTTGTTGGCATGATTATCTCTGTTGGGATGACTGCTTCGCCTCCGTAAGTGAAAAGGAAAGGAGATTCACCGGTTACTGATCTTCTTGTGGTTCGGTATGACCATAAGCTATTATGTAGTTGCTCGCACCATCGGCCTTTATGTTCGTCCAGAGTTTTCTTGAGAATAAGGGCGATGGTCTTGTTCGTGGCTTCGGCTTGTCCATTGCTCTGAGGGTAGATGGGAGTGGACTTGTTCTTCCTAATTTTGAATGTATCGAAAAGCATGTCAATGTTCTTACCTTGTAGTTATTTTCCATTATCGGAAACAATTTCTGCGGGAATGCCGAATTGCAAATTATATTTTAGAAGATAAAAGTGAAAACATATACATTTCTGATCCTGGCTAGAGCCTTGGCCTCCACCCATTTGCTGAAGTAGTCTGTGGCTACTATCAAGAATAGTCTTTTTCCTGTTCCTTCGACCAGCGGTCCGACGATGTCGATTCCCCATTTTGCAAATGGTCGGGGGCTTCCTACTGAGTTTAACTCCGTTGCTGGGGAATGAATTCTTTTGGAAAACCGCTGACATTCTTCGCATCTTCTAGACATCCTAGCAGCGTCCTGTATCATCTGTGGCCAGTAATATCCTTGCATATTAGCTTTGTTGGCCAGGGACCTCATCCCACTATGATTGCATGCTCTCCATAATGAATGTCCTTCAGAATGTGATGACCCTCTTCTCTGGATAAACAACGTAGTAGGGGTCCGAGGAATGATTTCTTGTACAAGACTCCGCCACGAAGCTCGTACCTTTCTGCCTTTGATTATATTTTTCGAGATTGCTTTACGTCTACGGGCAGTGCCCCTTCTTCGAGGAAAAGGTGGACTTAGGTTCTCCAATCTTCTTCGTTGCTGAAGTCTTCGTCCTCATTTGCTCTTGATAGGATATCATCTTCGACAAAGTCTTCGGCGATATCTTCCCCTGCATCGTCTTCGGCGATATCTTCCCCTACGTCGTCTTCATGATTTGTTGTAGAGACGATTTGTTGTGGAATGACCGAAGGTTGGTATACTCTCGCTATCTTGATGGCCTTGACGTTCTTGTCCTTCAGCATCGACGATATGTAGGCTAAAGCATCGGCATGTCTGTTGCCTTCCTACATAGATGTTGGAACTTAATATTGGTCACTTGTGATGCTAAAGTTTGGACCAAAGCCATGTATGCTGAGAGGGTCTCATCATTCCAGCTTTATTTGTTGGATGACCAGTTGTGAGTCGCATGTTAGGCGCACGCCTGTTATTGCCAATTCTATTATCAATCGAAGAGCATGTACCACAGTCTCATACTCCACAAGGTTGTTGGTATGCCCTTCAAACTCCATCCTAAGTGCGTACACCATCCTGTCACCGGTGGGTGTTGTGATAACGATCCCTATGCCTGTACCTTCCTTGTTCCTGGATCCGTCGACGAAGACTTCCCATCTTCGTTAGTTAGAAGGTTCGAGCACGTCGATTGGATCCTTGCCATCTTCATCCATCCCTAAAATGCCCTTCACTTCTTCTCCGTTATCTAGAGGTAAATCTGCTAGGAAATCCGCCAAGACCTGTGATTTTTGGGCAGTTTGGATCTCGTGTATGATGTTGAATTGTTCTAACTGTGTATTCCATTTTGCTATTCTCCCCACCTTTCCTACATTTTTGAGAACATATTCTAGCGAGGCCTTGCTTGGTACATGAACATAATGAGTCAGGAAGTAGGTTCATAGATTTTGTGTTTCCCATACTAGTGCCAGTATAAGTTGCTCAATCTTAGTGTAGTTTATTTCTAATGTATTGAGGGTTTTGTTAACATCGTATATCGGCTGCTCCAACTTCGTGTTGGTTCTAACGAGCACATCACTGACTGCATCTTCTGTTGCATCTATATACAGTTCCAACACCTCATCAGGTTCGGGCTTTTGAAGGATTGGGATTGTTGCCAGGTAATCTTTGATCTTATGGAAAGCTTATTCACACTCAGCGGTCCATGCAAACTTATTATCTTTCTTGAGGATATTGAAGAAGTGCTTGCATTTGTCCGATGATCTTGCGATGAACCTTTCCAGCGTTGCTATGGATCCATTGAGTTTTTGGACTTCTTTCAAAAAAATTGGGGATGGCATTTCTACGATGGCCTGGATTTTGGCGGGATCAACTTCGATGCCCCTCTTCGTTACTAAGTATCCAAGGAACTTTCCTGATGTGACACCGAAGGTGCACTTTTCTGGGTTTACGTTCATGCTATATTTCTTCATTGCACCGAAGATATCTTTCAAGTCCGGGAGGTGATCTTTGCGTAGTTTTCTTTTGATGAGCATATCATCGACATAGACGTCTAAAGTTTTTCCAATCCATGGCTTGAAGATTGCATCAACCATCCTATAGTATGTTACCCCTGCATTCCTCAATCCAAAGGGCATACCAGTGTAGTAGTAGAGTCCGTGTGGAGTGAAGAATGTTGTATGTTGTTGATCTTCTTCAGCCATTGCTATCTGGTTGTAACCAGAATACCCATCCATGAAGGATAATTCTTCGTGGCCTTCTACAGCGTCTACCAATTGATCGATGCTACGGAGAAGGTAGCTATCCTTTGGACAAGCTTTGTTGAGGTTGGTGAATTCGATGCATATCCTTACCCCCACCGTTCTTTTTTGGTACGATGACCATGTTCGAGATCCACGTGGGATACCTAACTTCCTTTATGAATCCTGCTTCCATAAGTTTGTTAAGCTCCTTTTCAACTTCCCGATGATATTCTGGTGCTACCTTGCGTAATTTCTTCCTGAAGGGGTTCGTGCCTGGCTTTATCCGCAGTTCGTATTGTATGATCTTGGGATCGATCCATGGCATGTCTCCTAGCTTCCATGCGAAGATGTCCGCAAATTCCTTGAGTAATTTTGTTAATACTTCTTCCCGGTTTTTATCCATTAAAGTCCCTACTTTGATCATCTTGGGATTTTCCTCTGTTCCGATGTTAATATCTTTGGTCGATTTTACGGGTGTGAACGTAGGATTCGGTTCCCCTAGAAGAGAAACGTTCTTTAATTGTTATTTGGTGGATTTTTCAGCCCCCTTTGCTCTTGAGGTGCCTGCTTCGGCAGCTAGAGCGGTGCCATCCTTCGTTAGGCTTTTTCCTGAAATTTCATCAAGATAAAGGTAGATCGCCTTGTCTTTGGCTGCTGCTTTGTTTTTGCCCCTTCGGGTATTGCACTGCTCTTCCTGTTCACTGTTGAGTTGATTTTACTGAGCCTGGCATTCCCGTGCGGTGACTTGATCCCCTTTGATTTCCATTTCCCCTTCGGGTGTTGGAAACCTAAGGTATTGGTGATACGTTGCTGCTACTCCTTTGAGTTTGTGCACCCATCTTCGTCCGATAATGGCATTATAAGGGGACGGTGCATCTACTACACTGAACTTGGTGCCGACCTTCATCCGCCAAGCCTTGACTTCCAAGACAATATCCCCTAGGGGCATCGTGGCTTCCCGTTGAATCCATAAATGGTGTAGTAAGAGGACATTTGTTGCTCATCATTTAATTTCATTCTCTTGAATATATCATAGAACAGGACGTTGACTGAGCTTCCTCCATCGATCAAGATCTTCTTTATATTCCACCCTAAGACAGGTAGCGTGAGCACCAAGGGATCGTTACGATCTTCCATGTCTTCCTCGACGTCGTCGGCAGAAAAAGTCAGTGGAGCATTCATCCAATCTTCGTGTCTATCTACTTCTTTTCCATCGATCTTGTATAATTCACAATAGTACTCGAATTGTTTTCTTAATCTCTTTCCTAATTGATCAGTTAGTGATGGGCCGCTGGGCTTTGAGCATGAAATGGTGTTGATCGTTTGGTCATTCTCAGGTAAGTGGACTTGTTTGCTTCGAAAAGTCCTTTCTTCGGTTTCTGTCTTTTGAACATATTGCTTGAGATCTCCAGTGTCAATCAGTTTCTGGATCATTAGTTTGAGATTCTTGCACTTCTTTGTTTGGTGACCGTTGAAGCAGTGGTACTCACAGTAGTCCCTTGATTTTTCGGATCTTGGTGGATGTTTTCCCTTGGACCATGGCCATTCGAGGATGGTTCAGTCCTTGATCACCCTTAGGATGCGAACATAGCTGGTGTTAAGCTTCATGCAGTCCTGATCTTCGAACTTATGATCGTTGCGTCGATGATCATCTCTTTGTCCTCTCTTGTCTTTGTTGAAACGCTCGGTTGAGTTAGTCCTTTTTGATCCACTCGCTTGCTCCATTGAGTTTGTACGATGATATTTTTGCATCTCCGCCCTAGGATTGTCCCCCTGGATTTCTTATAGCCTGGCATGCTTTTCGATGATTACCCGGAGATCTCCTTCGGTCGTGGGATTACTTCCATGAATCTCGACAAAGAACGGGCTCATCCTATCCAGTTCCCACTTGTAACAATTGATGCTAACCACCGGATCAACGTTCCCTATTGCTTGACAAATCTTGTGCCACCTATCTGTGTATTCTCTGACCGTCTCTTTGAAGGAGACAGGTAGTGCAAAGAGTTTTTCCATTCCCGTATTGTTAGTCTTGTTGTACATGTAAGTCTCCAAGAATATCTCCGTGAGTCGGTTGTAGGAGTCGATGGAGTTAGGTGATAGATTATCAAACCAGGATAATGCCGATCCTTTCAAGCTTTGGGGGAAATATCTGCAGAGGACCACGCCGTCTCTATCCTATCGGGGCATAGTTCGGTTATAGTAACGAAGATGGGCTGCAGGATCGCTGGATCCATCATAACATTCAAATACTGGGATCGGACACTTTGGAGGAATGAGGGCTCTTGCAAGATGTGCAATCAGTGGTGTAGTAACGGCTTCTCTCATTACTTCCTTTAACCTTCCTCCTTGTTTCGCCTTCAGCTGCTTGATCCCCGCCATCATCTCAGAACGTAGACTCTCCATTGCGAAGAAATGCTCGTTCCATATAGCGAAACGCCAACGTCTTCGGGTTTCACTATTGAAATAATAAGAATCTTCTGGCACGTAATCAGGGTCGGCTTGCAGTACGACGGTTCAATGGTTCGGGATTGTTGAGATTAGCCGCTGTCATCCTTCGGTCATGGTTCGGCTTTAGTGCTTTAGAGTTTTCCTCGTCGTGTTGGTTTGCCACCTCTGCGCTAAGGGCGATCTTATCCTTGAGTTCTTGATTCTCTCGTGAAAGCAGCGCCACCGCGTCAGCATATACCTTCTGGTTCCTTTTCAACTCTTCAAGCTCTACTACCAGTCTGATGGAATGGTTCAATCCTTGGTTTGGAGTTCCTATTTGTGTTTGTCCTCAAGCGGCAATGGTATGATCTTCGTATACAGTCTGGATTAGTGGGACCGGTGGGTCTATAGGCAAAACCTTAAGCTCTATCTGCTGATGCATTGGTTGGTTTGCCGCTAGCGGGAGCTGTACAGTTGGTAGGGGTTGGTTGTGTTCGTTGGTCTGCGGCATCCCGTAAATAGGATGCTGCATCATTGATTCTACAACTCCTTCTCGTTGATCGTTGGCGCGGGTTGTTGCCGCTGTCTTTGTTGTATCGGCTTTAGCTGCTGCCGCTTTGAGGGATGCCGCTGCTATTGCACTGGCATCCAATGGTGTGGTACTTTCTGCGGCGTCCTGTCTTTACTCGCCTCCTTCAGATTTTCACCCTTATGCTTGCTCAGTGTTACGACCGATGTTGTTCTTGGTGTTTCTTTTGACGAAGCCTTCACTATTCCTACATCTTTTGTTTTGTCCATGTCCTGTAAGAATCAATTGTTGGCAAGGAAAATATATCCGTGAGGGTTTTGTTAGTCATAAGCATAATGACTCAAAGACTACTTTGAAAGTGAGGGTTATTTTAAAACACAGCCATATTACGGATCTGTCAAAGTGAAGGACAAATAGCACAAATCCGAAGATTTTCTAAGGGAAAACATAAATCTAAATATTTTTGCAAGAGAAGACATGGATCCAAATACTTTTGCAAGAGAAAAAATGGATCCGAAGATTTTTGTCGATAATAAATCCAATCGCTATTGTATTTTGGGTCGGATTTTTCAAATCTGAGGGCTTTTATAGTGAGAAAGTTTTGTTTAGCCCAAAAACCTATTAAATCTATCCTTTTTTGTTGGTTTGTCACCCAAAGCCTATATTGAAGAACAGTATTGGGTGATAAAAGGGGTTCACATGGAAAGATAAATCTTTTACCGGGGCAAAAGTGTCCTTGTTTCTAGCTCCAAATTGTGAACACAGATGTAACGATGATAGCATCGTGTCCACAATCAATGTTCGCAGTGCTGATAAAATACGGTAATGATAAACATAAATGCAAGATGAAATCTAAGCTTTTATTTGAAACTCTAAGCCTTTGGGCTCGTCCTTGTTTCAATTCTACTTGGCATTATAGATGCGTCTATGATGATTAAAACGATGTATAACAGAGATATATAAAAACCATAAGTGTAGAATGTAAATGAGATAATGATTTACATGGTTCAGCACTAAGGCCTACATCCACGGGGGGTTAGGTTTTTCACTATGTATCATATAAGGTTATAAATGATAGTCGAATGACTCTAAGTAGGGAACGATGATAGAGGAAGGTAGATAAAACTCATACTTACTATTACAATATCTGTCTTCCTAACAATAGTTCTCTCTCCTAAAATTTGGTCGACCCCTTCTCCTTTGGTCGGGAAGGGTATTTATAGACTTCCCTATGTGTTCCTCCAACGGTAATGTAATATGAACCAGATGGATAAGGATGCACAACAGGTGACAAATATAGTCAAACGAAATGCCAACATTTCCAAACAACAGTTTGCTGACGAACTCTTTGAAAAATTCAAGTTACCCCGTAAGGTGTTTAAATTTGACGAGTTGTCTGTGTAGTTGCATATTTTCTGCTACTACACCCAAGATGATCTTAACCATCAAAACACACATCAAACATACACCAAAACAAGATAAAGAACTTAAAAGTAAAGGGGAGACAGATCTTTTTACGTGGTTCGGTCTTTTGAGACCTACATCCACAGGATTTCACTATAATATGAGGTGTTTACAAGATCTAAATTGGAGGAGGCTCTCATGGAGCTCTAAGGAAGAAGAAAGAGGCTAGCCTTAGCTAGAGACCATCTAAAAGATCCCCCCTAACCTATTTCTTTTTCTCTTTTATAGGGTAGGTGGTTACATCGAATTACATTTATTCCCTTAGGGATGACTAGAAAGGATAAGACTAAGTGGTTGGGTATACATTGTGTAGTAAGTTGTATTATAGTAGGATACTTCAGCTCTTAATCCTACGCCATATAGCGAGATCATCTTTTGCCCTCACATTTTGCTCCTTTGGTTGAGGGTTGTTGGAACAATAATCCTTAAGCAAATCAACATCGGTGTGACTCTCAAGGTGAGCGGAGTGGATGAGCGATATTTCTGAACATGCTTGGTTCTGATCTGGCTTGTAATCAGACTTCACTTCTGTAGAGTGTTTGGTTGGGGTGGCCCGAGTTGGGTTATTGCGATGCTTGTGCTTCACGGTCTGTGATCTATGCTACACGATGTAGATGTGCGAGTTGTAATTCTAAGTGACAGTGCGAGGTCGCTCTGAATTCTTAGTCATTGATTCTTTTCAAGAGTTAGTTCATGACTTCAGTTGGTGATGTGTAGTACCGAGATTCTTGGCTCCTTGTTGTTGCTGAAGGAACTTCGCAGAAGAATATAACCATTTTTTAAAGTATTAATACTTGCCCCTGTTCTTGTGTGAAGTTCTGAGGCATTCCTTGTGTTTGTGATCGTTGTGCTTGCTCCTCGGCATTTTGTACTCTAGCTGTCTGGCTTGGTTGACATCAGTTTCTGACGAATTGTCATGGTTATGCCTCTCGGGACATCATGGGTACCTGCTGCTCAAGGGATAGTAATAATTGCTATATCGCAACAATATAAATTTAAGATTTTGTTTCGAGTACTGTAGTTCTAAGCATACATGCTACAGTTCAAAGTTTTTCACTTGCAAAGATAGAATAAGATATTAAATATCGTTAAGTATGCTTATGGCATGAATAATTTATATTTAGGCATATGAAAACTATTTATGTTATATATCAAGCTATAAAGCATTTTGCGAGAAGAATTAGTGGTATGCACAATAAAATAGTTCCTTACTAAAGGTGATACTTAGCTTTCTTCACAATTGTCTGACTGCCTTTGCATCTGTAGCTTTCTCATTGCTTCGACAGATGAGGATTTTTCCTTATGGGAATGATAGTTTAACATGTATGCTCCTGTAGCATTTGAGAGGATGAGTTTTTGAACAAATCCAAGATAGATTTAAATGAAATGAAATAAATTAAGATAAGTTCTATAAGAACAAGTTTCAGATAGACAAGTTTTGAATCCTGTAGCTTTTTACTGATTGTAGAAAGGTTTATGTGTGTAATTAAATGTTGTGGGGTCTCCCAAATGACTTCGTATTGGCAGTCCGAGGTCTTGCCCCGGGGACTTACTAAATGTCTAAAATCGTGCAGCTGCACGATTGATTAGATACCTTCGGATGCTAGTCCGAAATCTTATTTTCTGCTCCGAGATATATCGGAAGCTCATATATGTAGGGACTCAAAATGTCTTCGGATGGTGATCCGAAGCCTTGCCATGAGGACTTACTGTTTGCCTCAAATTGTGCAGCTACACGATTGATTAGATGCCTTCTGATGGTAGTCCGAGGTCTTATTTTGTGCTCCGAGATATATCGGAAGTTCATATCTGTGGGGACTCAAAATGTCTTCGGATGGTGATCCGAAGCCTTACTCCGAGGACTTAATGTTTTCCTCAAATCGCGTGGATATAAGATTTTATTAAATGCCTTCGGATGGTAGTCTGAGGTCTTACTTCGTGCTCTAGTCGGGGGCTTGTTTCTGTGGGGACTCGAAATGTCTTCGGATCGTAATCCGAAGTCTTGCCCCGAGGACTTAAAGATTGCCTCAATCTGTGATCCGAGGACCTGTACCTTGGTTAAAGGTATTAAGTTGTACATTGTGCCTTAGGATGGTAGTCCGAGGTCTTTCTTTTTTTGCTCCGAGATGTACCGGAGGCTTGTTTCTGTGGGGACTCGAAATGTCTTCGGATCGTAATCCGAAGTCTTGCCCCGAGGACTTACAGATTGCCTCAATCTGTGATCCGAGGACCTGTACCTTTGTTGAAGGTACTGAGGGTATACACTGCCCCCTTTGGTTTTTGAAATCTTAAGAGCTTATAGCTTTTGAAAGCCAAAGTCAAGGTTTGCCCCTAACTCCATTTTCTGACAATATCATTTATGATGCTACAGCCTGTAGCTTGTACCTGCATAAATCAAATTAAGATAGATTAGCAATGAAGAAAATTCAAAATCATAATGAAATAATTGTAATTGAACCTTGATACAGTTTTAATGTTGCACTTGTGTGCGATTTTATACGAGGGTCACACCATAGTGGTATCCCTTTTGTCCTTGGACAAGTTATGGGCTATAAGTCCGAGAAGTGATCAACTTCCCATTTGGCCAGATAACCTCTTACAATACAAGTTGAGGATTTCAAGGATCCTTCTGATGCCGAATATGTGCCCCTATCTGACATATATTCGTAAATTCTATATAGTGCTTCTCTGTCGGAAGGCACCTGCCCCATAGTCGGCTCATGGCACATACTATAATGAGGGCGATACCTCTGATAGTTGATTCGCACTTCAGCCTAAAGTGAGTCAACCACTGGGTACCTCCTGAAATACAGGACATCATCTGATTCGCGATCGAGATGGCATTACCCTAGGTCATTGTTTTCGTCTCGGGTAGCTTAGCGAGTCCCCGCATCATCCAACTTATATGGTCAGATGGTATTGCCCTAGGTCATTTTCCGTATCAGGCAGCTTTAGCATTGCTCGCATCATCCAGTTTAGGATGGAATGGTGTGGCTAGCACCTTAACATTCGTGATGGTCTTGAGGAGATGTTTCCTCGCATAGGGGTCGTGCAACTGTTACCATTCGTGATGGTCCTGAGGAGATGTTTCCTCGCATAGGGCTAGTACCCCGATTACCATCTGTGATGGTTTTGAGAAGATATTTTCTCATATGGGGCTTAGTACCCTGATTACCATCTGTGATGGTTTTGAGAAGATATTTTCTCATATGGGGCTTATACCCTAATTACTATTCGTAATGGAACAAATACAACACTAAGTAAACCTACAAACAAGAAAATATATAATGCATACATTCAATATAATAAATAGGACAAACAGATGAAGTAGAGAAAGTCATATGACATAGAGAAAATGTTTTTCTCGCTTGGGGCTCATAGACTGATTACCATCTTGATAGTCTTGAGAAGATATTTTATCGCATGAGGGTTTGGTTTACCCCCAATACCATTCATAATGGTCTCGAGAAGATGATTTCTCCTATGGGAATCATGCCCCGATTACCATCTGTGATGGAAAAACTATGATACTAAGAACACTATGTATCCCTGCAAAAAATACAGATGACAAAGGGGAGATATATATATCACATTCATTCAATATCCATGCAAACAAACACATACATATAGAGCAAGAAAATGATGTATGTATGATACATCAAGTAACTCTGTAGGAAAACACACATATATATATATCAAGAGGATGTACCATACATACATCAAATGTCCCTGCAAGCAAACACAGATATAACAACAACTTTATTATGGATTACGACTAATCCGACTCTAACCTTAGTGCATGATAAGCATGCCTTTATGCGGATTACGTCTAATCCGATTTTAACCTTATCTAGCATAATTCTAGTTCCTAATGCATGATAAGCATGCCTTTATGCGGATTACATCTAATCTAACTTAACTTTATGCGGATAATTAATCCGACTTAGCTGAATTTATCCACCATGAGGTGATTGACTCGCTGCAAAACATCAAATTTTAATCCATCATACTTAATGTTAAAAGCATTTACTTTATTTAAACATTTTCTGTTTATTTTCATGTGATAAGGTGTCGCATTGTCATTTATTGTGAAGGTTTGCTAGATCGCGGCACTCAATTCTGGATGTACCAATGCGATACGTATATCGGTTTAAGACTCTGGAAGTACCAGTGCGATACGTATATCGGCTTAAGTCTCTGGAAATACCAGTGCGATACGTATATCGGCTTAAGTCTTTTAGACTATCTATTCTTAGCTTGTTTTTAAGCATAATGGTGCTTTGGTTAAGCATTTATATATTCATTGAATATTGAATGTAAAATACATGAGTTAGAAACTGCCATGTTTGTCCTTAGACTGGCAAGAAAGGTAGGAGATCGTATCGTCCTTTAGCTTTGTAGCCTTTGTCATGAGGTTGCCTTTTGCCCCTTGAAACCCTTAGCCTGTTTTTGATTTAGATAATGGTTTATTGAACAATGTCCATTGTTTCTATGTATCGGCGATTTACTCCAGCCCCTGTGTATTTCAATTAAAGGTTAATAACCATTCAAAAGAGTTAAAGACAATATATCATGTCATAAAAAATAGTAATTTTTATTGTAGCTTGTAAGCTTTAATCAAACATATATAGTTTATGCTTTTCAGATTTGGTGGACTGCATTTGGCAATTCATAATATCAGAGATAAGAGATAAGAATGCTCCTGTTTAGTTTATTTCTCTCGAGGTGATCTCGAATTGCGGTAAGCTTACGAGCGAGGATGCACCATCGTGGATGATCGAGGTGATTGCTTTTGATAGCATACAATTATTGGTCTTGAAATGACCATCTAAGATAGACGCCATAGCATAGTCTCTCTGTACAGCATATTAGTATGTACCTGTTGATCATTAAATGTATCAAATTTCTTTTGATTCAAAATACTAATGACATATAAGTATTGAAGTATCAAGCATTTAGCTATTATTAGTCGAGATTATTCATTAAATCATTCAATTATTGTTAATCAAAGCATGCCATGTATGCAGTAATCAAAAGAAATCAAGAGATTAGGTGAGAAGGGTATGTTATCCAAGTTGTTGCTCGGAGATGGACTGATGAGCCCGATTTAATGCTCTTGTCTAATGTAAAGGTACGATCCGAGTTCATGCTCCTAGACCGATGACTTGGTAAGGCTGAGCTCTGTTGGCTCTCATCGTGCTAATTTCTTTGCCAGTATGAGATGGTCGCTGCAATTGAGTTGTCCGATATGGATTGAGTCCGATCTCGGTTGATTGGTTCTATTTCCGATATCGCTTTAGGTACGATGACTTGGTGAGTCCGAGCACTGGTTGGCTCCTATCATGCTGATTGGTTTCTCATCCGACATCGCTTCTGGTACGATGACTTGGTGAGTCCGAGCTCTGGATGGCTCATATCGTGCTGATTGCTTACTCAGCAGCTTTCTGATCTAATCGTGTGAAATTGAGCTCCAAGTTGAGCAGTACTGCTAGTACAAGATGGTTGCTCCAATTGAGTCGTCCGAGCTCTAGTTGGGCCTCCACGAGTTGGTCTCAGCATGAGTAGTTGTGAACTGCTCAGATGCGATTTCACACATCTCCTTTTCTCCTAACTCATCAATTTTTGCAATATAAAGTTAATGAAGTTAGTAATCACGATATGGAATGGACTCGTTTCGCAATCGCTGTGTAGGAAAATATGAAGAGATATCGAAAAAATAATCCCCAATTCAGGTAAGATGTTGAGGCATTGTTCATGATCGTGATGCTGATGGTAGTAAGTGGTGACTGATTTCTGTAGGTCTTCACGACGCAGAATGATTTTTTGCTGTTGCTTTTCCGAGATGAAGAGATGTGTCCGATTTCATGCTCTTTGTCCGATCGTGTAGATCGTTTCTCCAAGTTGGGAGCTGTCCGAGATGGATGTTCCGATCAAATGGTGATTCTTCACGAGTTGGTCACCCGATATGATTACGATGCTGCTGGTGAAGAGATTTCCTCCCGATCATTATTTTGATGTAACAGCAAGTCAATTCAGTGAGTAATCACAATATGATATACTCATTCGGCAATTGCCAAGAAAGACAGCACGGAGAGATTTGAAGAAAAAAGCTCTGAATTAGGCTAAGATGTTGATTCTTAGTGCTTTTTATAAAAAATCTTCAATGGGTTTGAAGAATAAGATCTACTGATTGTAGATTTGAAATCGAAAATCAATTTTAGTAAGATTTTGAAGCAAAATCAGACTTTTATTGAAGAACAAGCCCTAGCTTCTGTAATAGATTTTTCTAAAAATATTTGTTTAAATATTGTAGATCTGGGAATTAGGAAAAAGATAAAGAGAAAGGAAGAAAAAAATTTCGCTTCCCAGTTGATTGTTCATGATGAATCTGCCGATTTCAGTGCTTGATGAAGTTTTTCTTCATCTTCTCCATCACAGAAATTTCGCTTATTTTCTCTTTTTTGTGTAATAACAACTTCTGATTTTTCACGCCTCATCCTTCTTTCTTTTTCTTATGCTTCGTTTGGAGTCAGACGAGACACCTTGTTGTCTGAAGCTCTTGTATCTTTGACAAGAAAACCCCTGAAACTCTTGGATCTCTACTAGATCTATCACAGAACTTGCCGGTAGTGAACAAATGATCTTCACAGGGACTAACCATCGCACTAGTCACTGTTTCTAGCGCCAAAATAGAGTTGCATATTTTCTGCTCCACACCCAAGATGATCTTAACCATCAAAACACACATCAAACATACACCAAAAAAAGATAAATAACTTAAAAGTAAAGGGGAGACAGATCTTTTTACGTGGTTCGGTCTCTTGAGACCTACATCCACGGGATTTAACTATAATATGAGGTGTTTACAAGATCTCCATTGGAGGAGGCTCTCATGGAGCTATTATGAAGAAGAAGGAGGCTAGCCTTAGCTAGAGACCATCTAAAAGATCCCTCCTAACCTATTTCTTTTTCTATTTTATAGGGTAGGTGGTTACATCGAATTACATTTATGCCCTTAGGAATGACATAGGATAAGACTAAGTTGTTGGGTATACATTGTGTAGTAAGTTGTATTATAGTAGGATACTTCGGCTCTTAATCTTGCGCCATGTAGCGAGCTCATCTTTTGCCCTCACAATCTGAAGATGAGCATCCCGAGGAAGAGGTTGATGATCTAGATAACGAAGATGCTAATGGTGAGAATGTAGG
>JAJJMB010005083.1:0-29472 GCA_023531105.1 Papaver atlanticum
TTTTAGAGTTATGGCCATGGTAAATCATATTTTATAGCCACTCAAAGCTTATGTAGCCATAAAGATACCTTTTTGTCACGGCACCTGATGCCACATTGTTTGAGTGAAAAAAATCCATGACCAAAAGCCTATGGACACGGTGATTAAGTGTGGCCAATGTGAAGATTTGTACTAGTGGGGTGTGTGGAAGACAGAAAGAGTACATCAGGGGGTTTCTACTATGTATGATTGAATCTTGTAGCTAGGCATAGCAAGAAACAAAATTCACAATCTCTCTCAACATGTGAAGCAGAACATATTGCTGCAGGCTCATGTTGTTCTCAACTTTTATTGATGAAACAAATGCTTGCGGATTATCGCTTTGACTCTGGAATAATGAAAATCTTCTGTGATAACTCAAGTGCGATTCGTATCACTGAGAATCCTATTGAGCACTCAAGAACTAAGCACATAGACATAAGGTACCATTTTATTCGAGATCTTTATGAAAATGGTGTCATTCCTATGGAATTTATTCCTTCCAAACAACAATTGGCTGATATTCTCACCAAACCACTAGACACTGCCACATTTCAACACTTACGGCAGTCTATTGGTGTTGTTCTGGTTCATTAGTTTTCCATAACTCTTTCCCCTGCACTTATCTCGATCTATTGGGCAATAGAGTTTGGAATTCCTAGAGTAGTATTGCTTCATGTTTGCATTTGTTTCTAGTAGATGTGTTTTTGTCAGGTATCTTATGTCCAAAGAAATCCTTCTTTTCTTGTCAAAGAAAGGTCGCCTTTGTTTTTCTTTCGGGAATGACATTTTATGGGGGAGAGTTCTTTTTGAACTTGTTCTTAATTTCCAAGTCTTTGTGGGGAGTGCGGCTGTGGAATATTATAGGGGTTATCTTGTATCTTTATAAACTCATTGAGGAATGCATTTAGCTTCGTCTTTATGGTTGCATCTAAATAAGTTGGTATGTTATTCTCTTTTGGTCATGAAGTGTCTCTATGAAAATTTCATGAGGATCCCACTAGTTTTCATACCTTTGCCAATTTATATTGACAAAAATGGGGAGAATTAATGTGTAGTTTCATACTACAAATACATATGGTTTACGGATCATTATGTAAGGAGGAGTGTTTTTCATATTGAGATGAAGTATTGACTAAGGGGGAGTGATACATATCACCATAGTATTATTGTCAAACTTGTGATACAATTGAACTTTGATGCTGTGTAATAATACTATGACACTGTATAACAATGATTGAGAGAACTTGTTTTCTCATTGTTATCGCTACGGATCTTCAACAACTATGATTCTGAGTTGAACACGTTTAAAATCATGGAGTACTTGGAAGTGACGAAGATTTTGAGTCGTGTTGAAGATGCCAAGGAGATCAAGCATTTGGATGAGAAGCTACAAAGTTTTTATTTATTTTGTAATCCATATGTATTGATAGTTTTGTCACTAAAATTGACAAAGGGGGAGATTGTTAGAGCACTTCTCGGTCGAACTCGCATGCGTTGCTATCTTAAGCATGTTTGTCAATGTTAGTGATCAAAAATATAAGTCTTGATTTCTAGCCTATTATAGATATCTCGGACTAGGACATAGATTGTGTAGTTGAGCATTAGACTTCACGGCGTTCATAAATTGAAGACGAAGAACTACTAAGGGGAGCTTGTGGAACTTCATCGACAAAAGGTATGTGGAGAATGAAACTCATCTATCACTTGGAAAGTCTATTTCTACTCTATTTCCTATATTGAGACATAAGTCGTGTTACGATATAGTTTTCTATTATACACATTTGAGATTTCAAGCTGAGTTTATCTCGCTTACATATTTCTCGAAATATGTGTTGGCAAGCTTTCTCTTCGACCAAGTTCATCTTATATTCTTGACGAATGTCAGAATATGACCATGTAAAAATTACCGAGTAAACATCTTACATGGTTTGTTTTATACAATCATTTGGTGTAGACTTGGAATGTTTCGTTATGATAATTTCAATAATTTGAAAATTGCTTTGATGCTAATAGTGTGTGAAAACGGCTATTGTCATCCTCTAAGAAAGTTTCAATGATTGAAATAAGAGTTTAGAACACTAAACCATTATTGGATATGACATGTTGTGTACTCTTGCACATATGTAATCCATGTACGGGAACTATAGTATGCGTACCTGTTAGTTTGTGAATTCCGGGAACCTAAGTATGCATACCCGTTTTCATACTGGCGTAAGGTTCATGTCCGAGAATTTCTGCTGGGATTGGAAGTACGCGTACCCGTTTGCGTACTTCCGGAAACCAATCTTGGTCCGGGTAATTCAAGTATGCGTACCCATTTGCATACTTGAAGGTTAAAGTTCTAAAATCGGTTGTGTACATGAACTTAAACATTTATATAATAAGGAATGCAATCTTTGCAAACCATGGCTATAATGTTCATGAACTGATTCGAGTGAATCAAACCGATTTTGCTTCAATTGTGTTCTTGTATACTTCTATGAGAATATAGCAATTGAACGCCTCTTTAACTAGTTTCATTTGAGTCATTTGAACTAGTTATGGTTAAGATGAATAAGGTTGATATGAGAGTAATCATATGGCTTACTTCGGTTAACTAATTGTGAGCCAACATGGTGTACACGTTTGGGTATGGTTACATAAATCTAAATAAGGGTACATTTCATTTGTGTGTGACAAGCTAAGTTCAATCTAACGGTTGAAAGATATTAGCTTGGTTGAATCAGGTTTTTTATCTAACGATGAATATTGAATGCTTTGTTACCAAGGTAACCTGGATTGCAAACCCTGATTTGAAAACTTTATAAAGGAGAACTCTAGCAACTGGGAAACCTAATCACCACACCTCTTGTGTGTTACTAGTTGCATCAAATAGAGTCGGTTCTCCTTTAACCTTAGGTTTCTATCGAGACCCTGTAGATTAACGACTTGAAAGACTTTATTGGGATTGTGAAGCCAGACCCAACTATTTTCTTTGTAGTTGCGTGTTCTGATCTTGCCCGATTCTATCGTTTGACTACTATCTTCTCTAAGATTTGCTCGAGATTATTTCTCCGATAGCCAAGATAAAAGGAATCACAAACATCTTCGTATCATCGTTTGTGATTCCACAATATCTAGTTTCGCCATCGTATGATTTAGATTATTGTGAAGTGATTGATAATACTAGGCTGTTCTTCGGGAATATAAGTCCGGTTTATCAATTGGTTCCTGTTCACCTTGATTTATCAAAAGACGGAACAAAAATTCTTGGGTATTTCTGTGGGAGACAGCTTTATTCAATCTATAGACTTTTCTGTGTGTAGGAGATTTATTTATCAAGTCTTCGACTTTGGTTCGTAGCAACTCTTTGTTGTGGGTGAGATCAGCTAATGGAATCAAGTGCGTAGTATCCTGCTGGGATCAGAGACGTAAGGAACGCAACTATACCTTAAATCAGTGTGAGATTGATTAGGGTTCAACTACAGTCCAGTCCGAAGTTCATTGGTAGTAGGCTAGTGTCTGTAACGGCTTAATAAAGTGTGGTGTTCAATCTGGACTAGGTCCCGGGGGTTTTCTGCATTTGCGGTTTCCTCGTCAACAAAATTTCTGGTGTCTGTGTTATTTCTTTTCCGTATTATATTTTGTTATATAATTGAAATATCACAGGTTGTGTGTTGAATCGATCAATTAGGAAATCCAACCTTTGGTTGTTGATTGAAATTGATTGATCCTTGAACATTGGTCTTTGGTACCGTTCAAGTTACCTCTCTCTTATTCAATCGAGCTTGCAGATTTCTATTTGATGATTGTAGATTAAATTAAGAGATAGAGATATATAACTCTTTGTATATACTTTTCTCTAGACTGAGTCTGACTGTCTAGTTGATTCTCTAGAAAGTATATCGGAGTAAGTCCTCTCAGATTGCCAAACGAATTGTTGGGTGTGGTTGTTAGACCCCCGCATTTTCAACTTTTGTTATTATTCATGTTCTGAACAATCTTCTTCATAAACACCGGATCGAGGTATATATATTAACTACAAGTATTTAAACTTCTTGAAGTCGATCGATACCATTAATAGAGTCTCATGGCCGGATCTTATCCATGAGCATCTAATGCAAAGTGTTGCAGTCGTACACAAGACACCTTACTCTATCAATGGTTGCAGCTTCTATCTTCTAGTGACTTTCATCTTCTATCTTTTCAATATTTTTTTTTACATTAATATGACCAATTAATCATTGGATATGTGAGTTTAGATATTTCTTTGTGGTGAGTTTCATCTTCAATCTATTGTTGTTGCAGTTATGGATGTTTGAATATATGATAGGCATTAATAAGAAAGTTGACAGTGATGTGTTACCAAGGTTTCCAAGATGGGACTTGTGTCAAGTATCTTGCGAAATCGAGGCGAAGCTTGAATATCTTTCAAACAATTAGGTAAAAATATATCCTTGTTATCACTGCATGAAACCAGTTACATCCTGTGTTATCACTGGATGAAAACCAGAAAACTAAGTTACATCATGTGTTGTCATAGGATGAAACCAGTTAAATCCTGTATTATCACTGGATGAAATCAGTTACATCCTATGTTATCTGAAATGGAATTTCTATGTTTACGTGTTTGTAGGTTGTTGATTTTTTTTGGTAGCTAGAGCGAAGAGAATAAACAATTATGCTTGTTTGTTGAGGCTGTAAATAACAAAGATGAAAACGAGACGTCCAAGTTGAAGAATGAACTAGAAGAGAAAGAAAAGATTATCTTTCACTTGAATTTTGAGTCAGGAGCAAGGGATGCCGAGTTTGAAGCAAAGGATGTTGAGTTGGAAGCAAAGAATAAGACAATATTGGACTTGCAAAGTCAAGTGGAAGTGTTGAAAGTGAAAATCAAGCCTCATCCGGAAACTCCGCAAGCCTCACCTATTCAGGTTGTTGTTCATACACCTCAAAAAAAAATCAATCTTAAAATCACTCAAGAAATGAACATAAATGAGGGGGTGTTTTCCCTGGAGACGCTCGCATGGCAGATGAAGCCGTAATTATTGAGGATGTTGTTCATGAAAACACTGACGTGACTGAAGAGATCCCCGAAGCATAACCTGTAGCAGCAGACCCTCTAGCATAAATTGTTGCAGCAGTACCTCTAGCAGAAATGAATGAATTTGGATCGATTGAGAAAAACGTGAATTTTACATATAAAAGGAGTAGTAAAAAATTTGGTAAAGAATTTGTAACAACTGAGGATGAGAGTGCAGAGAAAAGGCAAAGGGGAGATAAGTGGAAAAAGGGAGATAAGTTGAAGAAGTTGACAAAGAATAACAAGTTGTGGAAAATTACTTGAGTGACGGAGAAAGAGAATGTGAAGAAAAGTTAATAAAGGAGTACTTTGGATCTGTAAACTTAAGGTGCATACACGCATCCTTTTGTTATTTATTTTTTTATTCTACCGCAAGTGATTTTGTAAAAGGGCTACTTAGATTAAACTATGATGTATCTGGTTTCATCCTGTTAAAAAATGAAACCTATGTGCTTGTCTGAAATTGGATGAACTTGTTTAAATGCAGCCACTGCGTTTGGAGATGAAAGAGGGGTGAATTCAACTTATGTATTATTAGAGAACACATCTATCAACTTATTTTCAATGAGCCATTGGTGAACTTTATTTTAGAGTTCAAAATGACAAAATGGAGACAAATGTTTCAATTTGGCGGTGATACCAATGGATACTTAAAATCGATCTTTCTCAGCACACTTGCATGGGTAAAACCTGATATAAACATTTGAATCCATTTTTTTGTTTACTTTTTGTGTTTGGTCGAATGAATGAACTAAATTGTGCAATTTATTTCCAGTTTGATGTCATTGGGGGAGATAAGAAAAAGGCGGCAAAGATGATAGATGCTGAACTGGAGAATATTGATGTCGATACGCATCACTTGTATATTCCGATGCTGAACGATAAAGACCATTTCACAGTGCTTCATGATAGACGCATTTATGTGTCTATTTTCATCTCTATTGTGTATATTGTTAGTACCCATTTTTGTACTAATTTTGGTATTTTATCCCTTTGTAGGTGTTTTTGGAGAAATAGGCTTTTGCGGCGAAATTGGCTCGAAAAGTTGTTAAAGGCACCTGGGAGGACATTTGCTATTCGGACTCTTATTTTGGATAAGGGGTAACCCATTTCCAAGCAGCTGCTAAGCACAGACCGGGATTGGATAGGGGGACACCTTCTTCACGGTTTAAAAGGAAAGTTTTGGCGGGAAAAATGGTTTTCACGGACGGATTTTAGGGTTTGAGTTTTGATCGATTTTATGGAGATTAAAGGGCTGAAATTGATTGGGTTTACTCCTTAGGACTACACAGGCCTGGTAAAGTCTTTGGATTGAACCCAGATTGGCTAGAGATCGAATTAGAGAAAAACAGAGGTGATGGAAGTTTTGGGTCTTTGATGAATTATTTTAGGAAGTTCAGGGAGACTAAAGGAAATATTTTCTTCCCAAAGCTTGATATCTATCTAAGGAAGAGTTTAGAATCAAAAGGAAAGCTCAGATATGCGTAGAAATCCTAAAATAAGAAATTGCCGCAACTTGGCCGTGAAGAAAAAGGAAGAGATTTTGGAGTGATTTAATCGGTATTTTTGTTATAAATAGGTTGGTTGGGTCATATAGAAGAGGTGTCGAAAGTTAGGGGAAGTTTAGAACACCACAGAGCTGAGAAATCAAAGTTGAAGAAAACCCGCTACTGCTACTGAAGAACACGAAGAACTTCGACCCACATAGAACTGTCGCAGAAGCAGTCTTATATTCAACTACAGAAAGCTGTTATCGTTTTTCACTGTCGTTGCTTAACACTTTCAGCGACCATTACTTTCCTTACAAAAAGATTTCTGTAACTACATCTCATCCTTCTTAATAAAAACACCTTATTATAGCAATGAAATCAACTTTTGAGCATATTTCTATTATGAGGAGCTAAACCCCTTATCCGAGGAGACGGAGGAAGCCATTGTTCCATGAAAAGTGGTATAATTCTATTTTAATTATTTTTGCAATTTTTTATATGATTATTTGCATAGAACTAATATAGGAAAATTGATTTTTATTGAGTAGTTGTGAATTGTTTTGATGGAACATGCTAGGTTTTAAAACTTTTGATGTTTAATGCTTGATGTTTACAATTGTTACTTCAAAAATCTATTAGAGGCAATAAATTAGAATCACTTTAAAAGAAAGAATTGCATGAATATTGATTAGACTATATCACTTAATTGGTTAATGGTGGAATCCAAAGTCTCGGTGTCTTTTTGTAATTTGATACAATTTTATTTAATTTAATTTAAGTCTAAAAAATCCTTCACAAGTTCGAGAAATGAATCTTTTTACCACTATCTATAAAACACATCAATTTTTGGCGCCGCTGCAAAGATGATAGATGCTGAACTGGAGAATATTTATGTCGATACGCAACACTTGTATATTCCGATGCTGAACGATAAAGACCATTTCACAGTGCTTCACTTTGACATCCAAGACATATCTTGGAAAAACTACAATTCTCTCATAGGTTCTACAGACTGTTTAGAGGATGCTAAAATGATGGCGCAAAGAGTAAATCAGGTTCTTAGTTTTCGCCTTGAAAGTAGTAGTATGGATGATATTGAAGTCGTCATGAAAACAGATTGTCCACAACAGGGCGAAAGGTAGGTCATTAACTCTTTGGCATTGTTATTGTGCTTTTTTTTTTCGTTTATAACATACAAACTGAAACGAAGTTTGAACTGAAACTACATAATCATTTATTTTCCACTCCTGACTCTGTAATGTATGTTATCTACTTCATGGAGTGGGCGATGAAAAATGGTTACTCCTTTGGAGGCAAAGAAACTCTAAGAGAGAAGATCAGCACAATACGAATAGATCTCGCATATGAAATCCTCATTGATTAAAGTAGTTGCTGGAAGTTGACTGGGGAGAACTAAAATGTTTAATGCAATTAGGTTGTTTAGCAAAGTAGTTCGCTACGAAAAATCTATCGATTGAGTTTGAACTTAAAAGTTTTTTGTTTGTATAATTGCATACATTTATGAACCAGTATTCTTCTATGAATGCATATATCTTAAAGTTTGATTTCCTGATAGTTTTATATAATGTTGTGATAGGTGAAACCAGAATGATTACATTTTTTTGTCAGAATATACAAGATGAAACTGGTTTCATCCTGTACAAAACTATTTTCAGAGTGTGCAGGTTGTATATTTATTTTTTTGTCAGAATATGAAGGATGAAAGTAGTTTTACCTGGCAAAAAATCTCGATTTTTTTCCAGAATATGAAGGATTAAACAACTTTCATCCTAGTCTAATCTGTGTTATACAGTAAAAAACTGAAGGATATCTACAACTAAACAGCCAACAAAAGAAATTAAGATATATACTATCAAAATGAATAGACCATTCAGAAATCCAAATAGAAAAAATAATTCCACAAGATATATTTTTATGAATGTGTTCAAACAGATACTAGTTGCAAAAATATTGATTATAAAAATGCAATAAAAGATTGCACACAAGAATAAGAGGTTACGTAGAAAGAATGTCATATCTAGAAGATGCTCTTAAGCTTAAGCAGGGAGAAGATGTTGCTTTTCGGTCGGAGGATGTTATGACGTGACTGAGTATGGTAGTCATCGCACGTAAATGGTCTCTTGAAACACGAGCCATTGTTAGGAATCCGCTTCATCTTCGGCCTACCATGTTTTTTCCTTTGACATATGGTGGCTGCACGAGATTTTCAGGAGAAATACCAAGCGGCTTGTCGTGATCCGGAATGGTATAGATAGCAAGATCATACGAAACTCGAAATGCTGAAATACGGATTCATATACTCTTAAACATTGATGTTAACTAAAACCATACACACAATAACGTGAGCAAAAGGGAACTGCTCCATAAACATAACCTTACAGTTGCAGTAAAACTTCAAAATATTAAAAACATGCGTATGCTCGGTCTGTACTTCAAACTCCATGTCACCACATTTGGTTATTTTCCAATGAGTACTAGCACGAATCGAGTCCTGCACTTTTTTCTCTAGCATGGGACAAATATATCCTGAATACATTGCCCCCTTCAACTTCCTTTTACTCATCTGATCCATTAATTATTTTGACTCTAATCCAGTTAAATAATGTTGCAATAGGCATACCTTTCGCCTCTCTAATCCAAGAGTTAAACGATTCTGCAATGTCTTAACACATGTCGCCATAACGAAAACCCTAGAAATGTCCATTGGACCAACATTCCATTGGAAGTTCACTCAAGAATTTGTGAAGACCATCGCATTCCATTTGCTTCAACTTTTCCAAACCTTCATGAAATCCTTCATGCGTTGATGAATAGAAACATTGTTTGAACCAATCCAATGCAGCATCATACTCTCCCTTTTTCTTCTTAATCTTACTGCATACATTGTTCTTCAAATGTTGGTAACAAAAACCATGATGGAAAGTCGGAAAAATATCTTGGATCAAACCTTCATGGCGATCCGAAATAATAGTTAGTGAAAAGACGAGGGTACCCAAATATACCTCAATCTAAAACTTTTCCACCTATAAGTCCTTTCTCTGAAAGTGATTGTCTATGGACTGAGTTGAGAAAATACAACTAATCGGTTCACACTTCGTGTGATCGTCTATGGATACGAGATCGAGACAATACGACAACAAGATAACTTGTGTGAATGACTATGGATACAAGATCGAGACAATACAACAACTGTGAGGGTAAAATACCCGATGGCCATGTGTCAACATCCCAAGGGATGATCTCATGATAAGATGATAAGGTGGAAACATCGAATCATACTCTATAAAGTTGTTTTCATCTTAATCGAGACACCTGCTACAAGCGTTACATGAATGACGCGTGTGAGGAGTAGTCTAATCGATTCAGACGGTCAAGTCTAAAAAGAAGGACTGCATTTAGTGAAGGATCAGAAGAGACGTGGGTGAATTTATATCGTACCAGGAGGCTCGGGCAATCTATACTATAAACCAGAGGTGACACAGCACGAGGTTCTCCAAGAAGGAGCTACATGATGATAAATAGGGCGAAATAACTCGGAGGGAGAACAAAGCAGGCCATCATGAGGGATAGTATAGAGTTCGTCCGAAGCAACGGGGAGATGCATGATAGCTCCATCAGCTCGGCGAGACCAGGCCTTTTAGAGTCCAACTTGCCTATAAATACCAGTCCTTGTAGAAGGAAATGGACAACTTATGTAATACTAGATGGTCTTTCTACAGAGAATTCCCGAGAGAGATCTAGATAAAGAGAGAGTGAGAAATCTAAGTGATATTTGTAGCTCTTTCAAGGGTAAGACCCTAATCAATAAAGAAAACATATTATTTCCCATGGATGTAGGTCTTCATGGACGAACCACGTTATATGCTTATGTTAATCTTTACTTTTATGTTCTTTACATTATGTTTGTGTTTGAATCTTGAATGTTAGTAGCTTTATAGCCTTTAGATCTACTTTGGTGTAGTCATCAGAAAAGATGCAACTACATTTTGGCTCTAGAAACAGAGAGGTATGAAGATCTATTCTACCTCCCTAGTAACAGCTTTATATTGTTTTCATAATCTCCTTGAGAGAAGTGGCTTTCATGCCACTGTGTAGAACTCTGTTAGAATTTATGAGTAGAGATCGGACTCAACACAGCCTACACGATCTGTGAAGTCTTGAAGACCCTCAAAATCAACAGATCTACATCCTTTTCACTAATTTTCTTCAAAATTTCATCCTTATAGGGTTTTTTATATCTTCCTCAAGATGCTCAGGAGAGTTAAAGATCGGAGGGAAAATGGAGTTTTAAACACTTCGGCGCTCAAACGATTTCCTCCATGAAAGGGCTGGGAAGAAGTTTTAGTCAGTAAACTTCATAAGGGAAAATATTGTCCTATGAAAGTTGAAAAGACGAGTTGTTCATGATGTTCTTCATCTTCTAAGAAACTCAAGATAATCCACAATCTTCTTCTTAGAAATCTAACTCTAAGTCAAGGGGAAGGGTTAATGAGTACATACTCATTCATCAAACTTAAAGTTTGTTCAAAATCAAAAGTTTAAAGTAGGGAATGTTTTGACATAAACTTGGATTTTTCCTAGTAAAGGTATGACGTGTAGAAGGAGGTATTTTTCTCAAGTAGAGAGACAAACAAAAGACCTTTTTCCCATCACCGAAACCTTGTGCAAGAAGGGAATGTTTTGACATCTTCGCATGTCTCCAAAATTTACTGCAAAGTCTTCTTGTACTTATCTGTCCAGTCTGAACTATGACTTAGTAATTGTACATGACCTGCAAATCTAGGGTCCCACTTTTCTATAAGAAAAGACAAGTTGAGCATTATTGCATATATCGCAGGTAAGGCGATGGTGACGAGACGATCCACTCGCACGAGCCAAGGTGAAACTGGTGGAGCCCTATCTGGAGGCCTAGACGAGATGGAGCTCGGTGAAACTATGCACAACGGTGTACTCCCAAGAGAGGGACAACCCGATAACCAATATCGGGAGGGGTTAACTGATAACTCTAGCTCTGATGAAGAGGGAAATCCCTTTGAAATATAGAATGATATCCATTTAACTCAACCAGAAGGGTTGAATCGTTCGCCAAGGCAAACAGTAAACAATGAGGAAAAGGAAGGCGAACCTTCTAACCTCGGCGATACCGCTGTTACTATCACAACCATCCTGAAAGCTCAAGAGGCGCAGGATAAGAGAATGAAAAAGTTAGAGAGACGTAACAGGAGGCTAGAACGGAGAAACCGCAGGATGAAACGCAAAACAAAGAAAAAGGTGCCATTCACTACCATAGAGGAGACCCCCGAGGAGGAGAATCCTTTTGAGAACTTACATCATGATGAGCGAGTGCATATCCCTGACACCTCGGAAGAGAAAACAGGAGAGCACTTTCCGAAAGGAAGCCGAGAAGTCCTAAACGAGAAAGAAAGCCCATCCGAGGGATCATCCGATGTCGATCCCAAGCATAGACAAGAAAAGAAAAAGGAGGACGAAGTAAAAACCAACTGCACGGCCGAGAACTACGCAGTCATAGACCCCAAGCGAAGGGAGACTTCAAAGTCAACTTGTTCTAAAATAGTGACGTACGCCGAGCAATCGGACGAGGATTCAGGGCGATCAAGATATCGCCGTACAGAAGCTTCCTACTCGCCCGAAAGAGCGAAAGGACAAAGGAAGAAGGCCGAAATGAGGCACAATGATGACAAGTTACAAGCCCGACTCTGTCAACTCGAAGCGATGTGCAGAGAGGCTACAGGAAAACAAGAAGGAAAAAAGTTGAAGGAAGTACTGCAAGAGGATGGACAGTCTCCCTTATCGGAGAGTCTACTAGCCCAACCAATTCCAAGGAAATGCTCGCTCCCAACGTTTGCAACTCCCTTCAATGGGACCGGCGATGCAATCGAACATCTCAGATCCTACCGCATGAAACTGACACAGTGGAGTCACTACGAGGTAGTGATGTGTAGGTTTTTTTCCAGCCAGTTTTAAAGACGAGGCCCTAATGTGGTTTAATAACCTGCCAAAGGAATCAGTTAAATCGTTTGACCATATATCCGAGTTGTTCTTAGAAACATACATACATAACAACTGAGTCAAACCCGAAATTGACATGCTGTTCCAGTTATCCATGGGACCGAACTAGTCACTCCGCTCTATGGTAACTCGTTGGATAAAATTATGTGCCGAGATCGGAAGAGTCCCACATATTTGTCCGCATGTACGAGACCATGCCACCCAATCTAGGGAAACTGAGAGAGATTCAAGAGGATTACATATCCCTTGAAGAACTCCAAGACGGTACCTATGACAAATTTGTAAAAGGAACCAATAGAGGAGCAAATGTGGTAAAACCACAGAACCCTCAAGCGTCAGCCCAAGGAGCAGGGCGATCTAACAACGAATCTACCCAGTTCGATAAACATCGAAGTGGAGGATGGAAAGGGAGAGACCAAGCCCAACAAAAGAAGGGAAAGTTCGTAGACCCAGTCTACACGAAACTAAACACACCTATATCCAAGATCTTTAAGAAGATCGATGGGAAATGTAAGATCACATACCCATGGAATAAAGGATAGTAGCCCGAGCGCGCTAAGAATAGAACATACTTCTGTGAGTTTCACCAGTTCTATAGCCACACGACGGACTCGTGCAGAGATCTGAAGAAGATGGTGCAAGACATGATTGATGAAGGAAAACTCGAGGAGTACATCGCACAACCAGCGATCCAACCAACGGTGGGAACACCCATACATCGCGAAGAAATACCACGCGAGGCACAATACTGGGGATGCAATACGATATCGTACTCAGCTATCACTGCTCCCACACCTAAAATAAGTATTACAGGACGAATCCACAAGCGAAACTTCGAAGGTGACGAAGTCTTCAGTTTGGTAAAAGAACCTCCTATGCAGGAGTGAATGAAATACCTATCAGTTTTTCAGCCTCGGAGGCACAAGATATAGGACGAAACCACAATGATCCACTAGTGTTTACGATGGCTGTCGCACTGCCTGAGCAGGAGGGCGAGGAAAAAAACCCTAAGGTATTTCCATGGGCCATGCCTAAAATACTAATAGACGAAGGAAGTTTTGTCGAAATCTTGTTTTATGAAACATTCAAGCAAATGGGTCTTAGAGACGAATGCCTAATCCCTTCTACCTATAACATATTTGGCTTCAATGGCTCATCGACCCGCCCAAGAGGCGAGGTCACCTTAGAAATTCGAGTAGGAAATATCCTCACTCTAACCACTTTCTGTGTAGTAGATGTACTTTCACCCTACACAGCCATTGTCGGGCGATCCTGGGTCCATGGGATCAAAGGAGTTTCCTCGACCTACTATCAGAGACTAAGGTTTCCAACACCCAATGGGATCGTAGAGATCGTTGGAGACTCAGGCGAAGCCAGGTACTGTTACAACATGGACGTATAAAATGGAGAGAAAATAGTAACTTCCTCAAATGCAAAAAAGAAAAGAGTCAAGAATGCTAAGAACCAAGATGAAATCGATGCGTTCATAGCAACAACGAACGAAGCAAGACATTCGGGTAATGTGCTTGACTCGGACGATGTTCTAATCTTGGACTCACCTATGGAGCCATTACAGAATCTTTCCGATATCGGAGAGCTCAAATCAAATTTCTTGGCCTCGGAACCCACAAAGGAGGTCAATATAAGAACACCTGAAAACCCGGGTATGGTCATGATTGGAACTCTCCTTAACAAAGAGGAAGAAGACAAACTAATACAAGTCCTAAAAGAATATTCTGACGTCTTTGCGTGGCATATAGAAAATATGCCTAGGATAAACCCGGAAATCTGTTGCCATCATTTGAAAATCAATCCAAAGCATAAGCCCATAAGGAAAATGATGTGAAAGGTGGCACCCGAATATCACGAAGCAATTCAAAAGGAATTAAAAAAGATGGAGGCATCAGGAGTCATCCGAGAAGTGTAGTATCCAATATAGATTTCTAACATGGTAATCGTACCAAAGAAAAATGGGGGAGTGCGAATTTGCATTGATTTCAGTGATCTAAACAAAGCCTGTCCAAAGGACAGCTTCCCACTCCCTAATATTGATCAACTCGTGGAAGCAACATCTGGCTACGGATTACTATCCCTGATGGATGGATACTCTGGTTATAACCAAATTCCCCTCGCCGAGAAAAACCAAGAGCATACTGCCTTCTTCACTCCTCGAGGACTATACTGTTACATTAAAATGCCATTCGTACTAAAGAACGCGGGCGCGACTTACCAAAGAATGGTGGAAAAAATGTTTGACCACTGGATACACCTAAAGGTATATGTAGACGACATGCCTATCAAGAGTAAGCTTCCACGAGACCACGCAAATGACCTCAAAGAGATTTTCGAACAAATGAGAAAATTCAACATAAAAATTAACCCGGCAAAATGCACCTTTGGAGTTACCACAGGGAAGTTCTTAGGATACCTGGTCACTAACCAAGGCATCGAGGTGGATCCTACTAAAGTGCAAGACATACTCGAGATTCCTTCACCTGCCAAAGTCAAAGACGTGCAGAGGTTAAATGGCCGACTAGTAGCCTTGAGAAGGTTTATAGCTAGATCATCCGACAAATGTAAATATTTCTTCAACACTTTGAAGAAAGGTGAAAAATTCTCATGGAGCAATGAGTGCGAAGAAGCTTTTCAAAAGATCAAAGAACATTTGGCCACCTTGCCAATCTTTCAGAAACCCGATCTGGGTGAAAATCTTTACATCTACCTATAGGAAACTAACACCTCGATCAGCGTAGTGCTAACACATATAGATAAAGAAATAGAAAAACCTATCTACTTCATAAGAAAGACTCTGACATCTGCAGAGAATAACTACTCTAAAATTCAAAAGATCGTGTTATCCCTGGTTTATGCGATGCAAAAATTGCGAACGTATTTCCATGCCCAAACAGTCACAGTCATTACAAAAGCTCCAATAGAATCTGTTCTAGACCATGCCGACAGGCCTGGAAGAATCTCCAAATGGGGAGCCCAAATCAAACAATATGGGGTGAAATATCAAGCCCAAACGGCAATCAAAACCTAAGTTTTTGCGGATTTTTTAGCTGATTTTCCTCTAGATGATACGGATGAAATCGAAGAAATCCCAGGGATGGAGGACGAGATGAAAAACCCACCCAAGATGCTTCGCTCGGAGAATCCCAGATGATGGGAAGTCTTTGTAGACGGGTCATGTAATTCGGAAGGATCCGGCATCAGAATGGTCTTTACGACTCCGACAGGCCGCAGGATCGTCTACAGCCTAAGGCTAGAATTCCCTGCTACTAATAACATAACCGAGTACGAGGCAGTCATACGCGCCTTACGAGTAATAATTTCACTAGGCATCAATGAAGTGAGACTCACAAGTGACTCACAACTTATAGTTCGACAGATAGATGGAATATATCAAGCTTGTGATACCTGTTTGTAGCAATACCTCAAACTCACCAAGCACTATATCGGACAGATACCTAACATCACTTTCAGGCATCTAAAGAGAAACAACAATAGGCACGCAGATGCCTTAGCTTTCATTCCTCCATGACAATAGACCCGAAAGCGACAAACGTGAGGATCGAAAGGGTATTGCTTCCCTCCATACCCATAGAAGGAGAAATGGAAATCCTCAGTATGGACATAACAGACCAACACGAGGCCTTACCAGACGACGATTGGAAAACTCCAATCATGAAATACCTAGCCAATGGCGATCTCCCAAGCGACCAAAAACTCGCACACAAAGTGATATCCCGATCAGGAAACTACCAGCTCAGAGACGGCATACTATACAAACATTCATATCTGGGACCATTGCTCAGATGTCTCTCATTAGTCGAAGGCCAAAACATACTAAAAGAAATACACTATGGATACGCTGGTGACCATAGTGGAGGAATATCCCTATCCCACAAAGCCAGGCTACAAGGATACTTCTGGCCTCGCATGAACGAGGACTCTAAGCAGATGGCAAAATCATGTTTAGAGTGCCAAATATTTTGCAAGAGAAGACATACACCATCAATGGATTTAAAATCCATACTCAGCCGTTAGTCATTCGCCAAATGGGGGGTTGACATCGTTGGACCTCTACGAGCTGGCACAGGACAATGAAAATACCTAATCGTGGCCACTGATTACTTTACCAAATGGGTTGAGATCCTGCACATTAGATACCACGATGTCTTTAAATTCCTTTTCGATACCACGATACCACGATGTCTTTAAATTCCTTTTCGAGCACATCATATGTCGCTTTGGTATCCCAGCCGCCATCGTATCCGATAATGGAGCCCAACTCCGAGGGAAAAACATTAACCTCCTCTTCAACTGCTTCAAGATCAGGAAAAATAAATCCACACCCATCTACCCTCAGAGTAATGTCCAGGCAGAGGCCACTAACAAAACCATCGCCGACATGCTCAAAAAGAAGCTGGATGGACATGGGGCTAGATGGTGTGAGCAATTACACAATGTTATACGGGCCTACCGGACCACATGAAGAGAAGCAACATGGATGAATCCCTTCGCTCTTACTTATGGCATGGAAGCAATCATACCAACTGAAGCGATGATCCCAATGACAAAGACCGAGGCTTGGGAAAATAACCTCACCTCGGACATGATACTCGCCAAGATAGACGATCTCGAGGAAAACCGAGAAATAGCTTTACAGAGAATGGAAAATTACCATCGGAGGTTATCCCTAGAATACGACAAACATGTTCATCAGAGGCAATTTAGCCCAGGCGAAAAAGTCTGGCGTGAGATCCTGCCATACCAGTGCGAGTCAGGAAAATTTGCTCCCATCTGGGAAGGACTACTAACAGTCATCGCCAAGGCAGGCCATGGAGCATACAGATTTCTCAAACCCAATGGGTATGAACTAGAACGCCCCTGGAACATAAAATACCTCAAGCCATACAATGCTTAAACATCTTATCGCTTAGGAAGACAAATTATGAAAATGGGACTTGAATCCCTACATGTAACAGGTCAGGGTACCTTACCTGTACTAAGGGCTTATAAACCCTCTTTTGATAATAATAAAATTAATCCTTTTGTGTGCTCATTTCATTTACTTTGATTTTTGTTAGTTTATTTTTCCTCTTGCAATTTTCTACTTTCATTTTTCGCTTCATCTTTTCTTGCATTTGCATAATCATATCATATTTGCATTATAACAAAAGCCCATCAAGATCATGGCACGGTGCTAGACACACCTTCCATTCTACAACGAATGATGCGGGTAAAATACCTAAGCTACCCGAGATAGACACAGATCTAAGGCAATGCCATCTAGCCGAATGAAGCCAGATGAAGCGGGGGACACCCTAAGCTACCTAAGACGGGAACAGACCTAAGGTAATGCCATCACGATCACGAAATCGGATGATGTTCTGCCATTACAGGAGATATCCAGAATCAAGGTACTTACCTTTGGCTAAGGCAAGAATCACTTGACCGAGATATTTTCCTCCAAACAATGGTTAATAAACAAGTGACTCACACAACTGATCACTTAACCCTGGGGAAAGTGTAACCTAAATAGGACACTATTAAAAAAAAAAAAAAAAAAAAAAACCAAGCCCATGAAGTCACTAGACCAAGGCGAGAAGGGGAATGTGCTATACTGAAAGTTCAATACTGTAAGAGATGCCCTATCCACTTAAGTAATTGATCACTCCTTGGCTTTGTCACCCATGGTTTGACCAATAGTATACACACAAACCCCACAGAGCCATTACCATAAAAAACACAAACATGCGGAATTAATTACCATCGCACATTTCAATAAGAACTTTCATTACAAAATTTTATTCGCCCCGGACACAACAAGAGGGCGTATTAAAATTCTCAAATTTACAAAAGAAAAGAAAAGAGCATCACGATCATGCCTCGCCAGGAGCATAAAAGCAACTACATCGCCCGATTGGGGCATAATCGATTCCACCCTCGGAAACCACCACAGACGGAATAAGCAGCGAGACCTCCTTGACAACTCGTGCAGGAGCAATAGCTGGGTACTGCCAAGTAGCCAAGGCATTCTCACTCTTTGCCCAAAAATGGCATCAGATTCTACGACATAAAATAGGAGCAAGGTATATATATATACGTTCAAATACGAAGATAGTATTTTATACCGCAGCATCTTCAGCAACTCGGACAATCCATATCCACCACTCATAAAAGAAGAATAGATTGCGCAAACGAAAAATATTTGTTATAAACTAAGTAACAACGTGCGTAATAGCAGAAAGTGTTTCTAAGCCAAAACGGGCGAAACATATGAAACAAAGTGTTCCCAAGGCCAATCGCAGGAAGAAACACACTGTTTGAAGTGCTTCCAAGCCGAATCGTGTTAATAAACACAATGGCGAACACGAAATATTCCAGCAAAAAGTCCAACCCACTAGCAGACAAACCATTTTCTTTAAATTACTAAAGAGGCTAAAGAAAATATGCGAAAAGATAGGTCTTTCCGATAAGACATCGGTGATGATCTAGAGATTAGATCAAGAAAAACCGAAGCATCAAGCAAATGAAGGGAATACCATCATGCTTAAGAAAACATGAAGAAACAGCTAGCCGCCATGGAGGACGAGGAGGAAAACGCTCACCGAACATTAAAAGCTTTGATGAAAAAGACCTTAGATGCTCGTTTTAAAGACTTCTTTGGGATTAGGAAGCTCTATGAGTACCGGTGGTGGGAAACTAGAGAATTACAGTTTATTATTATTTTTCGATTGATTTGATTGACTAACGGTTGTTGAACTTTGATTGCACTAGTTTGTTTATGCTTGAGAATCTTCTCTTCTGATATAAGATTCACTCAAACTAGATCAAAGTTTCAACGGGGATCTTTAGACTGTTTTTAGATCGAAAAAAGTCTTGTGATAATCCATTGTTAACAGACTCCGTTTTGTGTGTGATTGATCACAAGAGATTCAAGTTGATTGTGTGCAGGTGTTTATTGAAGATCTAAGAAGATATGAAGACGAAGAAGATTTCTGATTTGGGTTCATAATCTTTGGTGTGCACAAAACTTGATCGGCTGGGGATCCAACTATAATCGGTTTATCTTTGTGATAGATTGAATTGATTAGTTGAGTAGATCGGCATCAATGCGTTTCTTTGTGATTCAAAGTATTGATTGCAAAATATTGACAATTACTTTGGTAGTTGTTATTGGATAGATCTAAGGACCTAACAAAGGAGTTTATTGGGATAAACGGAAGAGTCTTTTGTCAAACTCATATCACTTGTTTGAAAAGAGTTGTTACCGAACAGATTTGTTGTTCCTTTACTGTTTGGAATACGAAGCAAAGGAATTGTTCCAAGTGCATGACTTACTGCAAGTTGGAGGCGCAGGGATACAGATAGAACTAGGTGAACTATAAGTTTAGTTGCCTTGTCTTAACTATACGAAGTTGGTTTAGATTTTGTATAGAGGCTTTATCCTTAGAGTATTCAATTCTGGACAAGGTCCCGGGGTTTTTCTGCATTTGCGGTTTCCTCGTTAACAAAATCTTGATGTGTCTTTTACTTTTCTATTTCCGCAATTATAAATTTTTTTATTATAATAAGAAGTAAAATAAACAAACGTTAATTCCTATTTACTTGATAGCAATCCTATTGTGTTTGGTTAAGTCCGAACCTTTTATCAAGTAAACATACTTCGTTGTTGTATTGTCTCGATCTTGTATCCGTAGTCAATCACACAAGTTATCTTGTTGTCGTATTGTCTCGATCTCGTATCCATAGATGATCACACGAAGTGTGAACCGATTAGTTGTATTGTCTCGAATCAGTCCATAGACAATCATTTTCGGAGAAAGGACTTATAGGTGGAAAAGTTATAGATTGAGGTATATTTGGGTACCCTCGTCTTTCCAATAGACATTAAAGCACAACAATTACACCGAAATTTTGTAAGCCTAAATAATTGATACCAAACCATAAAGCAAGATAACAATAGTTTTTCTTAACCGGAAACAATTAAATCACACACACATCCATACACAAATAATTGAATAAATATCAAAAGGTAACTAATGGATGATAGAGATGAAATCATTGTTTTCGTGTATTATTAGGAATTTTGGAGGCCCAACGCATTTGAGAACTGGCAACAGTCATTATTGTTTAAATTTTGTTTGATACGGGAAGTTGGTGACAACTCACAACGTTTTCTACATTTGGTTTGATATTCGCAGCCCACATAAATCACGTGGGAAACAGGGTGAAGTGTTTTTTGGGTGCTCTTTAGAGTGATCCTTCAGTTAGGGGTGAGAATGTGCCAGTATGGATCGGTTTTTACCTCATCCGCATCCAATCCAATTCATTACGGATTTCAAATTTGGCATCCGCATCCAATCCAATATCCAACGGATTTGCATCCAATTGATGCACGGATGAACGGATTGGGTGCGAATAATCCAATGGATTTGTGTAAGTTAAAATTTATAATGAAAAAATAAAGCCAATATAGATGACTTCTTATAGAACCTACACATTTTATATATGTATATAAACATAGAAGTGCCATGGACAACTCTCCAAGCAAACACCTTAAAAAATCCAAAACTATCTATATATTTTCTAGAAATTATATAAATGCCCTTAATCTAACGGATATGGATATCCAACGGATTTTCAAGGTTGCATCCGGGTCCAATCCGTAATCCGTTGGATTTCAAAAATCTCATCCGCTTCCAACCCATTAGCGAACGGTCCGGGCATCCATCCGTAAAAATACGGTTGGTCCCGGTTAAATCCGCGGATTATGGGTAAAATGCTCACCCCTACCTTCAATTATGCAACGAATACCTTTATATTGTTGGCATGATGGTGATGGATGATTAAGGTGAAATATTTCTGTACGCGGTTCTCATTGTTTCCTTATATTATTGAGAATTTGTGAGGTCTGACACGTTCGAAAACGGACAATGTTGGTCACCCACGTAAATCACGTGGGTATTCGGCTATCCAGATTAATGATTTCTTGTGTTGCTAAGAGCTTCTCCAATGGCATGTGTGTGGAGATAAATGTCAAAATCAATCCAGGATACACATCCATTTTCTCTAAATAATTCTCCAACCCTGATGTATTAAACCAATGTATTGATGACTTTGGGTAGACATTGTCAAGATGAATGTCTAATTACCACCCACAATTTTCCTATTTCCCACCCTTCCTAGGGCTGTCAATAATAGTCCGAAATCCGAAATCCGTTTCCGAGAATTCATGATCCTATAGGATTTTATCCGTTATATCGGATATCGGATGTCGAATCGGATTTCTTATCGGATTTTTTCCCATTAACGTAACGGAATCGGATTAGACCCCATCCGATTGTTAAGTTCCGACATCCGATAACACATAGGAATGTATTAGTAATTTCCTACCTCTAGGATAAAGATGTTGACTATCGAAAATTGTATTCTTAGAAATTATCAAACATTATCGGAATTTCTAACCGGATTAGTAATTTTTAATCCCTTTTACCCAATTTTTTCATATTTTTAGGAATTATCGGAAGTTATCGGAATTTATCGGATTTCCGATAAGTTAACCTATCGGAATCGGATTCCAATTTTAAAATTCCGTAGGATGTTAACGGATTTCGGAATTCCGATAACTACTAACCTATCGGAATCGGATTTCCTAAAATCCGTCGGATTTTCATCCGTTGCCAGCCCTAACCCTTCCACCATATCTAAAACAAATTTACTTTTTAATTTTAATTTCCCCTATTTACCACCTCAAAAAAATCAACTTAGTTAGACCGTGTTAGTACCACTCATCATGGTTTTTAAAAGCATACACTTCGCTTCAAATTTTAGCATTTCTCTCTGAAGCGGTCATGTGAATTACATCTTTCATGAAGCATACGCTTCAAGCTTCAGAGCGTATCTTCACTTCAAATTTCAGCATTTCGCTCCGAAGCGGTCATGTGAAGCGCAAAATATGAATGTTTTAAGGGGGATCAAACACCCCACCTGCCATATGTGAAGCGTAAAATATGAATGTTTTAAGAGGGAATCGAAAACCTCACCTTATATAAAATTTATATAGATATTATCTTCCTAATAAATTTATAATTACTAGTTACGACTAATTTATTTATAAGAAAACATCCGCTTCAAACCACTCTCTATAAGGGAATGTCATCAAAGGAATGATTTGTAAAACTCGAAAGGATGGATCTCAGCAGAATAACAGTTTCTCGCAAAAATACATTGCTTTGGTATTGCATCCCAAACACTAGATTACGTGAGTTGTTCTTGGCCACAGATTGGTGTTTATAATTCCAACATCCGATAATGTAACCCCTAGTGGTTACAGGTGGGTGGGTGCATATAGTGAGAAAATAAAAATCAGCTACAGGCACAAAAATATTTCACAGGAACCTGAGATGGATCGCAAAGAAACATATTCCTTGTTATGGATGCAACTACCTTTTTGGTATTTGTATGGCAGTCTTTTAAGGACTCGGAGTGCATCTAGTGGATATGGTTATTGCGGATATATATGAAAGACTAGATACATATAACTGCATACAAATTCGTGAAAGGTCTTCACCTACTAGTGGAATTACCATGTCATATCCATTCGCTCAAAGTGGTTAATCGTCTAAGTGAATGCTCATATTATCCAAGAATATTTGAATCATCTTATATGCCCATGTATTTTGCATTTACTGGATTTGTTATATGCAACATCTATTTGATTGGAACTTCTGAAGAATCGTCCAAAGCATAGAAATGCTTAAAGCAGGAGTTCGAGATGAAATTCTTAGTAAAACAAGGTCTCAATCTGTTGGTTGAGTATTGTAGCTGGAGTCATCTAATTTCATCAACCTTAATGGTTTAGACATGTTTAAATAGACAAGCTAACGCGATCTCTTACTTTTAAGATTGATCGGTTTACATCTCAACCAGGGAGATGTAACACTCTGTGGTTTGCATTACACAAAGAGGTGTAATCGGTACATTAGTTGGTATGCTATAGACATCTGATATCAGGTTTGTAGTGGACATGTAAGTTTGGCTCTGCCCAACACCAATATCGAGACATCGGTCCGAAGAAAGTCCGCCCCTCATCTTCGTGGTACCATTAAGATGGATCTTTTGCATAAAAGATCACTGGATGTCTCCCACAGAGAAAAGCTAATCAGACTGTTTAAGTTTTGAGTTTTGAAAAGTTTATTAAAGCAGCCAAAACATTTTCCTAGCCAAGGTCTAGTAATAGAGGATATTTGTTTATCCTCCGATCGATTATGATTGTTCATACAAAGCTAGTGGAGAATAAAAAAAGTGATACAACCACATAATCATTAGAAATTTTTACTGAAGAAGATCATACCAAGTTTTTCAACTAAAGGAAGCTGAAGTTGCTGAAGTCATTAGAAGATGGTTCGTGATCTCTATGCAGCACTATCGAAAAGACTGATCAACTGAGTTGGTACTCACTAGGGGGGGCAAATCCACAGAAGACTATGGATATTGGGAGTGTTCGACATTACGTCAAGGTTTTGTCCCACTGGGTTTTCCTTGTCAAGGTTTTAATGAGGCATGCGAGTCCACCGTTATCCGAAGTTCGAAATGTTGTACTCTTTTTCCTTCGTCCTTCTTTTTTGTCCCTTTGGGTTTTCCCTAACAAGGTTTTAACGAGGAAACATCTGCGGGTCTATCATTCTTCTAAGTACTCATGTTTTCCTGCTCTCAGGTTTTGTCCCTCTGAATTTTCCTGACGGGATTTTTAATGAGATGAGAACTTAAAACGGTGATTATTATCTAAAGAGATGTATATATCCATAGATTTTCTCGAAATGCGGTTATCAGATAATCGCCAGTATTGTTTAATTCAGGTTTTTGCTGTACACGGATTTTCCTGATAAAATTTAACGAAGTAAAGAAAGCAGCACCGTTAATATTGTTGTGAGATTCCGATGTCCAGGTTTTTCAAAGCAGTTTTTCCTGACGCAGGCGTTTAGATTTTGGTCCAAGTGGTTTTCCTATCGCAATCTTGACGAAAGAAGTAACATTTCATGGCGGTGACCAACCTATTCTTATCTCAGGTTTTTCCTTATGCAATAATGGGAGAAAATATGTGATGATCACCTAAAAGCTACGATAGTTGCACTCTTTTCTTTGGTTAGTTTTTGTCCTATTCGGATTTTTCTGACAAAGGTTTGGCAAGGCGACAAATTTAACCGATTGGGTTTTCACCAGCAAAATTTTAATGGGGCGACCTTATATAAATGGTGGTCCAAGCGGGAGTGTCATGGGAGCATGGCTTAGTGGATAGCCCACCATTTGTTAGCCAACGGATAATCTTAATGCAGATTTTAGATTAACATCAAATGTAATAATATCATATCTTGTGAGACCTTCCTGGACACCTGTCTAGCCCACATTCTTAAATGCCATGCACATAAGTCTATATTGTATTGTTCCGTGTAACAGTTTTGAGAATCAGTAATAAGAACTCGCTCTTCGTGCTTCCCCACTTTATATTCACAAGTAGCTGCATTTTAGCTGAAGGCTGAACATTAATTAGTTATCTTTTCTCAAACATCATTTCTCACTGCTCGAGAAGTACATACGGCTAGAATACCTAACTTTAAACATATATTCACGTGAAGTACATACGGCTAGAATACCCAACTGTAAACATATATTCACAATTGGCAGTTCCTAGTTTCCCAAACGTGTACTTAACATTCGCAGCCGTAACGAGCCTATACACTATATAAAAATGAGTATTTAATTGAACAATTGAACTCATTTTAAGATTGATTATATACTCATACTCATAAAAATGAGTATAAACGACCTGAGAATTAGTATAACTCTATACTCAGTCTAAAATCAAGTATGAACTTATACTCTTTTTGAAATCGAGGATAAAGTTATATTCATTCGAAAACCGAGTATGAACTTAAACTCTTTGACATCGGCCCGAGATTGGGTATAAAATTAATACTGCAAATATTTATTCTGGAATTTTTGGTCAACTTACGGGTAGGAAATGATGAATTCTCGGCCATGACCACTTCTTTGTTTAGAAATTCATCATTTTCCAGCCGTAAGTAAGGAAAATATTGGCTTCCTAACTTAACGGCTAGGAAAAATAAGTAGTTCCTGAAAACGAAATTAAATCATTTAAACTTATTAGTGTTCGAAGAAATTTAATGAGTTTGTCAATTCTTACCTAATAAAAGTTATGGATGGTTGTTTAGGTGTTTCAATTTCTTGATTTATTAATCCCGTTAGTTTTTTATTTATTTATTTCAGTTCATCATCTTTATCACGATTGATGATGGGAATAAGAAAAATTGATTTGGGATATTGTTTTTTTTAAATTAGATTAAATGTTAGTCAGGTAATAAGTTATTAAATTTTGGAGAAAAAAAGGTAATAAGTTTAATTTATTGGGGGCAATTTTGAACTTTTACTTCGCTAAGGTCTCCGATATCCACATTTTGGTCACAATAATCCATTGCACCCCCAAAACAAGGGGTGAGCATTTGGCCATAATCCGTGGATTTAACCGGGACTAGCCGTTCTTTTGCGGATTGATACCCGGACTGTTCCTTAATGGGTTGGATGCGGATGTAATTTTTGAAATCCAACGGATTACGGATTGGGTCTGGATACAACCTTGAAAATCCGTTGGATATCCATATCCGTTAAATTAAGAGCATTTATATAGTTCTAATAAATACTATGGATCATTTAGGAATTCTTAAGGTGTTTGCTTGGGGTGTTGTACATGGCATCCGTGCATCTTAAGGTCTTTATTATAAATTTTAATTAAAACAAATTCATTTGATTATCCGTACCCAGTCCGTCCATCCGTGCATCTATTGGATGCAAATCCGTTGGATGTTGGATTGGATGCAGATGCCAAATTTAAAATTCGTAATGTAATTGATTGGATACAGATGAGATGTAAACAGGTCCATACCGGCCCATGCTCACTCATACCCAAGATTTCAGTTGGGTGCAGCCCCAATAATAGGATTCTTTTATTAAAAGAAAATATAAAGAGACCTTAAGGGAAAAAAGAAGTAGCCATGCTGTTCGAAAACAAACATCTGAACTATGGAGAAGCACTTCCTTTCCGGAAAAGCTAAAGAAAAAGAAAGCTAGTTAATCTTGTCGGCTTTATTAAAGTTGATTAGAATTGAAATGGCAAAAAAGTAGGCGATTATTGGTGGTTAAACGGACCATCTTTTATAGGTCTCAAAGGCCTCCATCAAGGCATCAATCCTTTAATTATGCAACTCACTTTATAAATATGCAATTGCAAAAGGTAACTATATATTTATTTATTTATTTATTTTTATTTTTTTCTGATAAACAAGAAACCTTTTCATTAATGGGATTTCAAGGTTACAATGAGTTTAAGATCGAAAATAAGAGAATACAAAGTAACAAGAACATACCGTAAGAGTAAATTACCGAGAAATCCGACAGGAGAAAGAAAAGGATTACTGGAGTAAGACAAATACAAGTATGAATAAGATCCGATTAAATCGGAAGAAATATGGTTTTTCTCGGAATTAAATTCCAACCATTTGGTTTGTTTGCTTTTCTTCTTTAGAAAGAAACGCTCCAAAAGTAGGAGTGATTTGCTCAAATCTGTTGTAAATAGTGATAAAGCTTTCGTCGTCAAAAAGACCACCAATGAAGATTTCGTCGCCGGATAAGTGGATGATGAAGATTCCGATGAAGACTTCGTCGCCGCAGACAACAAAGATGGAGATTTCGTCATTGGAGAGCATCACTATTGATCTTACGACCTAACCCAATAACCCAAAATCACCATTAAAACGAAGATAAACCTCAAAAGAGTAGATAAAACCACCAAAATGGTGTAGATAAGCAGAAAACATAATAAAAAACTAAACTAATCTACAAACTAACGTAGAAAACAAGTAAAATGAAGAAATTTGCTCAGGACTAGATCTGAGCAGAAAAGGGTTGTTTTTGATGGTTTTATTGGAAAAGGAAAAGGAGTGAGAGAGATAGTTTGCTCAAAAAGGTAAATTATGGATGATAGAGATGCAATCTTTTCCGACAGTCATCCTTGTTTTCGTGTATTATTAGGAATTTTGGAGGCCCAACACTTTTGAGAACCGACAACAGTCATTATCGTTGAAATTTTTTTTGATACGGGAAGTTGGTGACCAAGGATTTTATCCGTATTTGTCCGTAAAATTTTGGGTGAAACCCAATCCACAAGAGCTATGGGCCAAACACGGGTGGGATTCTCATATTCGCAAGTTTATACGGTTTGGTTGCGGTTGGACTTTGCAATCCACGGATTTAACCGCACCGTAGGGCAAGTAAGGTTTTATAATAGCATCATTAATAGTATTTCCTTGTTGTGTTAGAAGCCAATAAGAAGCTTCAGTTGTCTCTTGATGGCATCTTTTAGAGCCATCACAGCCCGCGTAAAAAACCAACAAAAGGGGAATTTTGTTATCAGTAAGCACTAAGCAGACATCATTCCGCTGCCAACCCAACACTAGTGTATACAGTTCAATAAGAAAACGAGTCGGCTTCTGGTGTGAGCTGCAATACATTGATTATGAAAGAAGAGAAAAAAAAAAAAAAAACATTCCCAAAAGAAGCAATTAGTTAAGCCAGTGTAGAAAGTCACTTATCCTATAAGATACTGACTAGTGCAGGAACACTGATAATTAGAAGAAATTTGTTATCATTTATTTAATGTTCGAGTGATATGGCATCTGAATGTATGTTTCCAATAATAACATGATCTCAAAGTTCTGTTTTCATATTTTATTTTATTTTTAATTTATTGATTAACTCCACGGTCAATCCGCATCCGGCCCATATCACTCGTTGATCCGCGGATGTCAAATCCACGAGTGATTGGACCGGACACGGTTGGATTTTCCAAATCTACAACTTTTACGGATTGGATGCGGATGACCCCTAATCCGCAACCGTCCGTCCATTGCACACCCCTATTGGTGACAACCGACAACGTTGTCGACATTTGGTTTGATACTCGCAGCCCACATAAATCACGTGGGCAACAGGGTGAAGTGTTTTTTGGGTGCTCTTTAGAGTGATCCTTCAATTATGCAACGAATACCTTTATATTGTTGGCATGATGGCGATGGATGATTGAGGTGAAATATTTCTGTACTCGGTTCTCATTGTTTCCTTGTATTCTTGAGAATTTGAGAGGTCCGACTAGGGGTGTAAATCCGGGCAGGCTAGGCCGCCCAGCCCAAAAACTAAGACAGGCCGGGCAGGCCAGGCTTAATATTTGCGAGCCCGTAGAAAAATTCAGGCCGGGCAGGACGGGTAAAGGTAGATAATTTGCTACCCAAAGTTCGCCCAAAGCCGCTTTTTATACGGGCAGGTCAGATCTGGCCGGACAGGCCATTATTTTTTTTTATTTTTTTTAAGGTTTAAATTTTCAAATGGATGGTATTAAATTTATTTATTTTTAATACAACATCATTTTCTTTCTAACATTGCATATCCTAAGTGATAGTATTATTTTATATTTAAATTACAATGACAAACTTCTTATTTAGCCCATAATAAATAATTAATTAGAGTACAACAAACTTTCTAAATAAGAAAATACATTACCATTAATGTTTTAAAAAGGTTAATTATAAGTAAAAACAACTATATATTTTATTTTTCTATATACACAATTGACAATTATAAAATGGTAACTTTTTGAGGATGCTAAATGATTGATGGCATATAGAAAGCTTTCAGGACGGAACCAGGCCGGGTATCAGGACGGGCATCTTAATTAATTGCAAAGCCCGAGCCCGACCAATAAATTAA
>JAJJMB010005112.1:5412-125306 GCA_023531105.1 Papaver atlanticum
AAGCCTACGGTCTTGGGCATCTCAAAATTGATCCTAGGCATGTCAAATTTAATCCTGGTCATGTCAAATTTAATCTTGGGCATGGGCATGTTCGCACAAGCCTATGGTCTTGGGCATCTCAACTGATCCTAAGCATGTCAAATTTTATCCTGGGCATGTCAAATTTAATCTTCGGCATGGGCATGTAAGCAAAAGCCTATGGTCTTGGGCATCTCAAAACTGATCCTAGGCATGTCTAAGTTTAATCATGTGCATGTAAAATTTAATCATGGGCATGGAGATGTAAGCACAAGCCTACGGTCTTGGGCATCTCAAAATTGATCCTAGGCATGTCAAATTTAATCTTGGGCATGGGCAAGTTGGCACAAGCCTACGGTCTTGGGCATCTCAAAATTGATCCTAGACATGTCAAATTTTAACCTGGACATGTCAAATTTAATCTTGGGCATGGGTAAGTAAGCAAAAGTTTATGTTCTAGGGCATCTCAAAATTTATCCTAGGCATGTCAATTTTAATCCTGGGCATGTCAAATTTAATCTTGGGCATGGGCATGTTAGCACAATCCTACGGTGTTGGGCATCTCAAAATTGATCCTGGGCATGTCAAATTTAATCTTGGGCATGTCAAATTTATTCTTGGGCATGGGCATGGGCATGTATGGAGAATCCTATGGTCTTGGGCATCTCAAAATTCATCCTAGGCATTGCAAATTTAATCCTGGGCATCTCATATTTAATGTTGGGCATGGGCATGTAAGCACAAGCCTGCGATCTTTGGTATCTCAAAATTGATCCTAGGCATTTCAAATTTAATTTTGGGATGTCAAATTTAATCCTGTGCATGGGCATGTAAGCAAAAGCCTACGGTCTTGGGCATCTCAAAATTGATCCTAGGCATCTAAAATTTAATCTTGGGCATGGGCATGTAAGCAAAAGCCTACGGTCTTGGGCATCTCAAAATTGATCCTGGGCATGTCAAATTTGAACCTGGGCATGTCAAATTTAATCTTGGGCATGGGAAAGTAAGCAAAATCCTACGGTCTTGGGAATCTCAAAATTGATCCTAGACACAGTACCATTATGCAGTCCATCATTTTATGAAAATTCATTGACACATTTATCGTCTTACCTTTTTATGCCAGTTAATTTTTTATGATGCTTGAAGTCCGTGATTTTATTTTCTTGTTTGATTGTCGTACCCCCTGAAAAAGCTACGAGTGATTATCTCCAATTTTTTATGCACGTGATCCGGCAGCATCTGTGTTTGCATGACATAGTTTGTTGTTGGTGTGAGGGATGTTTGTATAGGAACCAACCTTCCCGCTTGATTTACACATTTTGTGATCTACCCTTGTGCTTTTCTTTGTACTCGTGAAAAAAAATTTGCATGCATTTGTGTCGAGTTTCTGCCATTTTTAAATTGAACTCCTAAATAGACGGTGCCACATCCGTTGTGTTCATGTTGAAATTTCGTTGTAGATGATTTACGAAACTGGGCAAGAGTTTTGGGTGATGAATTATTATTGCGTTGATGGTGGTTTTTAGTTCAAGGCTAAAACCGTAAAATTCCATATTAATGTGCCTTCATTCTGCAAAGAAGTAGAGCCATCAAAAATCAGTGAGTGCCTATGCCTCTTGCTCCATGTAATTATATTTATGAACTTTACTAGATGGATTCAGAATATATGAGTATGCGTAACTTATATTCATTGAGTACCTCAATGTCTATTTGTATGAAATTTATTAGAATAATATTGGTGCATCTTGCAATAATCCCAAGTATTCTGTAAAATTTATTATGCTCCTTGTTGCATTATTCATTAATGCGGAGCCTGCTGAGTATCTACTTCTATGTTATGTTCCTATCTGGACTCCTAATACAAGGATGACATGACGATTGATGTCGCTCTCATCTGAGTGCCATGAATCTCCCGAAATGCCTGTATTAAGATGCACATGAAAGTACTTGATCATAAGCGCAAGCTGTGTTAATAAAACCAGCGTTAACTGCTCAAAAGAGTAGAAAATTATCAATTTTATGTTAGACACAATATTCACTTAAATTGACCAATTTTGTGATTAATACACAAAATTTAATTTTGACCTAATTTTGTGATAATTAGCAAAATTATGGCTTTTTGGCTTAAAAATTGGAGCAAGCACGATATCTTGATCCTTATTGGTTGAAACCAAGCCTAGGCAAGCTAGGAATTAGCCTTTCATGGAGCTAGTAGGAGCAAATCCTACCAGAAATAGGAAATAAGAAGAAAAGAGGAAACTGTGACTGACTAAAGCCGTGGCAAAAAGGGCTTGGCTGCGCCACTTGGCCGGACAATTTGCCCTAACTCGAGTCTCCTTTGGCCGGCCTTCCTTCTTCTATTTTTTTGTCCGCGGGCCCCTCTGAAAAAGCGGGGGTCTAACAACCTCACCCAATATTTCGCTTAGCAATCTATATGGACTAACTCCAATATACTTTTTAATAGAATCAACTACAAAGTCAAACTCAATCTTAATAAAAAAAGTATATCAAAGAGTTATATCTCAATTTCTCGATTCAATCCTTACTCAAACAAATAGAAATCTGCGAGTCTGATTGAATACAAGAGAAATAACTTAAATGGTACCAAAGACCAATGTTCAAGGATCAATTAATTTCAATCAACAACCAAAGGTTGGATTTATCAATTGATTGATTCAACGCACAACCTGTGATATTTCAATTGTATAACAAAATATAATAAGGAAAAGAAATAACACAGACACCATAAGTTTTGTTAACGAGGAAACCGAAAATGCAGAAAAACCCCGGGACCTAGTCCAGATTGAACACACACTGTATTAAGCCGTTACAGACACTAGCCTACTACAAACTAACTTCTGTCTGGACTGTAGTTGAACACCAATCAAACTCACACTGATTCAAGGTATAGTTGTGCTCCTTACGTCTCTGATCCCATCAGGATACTAAGCACTTGATTCTCTTAGGTGATCTAACCCACAACTAAGAGTTGCTACGACCCAAAGTCGAAGACTTTAATAAACAAATCTGTCTCACACAGAAAAGTCTATAGGAATAGATAAATCTGTCGCCCATAGAAATACCTACGAGTTTTGTTCCGTCTTTTGATGAATCAAGGTGAACAGGAACCAATCGATAACCCGGACTTATATTCCCGAAAAACAACCTAGAATTATCAATCACCTCACAATAATCTTAACCGACTAGCGAAACAAGATATTGTGGAATCACAAACGATGAGACGAAGATGTTTGTGACTACTTTTCTATCTTGCCTATCGGAGAAATTAATCTCAAGCCAATCTTAATATTGCACTCAATCACGATAGAAACAGCAAGATCAGATCACGCAACTACAAAGAAAATAGTTGGGGATGGCTTCATAATCCCAATGAAGTCTTCAAGTCGTTAACCTACAGGGTCTCGAGAGAAACCTAAGGTTAAAGGAGAATCGAATCTAGCTTATACAACTAGTATCACACAGGAGTTGTGGGGATTAGGTTTCCCAGTTGCTAGAGTTCTCCTTTATATAGTCTCCAAATCAGGGTTTGCAATCTAAGTTACCTTGGTAACAAAGCATTCAATATTCACCGTTAGATGAAAACCTGATTAGATTCAAGCTAATATCTTTCAACCGTTAGATCTAACTTAGCTTGTCATACACAAATAAAATACACGTTCATTTATGTTTGAGTAACCGTACCTAAAACGTGTACACTTAGTTGGTTCAACAATAGTTAACCAATGGTTAGCCATATGAGCACTTTCATATCAACCTTATTTATCTTTACCATAACTAGTTCAAGTGACTCAAATGAACTAGTTAGAGAGTTGTTCAATTGCTTAGATCTCATAGAAGTATACAAGACACAATCGAAGCAAAAATGATTTTGATTCACTCGAATCGTTTTATGAACATTATAGCCACGGTTTGCAAAGATTGCATTCCTTAATTTATAAATGTCTTAGTTCACGAATAAACCGTTTTAGAAAATAACCCACTTAAGTATGCGTACGCATACGGGTACGCATACTTAAGTACCCGGATTGAGCTTGTTTTTGGTTCACAAACTCCAGCAGAAATTCACGGGATGTGAACTTCCGATAGTACACGTACAGGTACGCGGACTTAGCTCCGGTCATCCTAAACCAGTAAAGTACGCATACTTTGGTTCAAGGATTTCGGACTTACACAAGTATGAGTTCACATACAATGTTTATATCCAATCATGGTTATATATTCTAAACTCTCATTTCAATCATTGAAACATTCTTAGAGGATGTTATATAGTTGTTATCCACAAACTATTTTTTATCAAAGCGATTTTCAAGAAATTGAAATGTTCAACATGACTTTCGTCACAAGTAAAGATGAACTTGGCCAAAGCGAAAGCTTACCTACACTTATTTCGAGAAATAGATAAGCGAGATAAACTCGGATCGAAATAGCAAATGTATATAATCGAAGTCTATATAGCAATACGACTTTTGTCTCAAGATAGGAGATAGAGTAGATATACTTTTGAGTGATAGATAAGTTCAAGTCTCCACATACCTTTTTTTCGATGAAGTTCCACCAGTTCCTTGAGTAGTTCTTCGTCTTTGCATGATGAACGCTGTGGAGTCTAGAGCTCAACTACACTTACTATCCTAGTCCGAGACTTAGCTATAAGTAGACTAGAAATCAAGACTTATAGTTTTGGCAACTAAACTTGACAAACAAGCTTGAGATAGCAACGCTTGCGAGTTCGACCGAGCAGTGCTCTAACAATCTCCCTCTTTGTCAATTTTAGTGAGAAAACTATCAATACATATGGAATACAAAATAAATAAACTTTGCAGCTTCTCATCCACATGCTTGAGCTCCTTGGTTCTTCAACATTACTCGAAATCTTCGTCACTTCCAAGTACTCCAATGATTCCAAAGATATTCAATTCAGCATCACCGTTGTTGAAGATCCATAGCCATAACAATGAGAAAACAATAGCTCCCAATCATTGTTACACAGTGTCATAGTATTATTACACAGCATCAAAGTTCAATTGTATCACAACTTCGACAACAATACTATGGTTATATGTATCACTCCCACTTAGTCAATACTCCATCTCACATGGAAACCACTCCCCCTTACATAATGATCCGAAAACCATATGTATTTGTAGTGTGAACTACACATTAATTCTCCCCTTTTTTGTCAATAAAATTGGCAAAGGTACGAAAACTAGTAGGATCCTAATGAAATTTCCATAGAAACACTTCATGACCAAAAGAAAGTACATATCAACTTTTTAGATGCAATCATATAGCCGAAACTAAATGCATTCATCAAGGAGTTTATAAAGATACAAGATAACCCCTATAATATTCCACAGCCGCACTCCCCACAAAGATTTGGCAATTAAGCACAAGTTCAATTAAGAACTCTCCCCCATAAAATGTCATTCCCGAAAGAACAACAAGAGAGACCTTACTTTCACAAGAAAAGAAGGATTTCTTTGGACATTAACAAATCAAATAAGAATATGAATTTGTATCCAAAAATCTAAACTAAATTAACCACAAGAGAACCCATGATTAATTTAATCGGAAATGCTCACATAAGAGAGCTTACGGAACCGCACAGTATTTAACATAAAAATATGGATCAGGGAAGATCAATACTGCGGAATAAACAAATATTCATTTTTATTCTTTATCACCATTTGCACAATGACATATAATAGACTTAATCTTTGTAAACAAAAGCTCATCCTATCTTCCATCAATATTTGCATAATGACATAATAGGCTTATCTTTTGTTTGTCAAAAGTTCATTCAATCTTTTATCAATACTTGCATATCGACATATGAAAGACTTAACTTTTGACCTCGTATGGGACAATCATAGTTCACGGACGCAAACACACATATCCCATAACAAATTGCAATATATAAAACCATAAAGATTAGTACTACAAAATCATCTTCCAAATCAACTTTAAAGTTTAAACAAATAAAATCTAAAAACATTGCAAGATGAAAATCGTTGGAAATAGCTATGTGTAATCACAAAAATGGCTATTCCAAACCCTAGTTATCCTTCTTAAAAACACAAGAATAAATTCTCATAAGAAGTTTCCTAGACATAAACAAGAATCAAGTTTCTTTGATAACATTATACCTTTGAAAGGGTCCATCATAAAAGGTATCACTGATATCCTTGATTCTTTTGACCATAGAGACTCCATGTTCATGAATGAGAACATTAACTTCCCGATCAACAATGCGGGCAAGATGCCTAGCTTTAACACAGTCCATGATGAGCTTCTTCTGATTCCTAATCAAGGTGTTTTGATTATCAAGGATTTTGGCCTGACCATCAATAAGATGATTTATTTGCAGTTGAAGATTTGCAAACTTGACCCTAGAGTCGTTCTGAAAAAGAATTAAATCCTTGACAGATTTTCCAACCCAGGAGTTGTACTCTTTCCTTTCAATCATCCTTTTCAGGACAAGTTCTTGAACAGAATCGCATCCTTTAGAGTCTTCTTCCATCTTAAAATTTACAACTTCTTGAGGTCTTGAGAAGTTTTCCATACCACCCCCTTTTTTTTATTAGGGAGGCAAAACAATATAAAATATATATGTTTTCAAGCAAGAGAGTGACACCCTTGTTTCGGAAACCCTAAACTCTTAAGAGAGACACGGACGTTCGTGGACTGGTTGAAAATAACAGAACAGAAGGGATTCGAAAAGAATAAAATACCTCTGTTTTCATATATCCCACATCATCATGACTCAATAATTAAAAAAAAATCAGGACATAAGAATGAGATACATGGTAACAAGGAGTCAAGTGACTCTACTTTCACATCAAGAGAAAACAACATAGTCAAACATAATACAAATGGAAAAATATAGTAGACTTGAGTATCTCCTAACAGTCATTCTTGCATCTCTCAAGTTAGATACAAGAATAAAAATGCCTAAGATTAGGAAGTCAAGTGAGAAGTGATCCCACTATGAGTATTGAGAGATGAGTTGTAAATTCCATCTGAAGGTTTGAACCTGGTATTCCTTACCTTCTTTCGGTTATTTTTTATTCCATAAGAATTCAACATAACCTTGTCAGGTGATCTATCAGAAATATTTTTCTGAGGATTAAGTCTAGGACCTCTAGATATTGATTCCAGAGGATTAGGAGAGACATGTCTCCACCATCTAGACTTAGATTTTCCAGACTTATTCTCATAAATATTGGGAATGTGTATTTTTGTGGTGTAAGAATTTGCACCATTCGAAGGAACACGATTCCTGTGGGGATTTCGAGATGAGTGACCATTGAAATCCATCTTATGAGAATCCTGTTTTTCTGTAGGGACGAAATACATTGTAGTGGTCATTAGAGAGTTTACTCTGTCGACAGTGAAAAGAAGTAGATTTTGAAGATCAGAAATCTGTTTCTTTCTAGCAAAACAATGATGAACATATTGATTCTTTTTCCCACAGAAGGAACAGGTTCGTGGAAGAAAAACATTCGAAAGAACCTGTTTTAAATTCATAGCCCTATTAGAAGATAACAAGTTATGAAAACATTTCTTGGCAGACACTCGGGGAACATTTCTTCATGTACTGTAATTCTGTCTGAGAATTGGTGATCGGTACAGAAGAATTTCTCATTAAAACAGAGTTTTCCTTTTTCAAGGATTTGCACTGTTCTTGGGCTAGAATAAGGGATGCACCCAGTTTTTATTTTTCAACATGAAATCTGTTTAGATCAGATAAATGCGTCTCGATCAAACGTTTTTCTCTTATTGAGTCTTCTTTAACAATATCCTCAAGAACACCCTCAAGAACACTAATCTTTTCACGTTGTAGAGTAGTTTCTTGAATAAGTTTCTCGATATTGTTGGAGAAGGACTCAATGATACTATAGAGTTATCGTTCTCGACCAAGAGACTTTTCAAATTCATCAATGAGCTGAGCATGATTATGAAAATCAATAAACTAAGTAGTTTTTTCTGAGATTCTAGTGAGATCCATTTCAGCTTTTGACAAAGTTTCAAATGTCTCATTTGAGGAAAAGTTATCAGAATCTGATAAAACAACCTTTCTACCCCGGGATTCGGAAGAATCAGCTAAGGAGTTATCCTTTGAGGAAATCCCAAAATATTTGGCATAATTAAAAGCTTTAGAGGACATTTTGATGTGCGTAAATGCAAGAGATGAACTTCTTGTCCACAGAGTCAGATCGCTACAAACATAGACTTATGAGGTCTTAAATGTGTTTGCCTGCTCTGATACCAATTGAAAAAGCGGGGGTCTAATAACCTCACCCAATATTTTTCTTAGCAATCTGTATGGACTAACTCCAATATACTTTTTAAGAGAATCAACTAGACAGTCAGACTCAATCTTAATAAAAAGTATATCAAATAGTTATATCTCAATTTGTCGATTCAATCCTTACTCAAACAAATAGAAATCTGCGAGCCTGATTGAATACAAGAGAAATAACTTGAACGGTACCAAAGACCAATGTTCAAGGATCAATTAATTTCAATCAACAACCAAAGGTTGGATTTACCAATTGATCGATTCAACGCACAACCTGTGATATTTCAATTATATAACAAAATATAATAAGGAAAAGAAATAACACAGACACCAGAAGTTTTGTTAACGAGGAAACCGCAAATGCAGAAAAACCCCGGGACCTAGTCCAGATTGAACACACACTGTATTAAGCCGCTACAGACACTAGCCTACTACAAACTAACTTCTGTCTGGACTGTAGTTGAACACCAATCAAACTCACACTGATTCAAGGTACAGCTGCGCTCCTTACGTCTTTGATCCCAGCAGGATTCTAAGCACTTGATTCTCTTAGGTGATCTAACCCACAACTAAGAGTTGCTACGAACCAAAGTCGAATACTTTAATAAACAAATTTGTCTCACACAGAAAAGTCTACATGAATAGATAAATCTGTCTCCCACAGAAATACCTACGAGTTTTGTTCCGTCTTTTGATAAATCAAGGTGAACAGGAAATAATTGATAAGCTGGACTTATATTCCCGAAGAACAGCCTAGAATTATCAATCACCTCATAATAATCTTAATCGACTAGCGAAACAAGATATTGTGGAATCACAAACGATAAGACGAAGATGTTTGTGACTACTTTTCTATCTTGCCTATCGGAGAAATTAATCTCAAGCCAATCTTACGATTGAACTCAATCATGATAGAAACAGCAAGATCAGTTCACGCAACTACAGAGAAAATAGTTGGATCTGGCTTCGCAATCCTAATGAAGTCTTCAAGTCGTTAACCTACAGGGTCTGGAGAGAAACCTAAGGTTAAAGGAGAATCGACTCTAGCTTATACAACTAGTATCACACAGGGGGTGTGGGGATTAGGTTTCCCAGTTGCTAGAGTTCTCCTTTATATAGTCTCCAAATCAGGGTTTGCAATCTAAGTTACCTTGGTAACAAAGCATTCAATATTCACCATTTGATGAAAACCTGATTAGATTCAAGCTAATATCTTTCAACCGTTAGATCGAACTTATCTTGTCATACACAAATGAAATGCATGTTCATTTATGTTTGAGTAACCGTACCTAAAACGTGTACACTTAGTTGGTTCAACAATAGTTAACCAATGGTTAGCCATATGAGCACTTTCATATCAACCTTATTCATCTTCACCATAACTAGTTCAAGTGACTCAAATGAACTAGTTAGAGAGTTGTTCAATTGCTTAGATCTCATAGAAGTATATAAGACACAATCGAAGCAAAAATGATTTTGATTCACTCGAATCGATTCATGAACATTATAGCCACGGTTTGCAAAGATTGCATTCCTTAATTTATAAATGTCTTAGTTCACGAATAAACCGTTTTTAGAAAATAACCCACTTAAGTACGCATACGGGTACGCATACTTAAGTACTCGGATTGAGCTTGTTTTTGGTTCACAAACTCCAGCAGAAATTCACGGGATGTTAACTTCCGATAGTACGCGTACAGGTACACGGACTTAGCTCCGGTCATCCTAAACCAGTAAAGTACGCATACTTTGGTTCAAGGATTTCGGACTTACACAAGTATGAGTTCACATACAATGTTTATATCAATTCATGGTTATATATTCTAAACTCTCATTTCAATCATTGAAACGTTCTTAGAGGATGTTATATAGTTGTTATCAAGAAACTATTTTTCATCAAAGCAATTTTCAAGAAATTAAAATGTTCAACATGACTTTCGTCACGAGTAAAGATGAACTTGGCCAAAGCGAAAGCTTACCAACATATATTTCGAGAAATAGATAAGCGAGATAAACTCGGCTCGAAATAGCAAATGTGTATAATCGAAGTCTATATAGCAATACGACTTTTGTATCAAGATAGGAGATAGAGTAGATAGACTTTTGAGTGATAGATAAATTCAAGTCTCCACATACCCTTTTTTCCGATGAAGTTCCACCAGTTCCTTAAGTAGTTCTTCGTATTTGCATGATGAACGCCATGGAGTCTAGAGCTCAACTACACTTACTATCCTAGTTTTAGACTTAGCTATAAGTAGACTTGAAATCAAGACTTATAGTTTTGTCAACTAAACTTGACAAACAAGCTTGAGATAGCAATGCTTGCGAGTTCCACCGAGCAGTGCTCTAACACCCGCTTCCTACGGACCAATCATATCATTCCAGGCTCCGCTTAAAAATTATTAGTGGAAGAAGCTGGGCCGAAGTGCTTATTTTCTTTAGAAAATAGATCTTGGCCGTCCAACTCAGTCGCGAACTGATCACGACCACACGACTTGGCAAGCTCCGTTAGCTAACTTAAAATACTACATGCTCGGCAAAGAGGGAGGCGTTGCAATGACCGAACACTCTTCTTTTGTCTCGACCAATCGCGTCGCTCGTAGCCTGCAAGCTCCACTTTAAATCGTCGACCAAAGTAGGCTAGTCGAGTTGTCTCTTTATATAAGGAATTTGATCTTGGCCGTCCAAGTCAGTTGCAACTCAGCACGACCACACAACTTGGCCAGTCAAAACAGCAAGTTTAGCTCCTTCCTAGCATGATCGAGCAAGCTCCATCTTGAATACCTATGGCCATTTTATTATTTCAGCTAATCAGAATTCTACTAGCATGCAGGCAGCACCCGCAATTTCTAGCCAAAGTAGGCTAGTCGAGCCGCCTGAAAATGGTCTTAATTAGGTCATTACCGCCCAAGGTAGACTTAAATTAATCACGGCCATCCAACTTGGCATCCGGATTGATCGGCTTAGATTTAATTTTTGCCGGCCAATGGGATGTCAAAATGGATACTAGCCATCCTTCTCCTATGGGGACCGACCATCTCTTCTCTAACGTACAAGGATAGCTCCTGGCAGCTTCCCAAAGATGGCCGGTCACGCTCCTTTTAAGACATTGAGTTCTGCGGCTAACTAAAACAAGCTTTATACAACGATGCTTCATGAGCATTGATTATTTTTAGCTGCTTGCTTAAAAGCAATGCTTTACTAGCATCGATTACAAACAATATTTTATAAATATTGATTTCACAAATTATTTAATTATTTAACCTAAAAGCATTGCCTGCTATTTTTTACGGAAAGTCCCACGACTTGACTTATCACATATGACTGCCTGCCGCCTAGCTTGCGCATGATTGGTCGAAATAATGAGGTCTTACAAGCAAGACCCACTCGGCAGCTTGCTACATATTTTCTAGAAAATACTAAAGACATCAAACATGTCACAAACTGGGGGATGTTCATCAGGGTATTGGTCTGGCGGTTTACAATGTGCGGCGTGCAAGGCGCCCATTATGAGAAAGTGTCAGGAAAGGCGGACAAAGATGATTGGTATGACAAAGATCAATCAACTACTTGTGGGTATTAATATCACAACAAAAACAGAGCTATGGTTTACGCCCGGAAAAAAAATAAAAAAAAAAGATAGGAGGCAACAGACGAAGGCTAACGAAGCTTGCATACCTTGCTGTTAATAATCACCTACAACTCTTGGTGGCTAGACGAGCAGTAGCAACGATTAAAAGAACAAAGAAGAGAAGCTGCTTTGGATGATCAGTGACAAGCCAGGGACCCGAACTCCCTCTTTTATACTCGGTGGTCCAAGTCCTGAAGGGAGAAGGACTTCCCCTTTCTTTGTTCTCGGTAAGTGGGCTTGGAGCAACTTACTCGATGGGAAGCACAACCGGCCATGCCTCTTGTTGTTGGCTAACCAACCTATTCTCAAATTGTGACTCTCCTGGTAACCAACCGCTAAGACACAGGAATGCAGCAACACTGAGCGTGTCATTCGTTATTTGGCCCAGTTTTGGAATCAAGGGGTACAACTCGGATACCCACCAGGTATAAAAGCACTTACCAGGATCATCCTTCATGCTATACTTCGCTACCCTCTCTACTAGAGTCATGCGCCATGCTTCTTCTTCATTGGACCAAGCATAATCAAAATTTCCCGTAACTGGAAGACCCAATAAAACAGCTACACTCTCCAAGGTGATAGTCAACTCTCCCCATCTGCATAGGATGTGTGTGTAGGAATGCACCATAACGAAACGAAAGTAATCAAGACTGGCATATCTTTATGATACGAAGCTTTGCAGATGCCTTGACAATTTTGGCAATTTGAGCATTCTCCAGATTATTCCTGACATGATCATTACCGAACATATATTTCATTCATCCTTCCCATGAGCGCAATGGAGACTGACAAATTCTAAAGTCCACTGGGGAAGACGGATACTCCTTCCTTTAAATACAGAACCTTATTATACGGTCAGGAGAAATCGATGGAGCAGCTCATATATTTTCTGAACCAGTAAGAAGAACCATCGCATGGCCGGGATGAGTCTTAGCGGTTGTATAAGACACTTTGAAGAAGTCATCATTTATATTTGCATGTCTTTGGAAACATTATTACCTCCTTGCTTAACAATGGAAATACCTCCAGGTGACATCTTAACAGCTAATATTCCTACACTTTCTTTTACTTCAAAGTAACTGCGCATGCAAGACTAGAAAAGAATTGTGGTTGGTCTATATACTTCTACAAATGGCATAACATCAAGAATAAATAGCACGGCTTTACATGCAAGCCATATTTCACTATTCATTATTCGATTACCAAAGTTGCCAACGTTACAAGGAAAAAGAGTGGAGTTAAGGAAGCAAGCAGCGCCTACTTACTCACAAAAGTCGTGAAAATTAAATTCACATAAATTCGGCTGCAGGATATTACACATGCGCCCAGTTTTAGGGTTTGCATCTGCTCGAGCAAGATCGTGAATATCAAAATTCAAGTAAAAAAAAGGGAGAAGCACCTACCTTGAGTCCTTTTTGTCAATGGTGGTCTTGCTGCTGATCCTTGCTTTACTGTTGAGACCTTGCTACCGGTACTTGGGTTTTTGATAATGAAGATGATTGGTATGACAAAGATCAATCAATTACTCGTGGGTATTACAATCACGACCAAGACAGAGCTAGGGTTTACGCCCGAGAAAAAAAAGATAGGAGGCAACAGACGAAGGCTAACGAAGCTTGCATACCTTGCTGTTAATGATCACCTACAACTCTTGGTGGCTGGACGAGCAGTAGCAACGATTAAAAGAACAAAGAAGAGAATCTGCTTTGGATGATCAGTGACAATCCAGGGACCCGAACTCCCTCTTTTATACTCGGTGGTCCAAGTCCTGAAGGGAGAAGGACTTCCCCTTTCTTTGTTCTCGGCAAGTGGGCTTGGAGCAACTTACTCGATGGGAAGCGCAACCGGCCATGCCTAGGCAAAATTATGGTTTTTTGGCCTAAAAATTGGAGCAAGCACGATATCTTGATCCTCATTGGTTGAAACCAAACCTAGGCAGCTAGGAATTAGCCTTTCATGAAGCTAGTAGGAGCAAATCCTACCAGAAATAGGAAATAAGAAGAAAAAAGGAAACCGTGACTGACTAAAGCCGTGGAAGAAAGGGCTTGTCCGCGCCACTTGGCCGGCCAATTTGCCCTAACTCGATCCTCCTTTGGCCGGCCTTCCTTCTTCTATTTTGTTTTCCGCGGCCCCTCTTCTTACCGACCAATCATATCGCTTCAATGCTCCAAGCTCCGCTTAAAAATTATTAATGGAAGAAGCTTGGACGAAGTGCTTATTTTCTTAAGAAAATAGATCTTGGCCGTCCAAGTCAGTCGCGAACTGGTCACGACCACACGACTTGGCAAGCTCCGTTAGCTAACCTAAAATACTACATGCTCGGCAAAGAGGAAGGCGTTGCGATGACCGAACACTCTTCTTTTGTCTCGACCAATCGCGTTGGTCGTAGCCTGCAAGCTCCGGGTTAAATCGTCGACCAAAGTAGGCTAGTCGAGCTGTCTCTTTATATAAGGAATTTGATCTTAGCCGTCCAAGTCAGTCGCAAACTGATCACGACCACATAACTTGGACGGTCAAAACAGCAAGCTTAGCTCCTTCCTAGATGACCGAGAAAGCTCCATCTTGAACACCTACGGCCCTTTTATTATTTCAGCCAATCAGAACTCTCCTGGCACGCAGGTAGCATCCGCAATTGCTAGCCAAAGTAGGCTATTCGAGCCACCTGAAAAGGGTCTTAATTAGGTCATTACCGCCCAAGGTAGACTTAAATTAATCACGGCCACCCAACTTGGCCAGCCAGATTGATCGGCTTAGATTTAATTTAGGCCAACCAATGGGATGTCAAAATGGCTACCAACCATCCTTCTCCTATGAGGACCGACCATCTCATCTCTAACTTACAAGAATAGCTCCTGACAGCTTCCTAAAGATGTCCGGTCACGCTCCTTTTAAGACATTGAGTTCTGGGGCTAACTAAAACAGGCTCTATACAACGATGCTTCATGAGCATCGATTATTTTGAGTTTCTTTCCTAAAAGCGATGCTTTACTAGCATCGATAACAAACGATATTTTATGAATATCGAATTTACAAAAAAAATAATTATTTAACCTAAAAGCATCGCCTGCTACTTTTTACAGCGAGTCCCACGACTTGACTTGTCACATATGACTGCCTGCCGCCTAGCTTGCGCATGATTGGTCGAAATAATTAGGTCTTGCAAGCAAGACCCACTCGGAAGCTTGCTACATATTTTCTACAAAATACTCGAGACATCAAACATGTCACAAACTGGGGGATATTCATCAGGGTATTTGTCTGGCGGTTTATAGCGTGCGGCGTGCAACGCGCCCACTATGAGAAAGTGTCAGGAAAGGCGGACAGTTAGTGGCGAGAAGTAGTGGGAGTAAAAATCGAACAGTCTTCCCTTCATAATAGGGACGTGGTTTTCACCATTTTACACGATCCCCACTTCTCCATTACTCAACTACTTCCACTTCCTATGAGATCAGAGTGTGTTCCACTATGACTTGTATAAATAGATTTTCAATCTATTTCAACAGAACAGAACGGTTTTAACGCAAGTATCCAGAAAACACCAAGAACTGATAGCTTACATTCTGCAAGCAAGTTCTACATTCCGATACAAGTCATAAAACAACCACACTTTCTTAGTTCATCATTCTTATCTCAACACCTTCTTTGCTTCCCTCCCCTAAGATTAACCCTTCTCCTTTATTTTGTGGCTGAAACAAGACTGGAATGGCCATTTCTTGGTTTAGGCCAGAATTGTACAGATTGATCTCTAAAATCTAAAGTACTCATGTGCAGTACATTTGTTTGGGGTTTATATTCGTAAGTCGGCGGCACACCCAATTTACCAATTTCAGCAGAATCAGTTTTTACCCTACAACAAATCAGTAACCACAATGGGAGGTTAATCTCTCGGTTGCAAAATCAATTCCTCAATACTTCATCCTTTACCTTTCAATTATCTCAATTTCCTTAAAATGGTTGATCCTAGGAATGGTTCACAAACCCTAAATCCCAGTTTTGCTTCTCCCAATATCAAAAGTGCCTCTCATATTACCCCTGAATCTGTTCTTTCATTTCAAACCCTTTCTGAGGCTATGGATTCTCAGTATCCAACAACTATTCACGATTTGATAAAAATCCTGAATGATATTGTTAGGAATCAATATATTATTGTCAAAGTGCAGGACGAAGTATTTACCCTGTTGAAAGTCCTCACAAATCAGCAATCGAAGGAACCAACATGTGTTCGTTCTAAGGGGAATGCTACCAGCAATTCATTTCAAATCAATACTGATGGTACCGTTCCTTCTTCCAAGATTTATATCCCTACAAGAAAGAAAAAGTCTACACTCACGCTGAACGGAAAAAGAATCAATAGCCAAACTTGTCCGCCCATGAAGATGGAGAGATGTTTCCTCAAGAAGACCCAATGGGTCTAGCACGTCATCATCAGAGTCCTTATGATAAAAGGGTGGTTCCATTCTATGCATCCCTCTTGGAAAACGTGTATTCCCATACTGTATATGAAGCTACTAAGAGATCTGCTGCTGCTTTACTCAGTCGATCTGAACCATCCCAGAATGAAGAAGCTCATAAAGATGTTCAGAAAAGCAGGCATCCTTCTAACAAAAGATCCAATCTTCAATCAACTACTAGTGAGGGTGGAAAAAGAAGACATCCAGATTTCCCCTTTCCAATAGAAGAGGTGATTGAACTCTTGGAGGTATGGATACAAGATGGCGCCATCAAGCTACCTCCTGTTAGACGTCCTCCAACCAAGCAAGAAACGGAGGATCCTAACTACTGCCGCCTTCATAGGTTCATCAACCATCCTACAAGTGACTGCAACAGATTAAAGCGCATCTTCAAGGAAAAGATTGACTCAGGAGAGCTTCACCTGGGGACTGAAGGAGTACACAGAGTTCCTCTTCCTGTCAGAAGTTTTATCATGTCAGAAGACTCAATTAACAAGACTATTCAATCAATGATGTAGCATATGCGTGAGCTTCTCTATTTATACAAGGTACAATGCCAAGACATTTTTGTTGTTCTTAATTGTGTTGTGTCTGGCAGACGATTTCCCTTTTCCAAATAAGTTGCTCCTCCATCTCAGTCTCTCCCAGTCAAAGAGAAGCATGACTGGGGACTCCTTATAGCTGTTCGTCTGAGAAATGTCAAGTTTGACAGAGTACTAATTGATACTTGGAGTGACATTAATATTGTCACAATCAAATCCCTGAGAGCTGTAGGAGTTCTCAAACGTGAAGTTACCCATTCTCCACTGCAATTACGAATTCTGAAGGACTAACCAGGAACGTTTGTATCATTCTGGAATTAGAAGCAGGAATGTTTGATTCCTCCAAGGATATCCAACAATCCAATAGATCCTAAAGACTACCTTTTTCCGAATAGTCAACTGGCAAACGTGACACAACCCTCTGGAGAAGATGTAGCAACATTTGTTTGCAGATTCCGGACACAATTATCAACCCGACCGTGACTATACAACGTGAATGGAAGGCCGATCCTTTCCAGTATTTTATCAAATGCTTAGAAGCTGTCTCATCTGGAGATGAGAAATCTAGGGACCAAGCAATGTTGCGGAAGCCGAATCCCTTTTAAGTCGGAGATATGGTGTTAAGGACCTGATGTTAAATAAGAGAAGGGGTCATGTCTAGTTGCAGAGATTATGCTAGGTGGATACTGCAAGCTCATTGACACCGACAAGCTAGAAGGAACAGTAATACACTCCAGGTAACTCAATCCTTTTAGTTCCTAGAACGTTACACTGTCATCTCCCTAGTACTTCCCTGTTTTATTTCCTTAGTGTTTCCCTTACGTTAAGCAATATTTGCAATTCCTCCTAAATGTTTGCATCAGCTTACATTCATAATTAGGATTTCAATTTTTAGTCAAGGAAAAGCATTTCTCTTTCAAACATATTCAAACCAAAACCTCTATAAAACCCAAAACCTCTACAAAACAATTACCGTTCAAAACCAGAAAATTAAGTCATAAAGAATGCTTCTCTTCGAAACACAAAAGGGAAATAGGAAATAAAAACATTCAAGGGAAATCAGGTAGTAGGAGCTCGTCTTTCTTCGAAAATGTGTCCTTCATCTCCTGTAAAGCGACCTTCTTCAACTCCAGCTCCTGAGATAATTTCTCAACTTCTGCTTCTTTCTGACTAATGGAGTCCCATAGAAGGAGATATACCTACTTCGGATCGCAACTTATTGGCATCAGAAAATCCTTCACAAAACCATGAGACATTGAACTCGAAGTCCAAGCACATATTCAGATGGTACTCCCAATTTGTGATCACTTCTTTAGAAGCAGCATGCCTGGTCACGTTACACATCTCATTTACTGAATACATAGCTTCTTCTACTCGCTTTGCCAACACGATGTCACTCCTGGATTTCTTGGTTGTGGCCATATGACCATACTTTTGCCATATCCGAGTATACAATTAAACATACTTAGTTGGCACGCTGAATCCTCCGACTAACATGTGATCTGCAAGAGGAGCATCAAACGGAGGGTCGAACATGACACCAGCAGCAGAATAAACAACCATTGTGTTTTCGGTTCTGGAAGGAACAGTCACGACCTTGGCATCATTAGTCACCTCCATCTCAGGGTTATCTCTTGGTTCATCCTCATCCTACAGCATCATCCCAGATAATGGAGGTTCAAGCATTTATTTCATATTGAGATGGTTAATGGTCCAAACGAGCAAAAATAAGAGAATATGCAAAAGCACTCACCTGTTCGTTTACTGACTGGCTCGGAGACCTGGATCTGCTGCTACCATATTCAGAAGAACTACCTTCATCCTCCTTGGATCCTGAATCTGTTTGGTCTTCGCCATCGTTCTCCGAAAGTGGTTGAGTATCACCAGATTCCTCTCATTCTTCTAAATCCAGGGCATCCTTATTTGGTTTATTAGTAGCTAATGCGAGTCTAGCAAAAACATTCATCTTCCTGGGGCGCTAGAGTTACGGAAGATGTCGAGCAAGATTAATTCAAAACCATCTAGGTAACCCAGTCGGTTAGAAGAGAAAGATATATACATACCTGTACATCTGAAGAATTGAAGACAATTGCAACTGTTCGGATGCCACATGCACGATTCTTTGACCTATTCTCTCTCTGCTAGGGACTGGTCCTAGATCCTTTGTCCCGCATAGGCCTTGCAGGACTCTTGCTCTGAAACATCAAATGAAGGTTAAAATGTACGCTAATAACTTGCAAAGTAATTGGAGGTATGGGTCCTCACCTGAACCAATTCATCCGAAGCTTTACGTTTACTAGCATGAAGCGACTTCAACCTAGGATGGTTAACCAAAGTTTCTTCGGAAGGCCTGCCACTTGGCACTAATGCAGTTGCCCCTGCAAATTGACGGATATCTAAGAGCTCGTTCTGCCAGAACTCTTTGTATCGAGGAGTCATTACTGACTTTCTACCCAGAAGCAGAAACGGAAGGTTCTTCTCTTCTTCATGGGGTAGAGAATAAAGCATAGGTTTTGGGTAATCTATAGAGGGTATTGACGAACGGTGAAAAGGTACTCCTTGATCGAACCCCATTTTACGAGCAGCTCTATCAATATTATAAGGCTCAGCGATGAAACTTCCCATGAAGAAAGACGGAATATACCCAGGTGTGCAGCTCAGCAGAAATGTAACTTCTTCAATGCTCATATTCTCTCCACTCGAATGTAGTGCCAAACCAGGATCATAAGCATTAGTGTTCGGCTGAATCACAGAAGGATGAACTGGAGCTCAAGGACGAAAGTCTATCATGGACGCCTTGTCCAAAAAATCAGTGAATCTCTTACCAGGTTTTGGACGTCCATCCGACCAGCGCAATATTCTGGCACCACCATACATATTCGAGAATGCAGTAACAGGAGTAGGAGCATAGTCACTGAAGTGCTCCCATAAGCATGCTTGGATGCAATATGAACATGCGATTTAACTTTCAAATATCCGTTCGAGACATACATATCTGATGCTAGAGAATCAAGATGGGAATACAGAGAGCCAGGGAATAAACTACCTATGAGCAAGACGACGCCCTATGCTAGATTGATGGAATAGGAATTAGCTTCAATCTTATTGTTTTTGTACCTGAGCCATCATCAAAGTTATCTCTAGACAACCACAAACACAGGAATGCAGCAACACTGAGCGTGTCATTCGTTATTTGTCCCAGTTTTGGAATCAAGGGGTACCACTCGGATACCCACAAGGTATAAAAGCACTTACCATGATCATCCTTCATGCTATGCTTCGCTACCCTCTCCACTAGAGTCATGCGCCATGCTTCTTCTTCATTGGACCAAGCATAATCAAAATTTCCCGGAACTGGAAGACCCAATAAAACAGCTACACTCTCCAAGTTGATAGTCAACTCTCCCCATCTGCATATGGATGTGTGTGTAGGAATGCACCATCAAGAACGAAATTAATCAAGACTGGCATGTCTTTATGATACGAAGCTTTGCAGATGCCTTAACAATTTTGGCAATTTGAGCATTCTCCAGATTATTCCTGACATGATCATTACCGAACATATATTTCATTCATTCTTCCCATGAGCGCAATGGAGACTGACAAATTCTAAAGTCCACTGGGGAAGACGGATACTCCTTCCTTTGAATACAGAACTTTATTATACGGTCAGGAGAAATCGATGGAGCAGCTCATATATTTTCTGAACCAGTAAGAAGAACCATCGTATGGCCGGGATGAGTCTTAGCGGTTGTATAAGACACTTTGAAGAAGTCATCATTTATATTTGCTTGTCTTTGGAATCATTATTACCTCCTTGCTTAACGATGGAAATACCTCCAGGTGACATCTTAACAGCTAATATTCCTACACTTTCTTTTACTTCAAAGTAGCTGCGCATGCAAGACTAGAAAAGAATTGTGGTTGGTCTATATACTTCTACAAATGGCATAACATCAAGAATAAATAGCACGGCGTTACATGCAAGCCATATTTCACTATTCATTATTCGATTACCAAAGTTGCCAACGTTACAAGGAAAAAGAGTGGAGTTAAGGAAGCAAGCGGCGCCTACTTACTCACAAAAGACGTGAAAATTAAATTCACATAAATTCGGCTGCAGGATATTACACATGCGCCCAGTTTTAGGGTTTGCATCTGCTCGAGCAAGATCGTGAATATCAAAATTCAAGTAAAAAAAAGGGAGAAGCACCTACCTTGAGTCCTTTTTGTCAATGGTGGTCTTGCTGCTGATCCTTGCTTTACTGTTGATACCTTGCTACCGGTACTTGGGTTTTTGATAATGAAGATGATTGGTATGACAAAGATCAATCAACTACTCGTGGGTATTACAATCACGACCAAGACAGAGCTAGGGTTTACGCCCGAGAAAAAAAAGATAGGAGGCAACAGACGAAGGCTAACGAAGCTTGCATACCTTGCTGTTAATGATCACCTACAACTCTTGGTGGCTGGACGAACAGTAGCAACGATTAAAAGAACAAAGAAGAGAAGCTGCTTTGGATGATCAGTGACAATCCAGGGACCCGAACTCCCTCTTTTATACTCGGTGGTCCAAGTCCTGAAGGGAGAAGGACTTCCCCTTTCTTTGTTCTCGGCAAGTGGGCTTGGAGCAACTTACTCGATGGGAAGCGCAACCGGCCATGCCTGTTGTTGTTGGCTAACCAACCTATTCTCAAATTGTGACTCTCCTGGTAACTTCTATCTGCTCCTTGTTAAGTTTATTTTTCATTTATCACCATCTAGTGCTTACCCCACAACAATATCACTGTTGCGTGCTAAGCATGGGACTTAATGTTGATGGTGGTTTTTAGTTCAAGGCTAAAACCGTAAAATCCATATTAATGTGCCTTCATTCTGCAAAGAAGTAGATCCATCAAAAATCAGTGAGTGCCTATGCCTCTTGCTCCACGTAATTATATTTCTGAACTTTTCCTAGCTAGATTCAGAATATATGAGTATGCGTAATTTATATTTATTGAGTACCTCAATGTCTATTTGTATGAAATTTATTAGAATAATATTGGTGCATTTTGCAATAATCCCAAGTATTCTGTAAATTTTATTATGCTCCTTGTTGCATTATTCATTAATACGGAGCCTGCTGAGTATCTACTTCTATGTTATGTTCCTAGTTGGACTCCAAATACTAGCATGACATGACGATTGATGTCGCTCTCAGCTGAGTGCCATTAATCTCCCGAAATGCATGTATTAAGATACACATGAAAATACTTGATCAGAAGTGCAAGTTGTGTTAATAAAACCAGCATCTAACTGCTCAAAGAGTAGAAAATTATCAATTTTGTGTTAGCCACAAATTCACTTAAATTGACCAATTTTGTGACTGATACACAAAATTCAATTTTGACCTAATTTTGTGATAATTAGCAAAATTAGGGCTTTTTGGCCTAAAAATTGGAGCAAGCACGATATCTTGATCCTCATTGGTTGAAACCAAGCCTAGGCAGCTAGGAATTAGCCTTTCATGGAGCTAGTAGGAGCAAATCCTACCAGAAATAGGAAATAAGAAGAAAAAAGGAAACCGTGACTGACTAAAGCCGTGGAAGAAAGGGCTTGGCCACGCCACTTGGCCGGCCAATTTGCCCTAACTCGATCCTCCTTTGGCCGGCCTTCCTTCTTCTATTTTGTTTTCCGCGGGCCCCTCTTCTTACCGACCAATCATATCGCTTCAATGCTCCAAGCTCCGCTTAAAAATTATTAATGGAAGAAGCTTGGACGAAGTGCTTATTTTCTTAAGAAAATAGATCTTGGCCGTCCAAGTCAGTCGCGAACTGATCACGACCACACGACTTGGCAAGCTCCGTTAGCTAACCTAAAATACTACATGCTCGGCAAAGAGGGAGGCGTTGAGATGACCGAACACTCTTCTTTTGTCTCGACCAATCGCGTTGGTCGTAGCCTGCAAGCTCTGGTTTAAATCGTCGACCAAAGTAGGCTAGTCGAGCTGTCTCTTTATATAAGGAATTTGATCTTAGCCGTCCAAGTCAGTCGCAAACTGATCACGACCACACAACTTGGCTGGTCAAAACAGCAAGCTTAGCTCCTTCCTAGATGACCGAGCAAGCTCCATCTTGAACACCTACCACCCTTTTATTATTTCAGCCAATCAGAACTCTCCTGGCACGCAGGTAGCATCCGCAATTGCTAGCCAAAGTAGGCTATTCGAGCCGCCTGAAAAGGGTCTTAATTAGGTCATTACCGCCCAAGGCAGACTTAAATTAATCACGGCCACCCAACTTGGCCAGCCGGATTGATCGGCTTAGATTTAATTTGGGCCGACCAATTGGATGTCAAAATTGCTACCAGCCATCCTTCTCCTATGAGGACCGACCATCTCATCTCTAACTTACAAGAATAGCTCCTGGCAGCTTCCCAAAGATGGCCGGTCACACTCCTTTTAAGACATTGAGTTCTGGGGCTAACTAAAATAGGCTCTATACAACGATGCTTCATGAGCATCGATTATTTTGAGTTGCTTTCTTAAAAGCGATGCTTTACTAGCATCGATAACAAACGATATTTTATAAATATCGATTTCACAAAAAAATTAATTATTTAACCTAAAAGCATCGCCTGCTACTTTACAGCGAGTCCCACAACTTGACTTGTCACATATGACTGCCTGCCGCCTAGCTTGCGCATGATTGGTCGAAATAATTAGGTCTTGCAAGCAAGACCCACTCGGAAGCTTGCTACATATTTTCTACAAAATACTCGAGACATCAAACATGTCACAAACTGGGGGATATTCATCAGGGTATTTGTCTGGCGGTTTACAGCGTGCGGCGTGCAACGCCCCCATTATGAGAAAGTGTCAAGAAAGGCAGACATTTAGTGGCGAGAAGTAGTGGGAGTAAAAATCGAACAGTCTTCCCTTCATAATAGGGACGTGGTTTTCACCATTTTACACGATCCCCACTTCTCCATTACTCAACTACTTCCACTTCCTATGAGATCAGAGTGTGTTCCACTATGACTTGTATAAATAGATTTTCAATCTATTTCAACAGAATAGAACGGTTTTAACGCAAGTATCCAGAAAACACCAAGAACTGGTAGCTTACATTCTGCAAGCAAGTTCTATATTCCGATACAAGTCATAAAACAACCACACTTTCATAGTTCATCATTCTGATCTCAACACCTTCGTTGTTTCCCTCCCCTAAGATCAACCCTTCTCCTTCATTTTGTGGCTGAAACAAGACTGGAACGTCCATTTCTTGGTTTAGGCCAGAATTGTACAGATTGATCTCTAAAATCTAAAGTACTCATGTTCAGTACATTTGTTTGGGGTTTAGATTCGATTCTCGGCGGCACACCCAATTTACCATTTTCAACAGAATTAGTTTTTACCCTACTACTGGTTGATTTCGACTTATTCACCTCTTGTCCAATTGATGTTCTGTATACCTCTAGAATATGTTAGAGTGTATTGCAAGTCTCAGGGTTTCTCCATACACTTGATCAGCAAGTCATCTGCATACATTAAATGCATAATTGGAGGCACCGAATTTGAAACTTTGAGTCCCTTTAGTTTTCCTTGCAGCTCCAATATCCCCAGATTTGTGGATAACACCTCAGCACAAATGATAAAGATGCAGGGTGATAATGGGTTACCCTGACGTAAACCACGAGTTGGTGAGATGTTACCGTGAACCGATCCTATGTTGATTGAATATGTGACCGTAGTAATGCAGGTGATGATATAATCAACAAATTTCCTTGGAAATCCCATTTTGATGAATGTGGTTTCAAAAAAGCCCCAGTCAAAACTGTCATACACTTTTTTGATGTCCAGCTTGAGTGCAATCTTTGGATGCTTAGTTGGCGGTGAGGACCGGATGTGATGAAATAGCTCTGCCACAATGGCTATTTTATCATGAATTGCTCTATTAGGTACGAATGCACTCTTGAAGGGGCTAATAATAAATTGGAGGATAGGTCGTAGCCTGTTTACTAAGATTTTTGCTATAACTTTGTAGACTACATTACACAATCCAATAGGTCGGAACTGAGCTGGGGTGGTTGGGTTTGGAATCTATGGTATGAGGGTGATATTTGTATGGTTGAACGGATGTTGGAGACGGTTTTCTTGAAGAAAAAAAAATTCCACCATAGCCCACAACGCTTGGTCTGAGATTTCAGGTAGTTCTTTGAAAAATTTGCCCGTATAGCCGTCTGGGCCCGGGGCTTTGTCAGGCCCAATGGAAGCCAGTGCCAACAGATATTCCTCATAAGTGATATTGGTTGTCAAGCTTTGGCATTGTTCCTCAAATAACCTTGGTTGAATGCAGTCAAATAGGCCCTTATCTACTACTGTTTTTGGTGCCATGTATTGCTTATCATAGAAATCAACAAGTAAATCAACAACTTCTTTAGGAGTTTGAGTCCAGATACCTTGGTCCGATTAGAGTTGATGGATGTGATTAATTCTCCTGTGAATAGACGCTTGGGTATGGAAGTATGTAGTATTTAGATCACCTTGTCGCAACCATTGAACTCGCGATCTTTGTTTCCAGTAGATCTCATGGCAATGAGCTAGAGTGAGATGTGTGTTTCTTGTATCATGTTCTCGTTGTAGCCGCAGCCTTAAGGCGTGTCCTGTCGTGATTGCACATTTGTGTTGAGCATCCTGGATCGAAGCTTCAGCATCTTTGATGAGAGACGGTAGGCGACCAAAAGTAGTTTTGCACCATTGTTGTAGGTTCCGGGTCGTAAGCTGCATTTTACACAAAAGATTCATAGGAGCCAAAGGATGTTGGGTGTGGTTCCATGTTTCTGCTGCAACTTATTTAAACTGAGGGTGAAGAAACCAGAGATGTTCCAGAGTGAAGGTTGAGGATTTCTTGAAGATCATTGCATCATGAATTAGTAACAAAGGTGCATGATCCAAAGTTATCTGTGGCAAATGCTTTATTATGGTCGTTGTATTGATATCTAGCCACTCCCTATTACACATTCCTCGATCTAGTCTCTCAAGGATGAAATCATCTCCTAGTTGACGATTGGACCAAGTGAAGGGGTTTTCTTGGTGTCCCAGGTCGATGAGGTCGTGCAAGTTGGTCATATTTGTGAAGTGCTGAGTGTTGGTCAGGTTAAATTCTACACCTCCTTTTTTTCCTCTTGGCAAGTAATTTCGTTAAAGTCTCTCATCAGCACCCAGGGGAGATTTTGTGGAGGTATTAACGAATCAAAATCCATCCAAAAATTCTTTCTTGCTGGTTGGTGAGGAGGTCCATAGACTACGGTGAATAAAAAAGGAAGGGGAGTACACACAGACAAGACATAGGCATGGATTACATTTTGGTTTGCCACTAAGATTTGGACTTGCAGATGGGCTTTCCACATTAAACATAGCCCACCTTGCCGTCCGTTACATGATGCAACAAAAAAGTCATGAAAACCAAAAGTAGACAGCGTATTATCATAGCAGAACTACTAGCTACAGTTTCAGACAAAAAAAGTAGAGATGGATGATAACTACGTGTGTACTCACGTAGTTTATTCACTGCCAAGGAGTTTTTAATACCTTGACAGTTCCATGCTAAGAGATTCATTGTTGAGGCGAAGGTTGGTGCTCACCAACCACTCGCTTACCTTTCTTGCGGAGATCTTCAACTGCAACAGTCATTTCTTCTAAGGATAGTTGTCTTGCTGGATTTGGTTAAACGGGATTATTATTGGTGGTGATGGAAGGTGGTGGCTTATTAATGGTGTTGTCTGGATGGAGGAGTCTAGTGGATCTGGGTTTACGGATTATGAGGCTAGGAAATTCATGTGGAGGTTGAGACTCTCTGGTGGATTGCAGTGTGAGAGAAGCAATAGACAGGAATTTCCTAGTTTTGGTTGGGGGAGGTGGAGCTACAAAGTCGGGGATTGGGGGTAGATTGAGATGTTGGGGGATGGCCTTTCTTGGTTGTTTGATTTTCTTAGTATAGGTTTTGAGAGGAGTTGGTGGTTCTGGGTGGGTGCCAAGAAATGGTTGTGTGTTACTTTAATATGTGGTTCACCATTTTTGCTAGTAACCACCAAGTTTACCTGTCCATTTTTATCCTCTAGGAATGATTCAAGCCGCCTTATATACTGAGGGTTGAAATAGTGGCTTAGTGGGTTGGGTTTGGGTGGAGAGGGGACGTTCAAAGGATTTTGGGCTTGAGAGGATGATTGGTGAGCCTTCTGAGTTTGGGCCATAGGTGGTTGGGTGGTTTTCTTGGGTGGGAAAATCCTTGACCGCCCTGCATCTGTAATAACAGCCTCTGAAAGTGGCACGCCGAAATGAACTGGTCCACCGAAGTTGATTCGAATGTGAAATATGGCACTTGCACCTTCTTCTATGCTAAGTTGTGGGGCCTTGTCGGAGGGGACATTCTTGGGTGCAGGAGAATCATCATTGTTTCTTTTTGTATTGGTCGTACCTGTTCTAGTGTTAGTACCTGAACTCACTGCAGCCATAGAAGAAAGTCCTTTTGTAGGGGCATCGGTCTCTTTCGGCAGATTTTGGGGAACTGGGGTCCACTGCAACCCTTGTTGAGTCATGCTACAAGAAATCCGAGTCGACACCAATTTGACGAGTGGCTGAGTTGGTAGTTGACTCAACTCAGGAAGATGTTGCTGAGGATTCTATTCACTTGTTTGATCACCAGATCTATCTTTCTCATGCATGATAGGATGCTGGAGATTCTGAGTCGAACTTGAAGGTTGTGATGAAGATGAGCTTCCAGACAAAGGGTTTGAGGAAGATGATGAGACGAAACTTATGAGTTTAAGTTTAGGGTTTTCGGCTCGCATCTTACCATTGAGTTTGTGAGAAGGAAACAGTGGAAATTTCAGGTCTTGTAAAGCATGTTCATAGCTAGCAAAGTCGGTACAATTTTTTGCTACATGGCCTACAAAACCACACCGATAGCAAAATAATTGGAAGATAATCCATATGCAAACTGAATCCAACTAAGGCCTACGATATTGAGGAGAATACCCGGCAGAAAAGCTTTTGACAGGTCCATCTCTACTTTAGCTCTCACTGGTTTGCCAATAAGATCAACATCAAGGACCTTACCTGTTTCCTCCGGTAGTTGCTCGATAGCTGCCTTGTCTTCAAGATACACAGAGAGATACAACATTTGAATCCAGAAGACCACTGTTTTGAAACATGCATCAGGGTTATGAACATATTTGGCCCAATCGTCAAAGAGCGTCACCTGATTTTCTATGATCCATGGCTGGTGTTGTAGGATAATATTTTTGTCACTTTCATGATGCATGAACACTTGGAACTCAGTTATGTTGGTCACCGTCTGGATATGTTCATAGGATAGAGAGTGCCAATGTTATTTGATGACAGATTTGAGAGTTTGAGTAGGGGATTTTGTTTGCTAGCACATGGATTGTTAGGGATTTGTTATTATGGGTTTGCATGAGTTCTTTCATTCAAGAAGTTAACTGGAAGATACGAGCTTCGTGATTGTTTACCTTTTGGTGGTGATTCCTTAAACTTTTGGGTGGGTTTTTTATGGTTTCTTTACGCACAAAAGGTTGATTTGGCTTTTGAGTTTGATGATGGAGGTCATAAGAACTTTCTTCTATGAAGGAACAAGGTGGTGGAATTTCTTTTGCTATGGGGATATTAGAAGCAGTAGAAAAGTAGGAAGTAGAAGATGTAGATGATACCGAAGTTCTGTTTTTATTATTAAAATTCGATCGAGATGTTTTAGAAAGAGTGTTAGCAGATAGGAAATCATTGCTTGGTGTATTCAGTGGATGTGTAGGAATTTGTGAAAAGGATTCAGGCGTGGGGTAGAGTGGTGGTGATGTTTCTTTGTGGTTGGGTGGATTGGGAGGGCATGCATTGGTGGTGGGAGGCGGCTGGTTAGTCTCTATTAGAGGATAGAGGTGGAGAGAATAAAGAATTGGAGAATATAAAAGATGAGACTGGAGTTGGATGGGGAATCAAGTAAAGGTTGAAGTGCCCATAAACCCAGAGGATCAAACTTGGTGTTGTTTTTTTAACCAATATCAAGAAAGATATCTGAAAATATTGTTGTTGTAGTTGAATTTAATGCAACTTCAATCATTTTCTTAGAATTCGAACTCTTGTAAGAACACAAATGAACACAAGTGATATGCGATTTTGGGTTGCCTTGACCTTAGTCAACTTAGACGGCCATGATGGATCAAATGGTAAGATGATAAGTCCCACGATTTATTTTCTAGGAGACAATTATCTATCACGATAGAAACCGTGGGCTATACCCACCGAAATTACTAGTACCCGTGAATAAGCAAAACGTAGGCCGCACTAAAAAGTTCAATCAGAAAATCTACTTTTTCCCGGCATCATTTATTGCCGTCGCAGTACTATATCTAAAAGGTACAAACCCGCATGGTCCCTCTAACCAATGAGCATTTTACGCGCCAAAAATATTATATTAGCCTGGCCCATGGTAAAAATTTTAAGATACCTAGAAAGTTGACACACAAATTAACACGAGTCTCTAAACCGTTGGATATACAGACTACTCAGTAAAGTCAACTTTTTAATATACGTATTCATGACGTATAAATAGGTTAGGGTACTCCTATTTACTTTCTCTTTCTCCAGTTAAAATCCCCAAATTGAAATTTTTATTTGTTTAAATGCGAAGCAGAAGAAGAAGAAGAAGAAGGGAGTAAGGAATGGTTTCGATTAAAGAATTAGAAGATGGAGATGAACGATTAGTGTTTGGGTCTGATTCTTCTACATCTGAGACTGCTGCTGTTGATGTTAGTGTTGATGACAGTAGTTTAGAAGGTAAGTTTGACAATCTAGGGTTAGGAATTAAGGAAAAGGTGTCATCTTTTCAGCGGCCTCATGATGATGAGAATCATAATCAGAATAATCATCCAGTTAGACCTGGTGAAGCAGATTGTGCACATTTTGTTCGTACTGGGAGTTGTCGTTATGGATTAAAATGCAGATATAATCATCCAACCGGGAAGAAAAAGGCTCAGGTTAAAAGAAATAGAAATATATTTTGGCAAGGATTTTTTTTTGAAATTTTGTTTATCAGATTTAGAAATGCGTATGATTTAGGTGATTTACAGTATCTATGATTTTGTATACTCTTTGATTCTAGTGATTAGGGATCAGGGTTTTGTACTGTATTGTTTGTTTGCTTGCTTATTTGGGTTTGTTTATTTTGTTCAAGGTTGGTAATGGAAAAGATAAAGAAACGGAAGGATTCAAAGAACGACAATGGCAATTGGTAATCTCATCGTTCTTATGTCTCTGAATGTGAGAAAGTGATAGTTTTTAGTCAATGTAAATCCTTTTGTAGAGGATCTGGCTTAGCATTGTGCTCGGGGGCAACTACATATGTACTGTGTGGGGTTGTTGTATTTAGCTTCATCAGGATTGCATTTGACACGGGATTATTTCCATATTTAGCTTTCTCCACAAGAGTGATTGTATTTGGAATTGACACGGGACTATTATCCTTACTTAATGCGACCATGAGGAATGATAATAACTTAATGTTGCGGAAGGCTTAGATTTTACTGTTGAACATTGAGTTTTTACTTAGTGGAGGTGGTTTACAGAATCGAGGATTTGAAAGGAAACAAAGCCAAAGTTGGGGGGATAGTGCTATTGAAGAGAAAGAGGAGGCAGAGGTTAATGGAAGTTTACATCATCCCGTAAGACCCGGTGAACCAGATTGTGGGCATTATCTTCGTACAGGGGCATGTCGTTATGGATTGAATTGCAGATACAACCACCCAAGCAGAAGTAAAAGACAGGTGACTTCATTACCTTTTACATGTATTCGAGGAAATATGTTCTCTTTTACAATCATCTAACTAGGAACATACTGTGTAGGTCCATTCATCGTCGGTTTCGCATGAACCAGATCAGGTGGGATAGATATTATGTAGTAGTTTATAATGTGAAAATTTGGTTAAATATACTTCCATACCTTGTCGAGGTAGATGGTATGGTTCTCGTTTATTGTCTACTAAATTTATGTATTAGATTTGTTGTTATATTTTCTTATCCCTAAACTTAGTAATATGTCCTCATCGATGGGGTTTATTTCTGAAATGTTTTTAGGAAAAGGAAGGATATGAAGAAACACCAGGACAGGTGGAATGCAAGGTGTTTATTCTATTTCTCTCTTGTTGCTACTTGTGTCAGTTTGTTTCTTTTTTAAGTTTCTTTTCATTTTTAATTCCTTCACAGTGTGTTGTCTTACAAGTCATAAGAAATCTAGATAAGAAAGCAAAATGATTTATTTTTTTAATTTTCTATCTGTGTCTCAATGATCTTTACAGTACTACCTAAGACCAGGTGGGTGTAAGTATGGAACAACGTGTCGATTTCAGCACATTCAAGAAAAGCCAGCTGTTGCGTCGACTTTGGACCTCAACTTTCTGGGCCTTCCTGTCCGACCGGTAATTATAATTTTCATAGTTGTCGCAGTTATTGTAAAAAAAAAAAATTGTTTGAAAAATCCTGTATGTAATCATTCCAAGTAGTTGACTGAATTATTTCAAACATTTTACCATCTCCGCTTTTATCACAGGGAGAAACAGAATGCCCTCACTATATGCGTAATGGTTCTTGCAAGTTTGCACTTAACTGCAGATTTCATCATCCTAATCCTACTGATGTGGGAGTACGAGATCCTCATTTGAGATACCAGAATTGTAGACCATCTCCAGTACCTTCATCTGTTTTGTCACAACCAGGGGTGCCATCCTGGTCTATGGCAAGAACATCAAATGAGACGATGGTATCTTACATGGATGCTGTTCCATCTTATGCTCCATTGCTATCTGCTCCACAAGGAGTACGCCCGAGTATGGAATGGAACGGATATCTGGTGAGTATACTACCTTTTACGTAGTACCTTAATTACCTAAAGCAAGAGCACAAACTAGGTACTAGTACTCCTTTTCTTTTGCATGGAGCAAGTTGGTGTGGACACAGTGAGGATAATCAAATTACCATTAAGAATAACATATGAGAACTAAGTCTACTGGTTTTATAATGCTTATTGTTCAGTTCTATCTCCGTTTTTGTTATTTGACGATAAAACTGGTAAGTATTACTATATGCTTTTTGTATCTGATCTAGCATCTGATTACATTAAACTAAATGTTGCTTATGCAGCCTCCGCAGCAGAACTCAATGTATCCACCTGCAGTAAATATGGGTCCACATGTGCCATTAGTTCTGAATGGTCCATCGAAGAAGACAGGTGGTTTTGCACATTATCAACAGCAGATGCCAATTGATGAATATCCAGAAAGACCCGGTGAAAAGGAGTGTGAATATTTCATGAAAAATGGGGATTGTAAATTCAAATCATATTGTAAGTTTGATCATCCAAAGAACCGGGCCTCCAAGTGTGTCCTCAGTCCCATGGGACTTCCTTTAAGACCGGTAAGTTAATTCTTGAGCTTAACATTTATTTCTATCTGTAAACAGCCAGCCCTTTTGTGCACATTTTGTTTTCCCTGATTGTTATGCGCATCATCCAACTTAAACAGCCAGCCCTTTGATTGTGCCATACAGGAAGAAATTGCATGTTCCTACTACAGTCGCTATGGCATTTGCAAGTTCGGACCCGCTTGCAAATATGATCACCCGCCAAATTCTGGTTCTTCAATCTCCGGAGGAGTTAGGATGGGTAGCCATGGAAATATTAAGCAAGGATTGATACAACAGGCGGTGTAAGATTATACTATACTGTTTTTTGCTCTCTTTTTTATCTTTTTTTTTTTTTTTTTTAATTATTTGTACGGGGTTGCAGAGGGAAGAAAATCAGGTTGTTAATTTTTTCCATCAACATATTATTTGTTTTGCCTTCCTCCTCCCCCCTCAGATAATATGATTAATGCTTTTAAAATGAATGGACTGACATACAGAAACTGGGTTTTATTTGGGTTCACCTTTAAACAGTAAATTTATTTCAGTTTGTATGCTATTTTTTGATTACTTATAAAAGCTGTTGCATTCCTGCACCAATGATGGGTGAGCTCGAAATGCCTCCTCTTACTGAGCCAAAAGGGAAGATTGAAAGATCATCGTTAATGATTTGCCTAAAAAGGCCACCTGTGTTTGTCAAGTGGTGCCTAGTTGTCCTATTTTCATGCTTGTTTGTTTCTGTTACTTTGTTTTTATTCCCGGCATAATTTTGCTGCTTGTTTTACAACTAGAGTGATAGCTAGCTAACCCTCTCTCTCTCCCCAGCCTGTCTTGGTTGTAATCAAGTTTGTGTTACAACCAAAATAAATTCCAAGATTGGCAGGTCCATCTGTGTTACGAGATTGGCAGGTCTATCTTACCATGAAAGCAATCAAAATAAATTGCAAAAACAACAAACAAAAAATAATTCACCTGCGAGAAGTATTCCTACGCTTAACAAACTCACCAACATATAAACACAATATATTTTATGTTTTCGCCTCTATTACACCCCTTCCTAGAGTGGGTAACCATCAAAGCTATAAAGAGAGTTCCAAAAAGAAAAAAGACAGGATATGTAACAATTCATCCAAATGCAAGTAGACCTTGTTGGAAGTATGACACTGCATAGAGTTCCATCACATTCATGCATCAACGGCAGCAAAACCACTTCCTCTGCTGATGAACATCGAGACAATTGACTCAGACAAGAAGAAGAAGAAGAAGAAGAGAAACCAGGCAATTAAAAATTTGCTGATTTATCGTAGTATATGGAGTAATAAGATAGAATAAATATTACCGATGGAGGATATTGAACTTTATTATCATTTGCTTTTGTATTTTTTGACGTTTTCTCGGTGGCAGAGTTACCATTATTAGTCTTCTTATCATTTCTTGCTTTATTAAATATGACAGTGAATCCTTCAGCTGATGCAGGATTGTTTACATCCCACTCTCCGAATTTGGGCAACGGTCTACCCTTATCCTGCTGCAAAACGGAGGAAAAGAACAGATGACCATATATATATAATCAAAATTTTCGAGTAAATTCATTTCTCAGGAAACAAACAACCAAACACATCTCTATTCATTTCTATCTAGCGATCCAATTATATTCAGCTGAGAGAGAGAGAGAGAGAGTCTTACCGAAGTCATGATCGCAGCAGGGAGGGTATTCAAAATTCGGGAGAGAGAAACTGAAAGAGGAAAGAGAGAAAATTGGAAAGCGAGAGAGACAGAGAGAGATCGAAATCAAAGAGAGTAGAGAAAGAGAGAACGAGTCTTAAGGACAGCGAACGTCCCATTTGGTGTAAGTAACCGTTTTACCTGTAGGGGTATATTCTAAGAAACAAAATTGTAGCCGTGTTTTTCTGTTTCCCGAATAATAATCCTTCCTTTTCAGTGAGAAGAAACGTTTATTCAGAGTCGCTCGTGAGAACAAGTTGGAGACCTAGTAGGACTAGGAATCGAAGAACATTTATTCCCCACAAAATCTAACTGGCCACTCTTCCAACGACGGAGAGGGAAGATCCAATTGCAATACAACTAATCTTTTAGCTTGTTGTTTCAACTTCACCGAGGCTCTGATATTCACATTCTTCATCAGTTCCTTCACAGACTGGGTGTTTTAAGTTTAGACAGATGGGTATCCCTAACTAATCATGTTTGAAGGATATGCATTTTCTCTGATAATTAGCCAGCAACAAAATGAAGTTAGGTCTACAGAGGCCAAGTAAAGTGGTTAGATCTGTTCAACTGGAACTTCAGATGGGAGCACAAAATCCTAGCTCAATTACATTCATAACTCATCAACATGCAAACAGTTATCCGAATTCTCTACAGTTTTTTGCTTTCCTCAGAAACTCTCTTTACATGTCAAACGCTACCAGTCCTATCTAAGTTACAAGAGGGAATGTTTATATATACATGAAACGTAGAGAATCATGAATGATACAGCAATATTTCCAGAAAGCAGGGTGAATCACTAGGCCTGAACATTGGCCTTGTTTCCAGCAAGAATGATTGAGATCTCAAGACCACGGCTAAATGCTTGGTTAAAGAGAAGCCGAGACTGGAAGGTGGATATGAATGGGAACCATGACATAACTACTACTGGTGTAAATATAACCAGTCCCATTCCAGCATCATATAGTCGAGCAAACTCACGGACTGAATCCCACAACCCCAGATACTTGATGATCCATTTCCATGTGATGCCAAGCTGTGTCGAAGTAACAAAAATATTGTCAACTTTCAGTCTAATTGCTCCAGATGAAAAATGGAAATGCCAACATAAATAAGGTGGGTCAACAGATTAATATAGATGAAAAAGCCAACAGAAGTCAACTTACAGAAAGAATGGCCCAACCGGTAGGAATAAATGCCAAGATACTAGCAAACAAATCTGCTATTGACAAGTCGGTGAAATACACAACTAATGAGAGTGCGGCAATAAGCCCAATGGCAGTGATTCCCTGTATGAATCGCAGCAACAGCTGGAAGTTGATAGACTTTTTTGCACTGAAGGTGAATATCTGCAGATCACAAAAGAACAGACGACCGAACTAAGAAACAACCTTGCAAAATTCAGGGGTGAAACAAATGGTGAAGCAGAAGTTAAGTTCCAGTATAAACAAGAACTTGTGCACAATGAATTGTTGACACATACCTTGAATATCATGACAACTCCGACCAGTACTACCCATGAGAATCCATAGATCTGGAAGGATATTGAAACAAGTTGTCAGCTCAATAAAAACTAAATAAAGAGCACAAAACGCCAACGCAGTATGAACTTATCTACCCATACAAAGGAAAAGCATTGGAATGACAATATACCGCAATTGAAGTATCCTTTCCAGTGAGATGAAGTTTATAAACAATGCCATACTGGAAGAGAAAAAATCTCAAACTCAAGATTGTCTCCAAGATACGTCCTCTCAGTGTTTTAATATGACTCTGCAGATAAAACAGTGAATTTTGTACCATAAGAAACGTGTAAACTGAAGCTCCCAAACTAAGGACTTGATTAAGATCAAAGATATGTCGAAAATTTATAGAACACTTTATAATCTTTCAATACATAAAACACATATGCAGAGAAATGTCACTTGAAAACTATTGACGGGTGAGAAACTCAAACTTTGGTTCAGCTTCCTCGTGGTGGTGGAAGTAGACAGTGATTTCTTCAATCAGTAGACAATGTATTATAAGGGAAAATTATGCACCAGCATGAGTATTAGAAGGAGAGTTAATGAAATGAATTCTAATATGCTAATCAACCTGTTCTTCTTCCCACCAAGATTCCCAGCTGTTCTCGCCCTTCACTCCAACTCCACCTTTATACAGAAGCCAACTAGTCCAATCATCGAAGTCCTCCACAGTTCTATTTGTTACATGAAGAAGAATCATCATGAAGCAGTTATTATTTAGTAGGGAATGAAAGGTTGATAACAAACAGCCACGAGCAGTTAAGCATTTTCAAACGACAAACTGATAATTTGTGAGGATGCTACAAGATTAGATTCTCACAGGGAAGCAGCCCCGGGATCATCTCCAAGTGGACCTCTCTCATCAAGTCAAAACTCACAAGAATATCAAGTTAAGAGAATGAGTTAAGAAATTATATATTCTCATAAAACTTACTTCTGCCACTCGAATCCGGAGGGATTAAAGATATAAGGAGCGAAGAGCCATGAGAGGACCAGGAACCAACTACTAATTGTTATTAGAACATAGGAAATAGCACCACCGTCTGAATAACCATAAGCTATAAAAACAATAAGGAGTAGTGCTACTTCAAGCCTGAAAACAAGGAAACTCAGGGATCAGAGCAAGAAATGTGCCAGCAACATAGAACAAATCTTAATCGACAATGAAAGCTAGGTCACGAAATAAACTTACGCCTTGACAAAATGACTTCGTGAATAAAGCCTGTAATTCTCAGCAAACTTGATATGCTTGACAACAAACCCCCTACCAGTTGCTTTGTACTGTTTGAAAGATTTAGAATGTGAAAACCAGTACCGTTAGAAAGAAAATATTGTACCCTAAAAAGATAAACATACTTTTGCACCGCCGTGAAGGATCGTGCGACCAAAATAATGAGTTCTAGTCCCAAGCGAGAATGTGAAGAATACTGAACACAACTGGAGTTGCATTGTAATGAAACTGAATACAGCCTGCCAAACAGTCAAACCAGTATCAATATCTTATGGAGACAAAGACACCATACAGAGAGTTACAGAAGACTAAGGTCACTGGTCACCAGTGTTACATTATTCCACATCACCCAATAAACCTACTATGCAAGAGACTAGTGGGAGCAAAAGTGTCACTTTGAAGGACATACTGCAGTAGTAGGAATTGTTCGAGAAGCCGAAAAATTGATTGTAAACGTGGAAAATAATTGGTTAAAAAGAAACTAAACACTACCCTGCAACAAAACTAGACTTAATTGAGTATTAAGTCATCATGCACAACATGACTTAAGGCAGAACGAAGGATTACTTAAAATGAGGAATACCTTCAGCAATCCCAACTCAAGTATAAAGCCCATTATCATTGGGACTGCAGTGAAAATTCCAATCTGGACCAAAAATTGCGCATTTAAGGCAGCAGTCAGTGATATGTTGCCTGACATCTTTGCTTGACGTGAAATCCCACTATCAAGTCCGGAGAAAGCCTGAAACAGTTGTATGTAATATAACATTAGACAAACCATGATACAAACAGGGAATTCAACATTTCAAACTAAAGATAGCAGCAAAGTTTGAAGACTTACAAGGTAAGCCCTTCCATATAAGAAAACATACACAGTAAGAACAGTCATCTGTATAAAGCAAACTTCTTGTTAAGATATCTACATGCTACGGTTTTAAGCACGAAATAAAATGATATCTCTAGCTGCACGAGGACAGCAATAATAGGAAATGAAAACAGTTCATACCATGGTGCACACATAGAAACCCACTGTCGTAAAATAGAAAGACAACATTCTAAAGAAGTCGAACAGTTGGCCTATCCGGTACACGTCTCTGCTTAAGACCTGCTCACCATTTCCACCTGCCACTTTACCCTCAAACAAGGCAATTTGATTCAGACCAACATCTCTTCCTTTCCCAACCTGTAAAATGAGCACCCTTAGAAAAATCAGCTGAAGAATCTTCCTAAAGAAATAAACATGAGATTGCAAGAGAAACTTTACCTGAATGTATTCGTGGTGTGTGATATTACCCTGCCGTAGGGTGGAATTAAAACCTGCGATGAGACTTGATCAGTAGAACTCAATTTGCAACTAGGAACCAACTTATATATGCGATGAACTATATTTCATATAAAGATACCTGCATAAAGAAAATATACCACTGGGAGATGAAAGACATAATGTTTTATGTAAGTTGATCACTTATCCCGACTATATATACCGATATGGGCCCAAAAAAAATCTTCTTACCTCCAGGGAAAATGAAATATTTGGAACCTTATGAGGCTATAAAGAAGGGAAAGGTTCAAGAGTATCAATCTACACAGTCCACCTAATTAATTAGATGCAACTCGACATACAGAATGAAGAAAAGTGATGGTATCAGTGAGACGTTTCGACATGGAATGAAGGTTCTAATTAGGTACGAACATTGGCCGAAATTGACGCTAGGTTTACACATTTATTGCAGTGAATAATACTGATAGCTGCTTCAAAAAAAAAAACCAAGATTATAGGATCGAAGAAAATCTGACACACTAGGTTAACCAAGAGAGTTATCCAAACACTCCAAATTGACAAGCAAACAATTGTGAGACCCTATTTAAGAGTCTCATTCTTAATAAAAGAAATCCTAATTAATAGTCACACTCGAGAGTCAAGACAGAAAGAGACACCTTAGCTGAAAAAAAGTACATTGAAAAGGACAGAAATGCGAAAAAGTAGTCCATGCATACCTGCAAAAATATCCTCACTGATATTGATAACGCGTGATGCTTTACTAATTCCACCTCGCGATATATGAAATATCCTATCAAACACATCAGGATGACCATAATGCATGCGGACCCTGTAAGAAAGAAATGTTTTATCAGTTCTTTCAGTCAAGAAGTTTTGTACTTTCCAGAAAAAGATATCCAAACTCCTTGCAACATTTAAAAATTCAGTCGTCCGTGTTATCGTGGCTTGATTTACTTCCGAATCTTCGGAATATACAAAGGATCCAAGCAAAAATCTCTTTAATATTTAATAACAGTAATATCTGACTTATTTAGTATGAATGTATGATGACTGAGTCACTTAAATATTTTTTCACCACTTAAGAGGTAAAGAACAAAAAGAAAAAGAACAGATACCCCTCTGGCCTTTTGAGGCTACGAGGTAAAGAAAGTTCAGAGCAAAGCCTATGTAAATTCACGGTCTACTCCACTGTGGGTAAAAAAACTTGCTGTGAATTGGTAACATGTCAACCCGTCACAATATATAATGGTCAAAGTTCATCGGTTAACATATTTTCTGAGTGGTAATTAGAAATTCATGAATATTCAAACTCTCACCCTAGGTCAAAGTGATTCTAAGACAATAAAGCATTCGGATGGTACCCCAGAGAGGCTGCTGATGACATCAATAGATGCAATGACACAGACCCGACTGACACTATTTATGTTTATACATAAAAAGCAATGTGTGATAATTTTCTTACAGAATACGATCAACAAAATTGTAAAGAGAACTTGATTGCATCTACTATAATATCCACGTCAAAATGCTTAAAACCATACTTGGTAACCACTTACTTGAGAGGATATGCAAGAACACGTTGACCCAAGGTGACAAAGCTAGTTTCTTGGTTAGACATAAACCAGGCTAATGAAGAAACACTGCAGGGACACCATAAATGCAATGTATAAGAGATTTATTTGAGAGGAAACTGATATTATGTGTGCATGGATATATTCCAACCTTCCAGTAAATACGTGCTCTCTAACCCCGAGAATAGTTGGAGGTCGAAGACCATGATTTCCTTTGAATTCCTCGAGAAGATTCCTCATTTTCATAGCCTCCTCAAGGTAGTTATCCTACACTCCACAACTGAATAATTACTACGAGTTGAACAAAGAAATTTGCACATATTTTCAAAGGGAGGTGCACAGAAACCCACAAGGGTTGGTGACAATGGGACAAAACAGTACTAGGACAAAAATTAGGTGGCAAAAGCAGCTAGCAAAAAGCTTTGTCATAGCGTACAACTCCTCAATCCAGAGCTTCAGCTCAGGTCACTCTCAAAAGGTTACTTAATAACTAGGCTAAGTTATTGACCTGATAAACTTTAATCTAAAGAAACATGTTTTTTGCTTATTTTACATACAATTACCAAGGTAGCCCAAGTAAGTCAACATTTGGTAAACATGTTTGCAGGTAATACAAAAGTAAACTCAAATCACGCAATAGTCACCTGATTCATGTCGATAGTTTGAATAGCTTCTCCGCGAGTGAAGATTATAGCATGGTTTTGGTTTTCAGGTTTCCCTTCTCCAAGCTTCGGATCTCCAGGCAGCTTAATTGAATATATTTCCTGCATAAATGAGATACTTTCAATTTACAATCTGTGAAATGAAATAGAAATACGACAAAAACAATATGTAAAACATAATGCGACAAATATGAAGATTGATTGAACAGATAGATCTTAAGTCTCAAACTATTAACTTGAATGCTTGAAAGACACTTTTAGATGGAAAGGAATTATTTTATGTTTGCCAGACCAGCAATAAAACAGACTTCTCTTGCACTGCCCCAGAGAGACCAGTAAGCATGGAAGTCGTGAATGGTGTATGAATGCACTAAGTAAGCCATGAGTAAAACATGCAAATAACACAATCAAACACATAACACGGCTTCAGACTTCTCAGTGAAGATAAAATATTGTTGAACAAGCCAATAATCATTTCAGATATAGATACAGCTGCTGCTACCTCACCTGATCCTTCCCATTTAGATCAGCTTTAACCAGCTTTGAATAATATTCCTTCGTGATATTTCCACCAGTTGTACCACTCTCTTCCGCGTGTATGAAAGCAACTCGAAGGGCTTCATTCCTATTAAGAAAAAGAAAATACAAACATAGAAAAGTATAAATATGATGCCAATTATTTTTGGACCTTACAAGTAAAGGGCGAGTAGTCTGGACAGTTAAGCACACAATATCCCACGTGATTCCTTGCAACGCAAGGATGTCTAGCCAGCTTAAGTACTTTGATTTACAGACAAAATGTAGTCCTTTAGTTGTTGCACATGTCCACAACTTCATAGCAGGGGAACAAGATACTAACCTGTATAGACCCTAACATTTAATAAATATAGTAAAAGAGAAATGTCAGCGAAAAAGAAATGACTCGAACAAACCTCTGTAGTAGAAGTGCGATATCAGCTGCCTCAGGAGATTTCTTCTGTTTCTGTTGCCCATAAATTTGGCACGAAACCACATATGTAAATTTCAGATCTGCCTGGGCCCGAGCTTCACGAGATAGTTCAAATCCTTGGGTTGTAGGGAACCGGGAACTTGAATTACCAATATCTGCTTCAAAAGGATCAAATTTTGTGCATTAATATCATCCATTCAAAACCTTTCCCTCAACTACACAGGTCACCAACTGCAAAGCCACTACCTTCAATTCTTCTCCTTTCTAGATAGCTTTGTAGCATTAGGGCCCTTCTATAGTACATCATACCACGTACTGCAATCCACCAGAAATGACCAAAACAATTAGAAGAAATGTGTCCTGAATACTTTTTAATGTAAGTACATATAAAGCACAAGTAATTTCCAGTTGTAGTGATTCAAAGTCTCCAGAAACAGTATATCTGAATATTAAGTACAACTAACCTGTCCTAGCTAAAGTCTGGCCACGATAAGATACCCAAAACCGAAGCTCCAAGTTATCACTAGCGCTGGCCTGAAGTTCAGCATCTCCCGTGGATTCACCCCGACCAATTCGTTCCAAAAAGTTTTCCCACTCATCTATGAAGTAAAAATGAAGTCATCATTCAAGTACATAAAAGAAGAAACGATGATTTCAATCCTAACTATTTGGATACTGAACTTCTAGTACCATCGATATAAATATTGAGAAAGAGATCAAGAAGAATCTGAAACATATGCTAGCATATCGGAAAAAACATTACCTGGAAATATCTTCTGAAGGTAGAAAAGAGTAGAAATCCCATCCTCATTTTCAGCCCGTAACTCAGAAGAGCTATAAAGCACAGTCTCACTATAGTATGGGGTGAACACACTAATTTGCAAAAAAAAAAAAAAATCAAAACAACATTTCACAAAGCTTCACATCATAATCCTAAAAATTCTCAGTTTGTCCCATCATATGCACCTAAACGGAATCATTTCTGAAACAGGCTTTGCCGCAGGCATGTCCATGAATAATGAATTCGTGAAAAATTCTAATCTTCTCCGTGCCTCGAGATTTTTTGGAACGTTGGCTGCAGAATCCTTTACAGTAAGAAATAGGTGTAACCGTTTCACCTGCTCCTTCTGTGAAGAAAAAACAGAATATACCTTCAATTTCTGTACAATAATATCAAAATATAAACTAGAAAAAACAACAGAGTGAAGCACACACAATTTCTGGATTGTTGGGCCATTGTATTCTAGAAAATAAACGGCCTTCATTTCTAGCTTTCGCTAGAATGTTCCACGTATCAAGCTGCTCCCTGAAAAAGACATTGCTTGATTAAAAGATCAGGTGAAAGTTTCTGGAATTTATGGGTAACTGTCATTTTGCAGGCATTAACATCACATGTCTGCATATACCTTAAATCAGATGAGAGCAGATCATGTGTAACAACCTCATACAGATCATACACAGCTTTGGCTGCGCCTCTTGCAAGTTCAGGAGTCGGATCCCGTGTCTGCACATAAATAATTTTTCTATTTAGCCCAATAAAGTTTTCAAAGTGGACAGATAAAGCATAAGGTAATACTTCCATCAAAGAAGAATAACATAAGGTAATGCAGTGAGTAAAAACTATAAACAGTGAGTAAAAACTATAAAATTTGATAAAACTGAAAATGAAATCAAACAGCAGAGCTGAACGTCATATCCTCTTAAAAGCCAGATAAATATCTTGATTGATATTATTGAGATGCTTCGAAATACCAACTGACCAATCTAAGCCGAATGTTCACAAAAAAGAACACCTCCATAATAGTCACAATGAAACAAGATGGTCCACCAATCTAGATGTTGAGTTTAGAGCATGGTGGATAACTTCAATTGTTTATTGAATAGCATCAGATTAAGCATATGTGTCCACGTTACTATAAATCATCACAGGACCAGAACTTAGAAAACATTAATTACCAGGAGCCCGGTCAACGCAGTAAACCTTGACAACACCAGGGAAAGCTTCTTAATATTTAAGGTTACAAGGAGTGATCCATTTGATATGCTGTCATTGATCTCACGGAAAATCCTCTCAACCCTGCATGACATGAGCAGGTATAAAGCATTGCATTTGCCAAGGGTAAGTACATAGTACATAGTACATGATAATAAAACTAGTTGATCCTAGTGTTAATAGAGTTCTATACCAAAGTCTTCCTTCACTGTCTACTAGGGAGTGCAAAATCTTTTCGATGCTGTAGTAACATTCCCGAACAGCATCTGCCATATACTCATCCCTAGATATTCTGGCCCAGAGCTCTTTTTGTGTGTCCTTGCAATCCAAAGCTAAATCCATAGCTAGCAAAATCTGGAGAGTCAAAAAAAAAAAAAAAAAAAAAAAAAAAAAAAAAAAAAGAGAAATGGAGGAAATTATGACACACCAGTAACAAAAGATACCAAGTAATTTAAGGTAGCATCTTAAAAAGCACACCTTACTGCTTAGAAGAAACAAGGGCCACTGAACTAATCTAAGACTTCCAGAATTGCTAGGAATGCAGAGCAAGTCCATCTCCCTGATAAGCATGGCAAACCAAGAGACATCAATAGGTATCATATTCATATGTAAGAATGAAGATGAGTTCAAAATAAATAACAGACCCCATGCACATTCTGGATTCCTATTTATTAATGAGGGAGGATCCATGGACAATCTTGTTTGGACACTATCTTACAAGATATGCACCAATTTTTCTTTAGAGTCCAAACGACAATGAATTTGAAGCTAAAATTTTGATGATACGTTCTTCTTATGGAACTCGACAATCCTACCAAAAATGAGCATATTTCGAAATACCAAACCTCACCATCTACCAATTGTAATTTCGACAATAAATTCTCAACGGTTGATTCAAAGTGGTAGATGGTGGTGTTATACGTTCTTCAAATAAGATCGTCCATGGATCCTCCCTCATTATTGATTTCAAAAGAAACTATTTGCTAATACAAACTGTTACCGGTTACTAATATAATCTTCTTCACGCAAGCTTTTGATGATCTCATTCCAGAAAGGAGAGAATATAGATGCATAAGCCTTATTCATCTCCTCGGTATCCTGAATTAAGCATATAAATAGTCACTTGAAACAGAAGTGCACTATGCCAAGCCAGAAACTTCTTAAGAAACAACAATCCCAGCTCATTTCAAAGAATCTCAAGATAAGAGGGTGGGGGGTGTAAGACAAACATCATGTATTTTTTTGGCAGAGAAAGCTGATGTTAAAGTCTTAATTATATCATTCTTGGATCCTCAGGTACACAGTCTATAGGAATGAAAAGGAGATTTCTAAGGTGCATTCTACGTAAAATAGAAAGTCATGCGAACTATTTGAAGATCATAGACCACGAAAAGTAACACTTTTAAGTAATTTCCCATCTAGCATCATGTTTGAAAATCACATTTCATAGACTAAACATATTACCATCTGAAAACATTGTTCTTCAACTAAACATCTTTCTAAGAAATCTTAGTTGTATACTTCACATCAGATACTTTGTTTTATGTATCAGCACCCAAATAAGCATTGGATCATCTAATTAAGCTGCTTTCCCCGCTAACAATCAGACTTATTTTTACTAGACGTTTCAGATGCCAACATGCATCAGAGAAAAAGACACAGCTTAGCAGCTTAAGGGAGTTACTGATTTGGTTCAGTGAGGCGTGAGCAAATCCTCTATAGAAAATTTAGAAACCAAAACGTATAGGAAGGTATGTGTAAAAGACTAAATATCAGAACAGCCCAACAAATTAAGATCAAAGAATTACCCGAGGTTGTCCCTCAATAGGCATCCTGCAAGATCAGAGATCAAAGGTACTGTTTAACAAGATTTAAAGAAGACAGCAGTATAGAATCAGTATTAGCCAAAAATATATAGAAGCATAAATACATTTTTGTCTGTGACGACACGAGATTCTTTACGAAGGCTGATGGGAAACTTTCAAAACGTTTGTGCAGCATTTCAATTGTCCGTATCTGCCAAAAATAAACATGAGTTTCCCAGACGTCTTGAAACAAAAATGAAGCTGACATTTCCAGACGTGTGGAGGCTATTTCATGTGGTCATTTTGAGTAAGGTGCTATGGTTAATAGTAAATCATAAATGGGGGTTGGGTACTCTGTCTGACAATCCAGATCAAGATGGATCAATTTCAGAATTTAAAAAGAAAGAAGGTGTTACCTCCCCTAAGCGTGCACGAGCACCCATCAGACCACCAATAAGAGCAGATAAAAGAGTGTACCAAATGTGAATGTCCATAATATAAATCTGCAGAGTATTTACAAAAAGTTCATCGTGAGTTTCTATAAACAACAGCTTTAATGTCATGACATTCTGTTTATAGCTTTCTTTATATTGAACAAATGCTTGTCCATAATGCTTCTTGACTGAAATTGAATCCAGCCAAGGCACCACCTCTATACAAATAAGGTATTAAAACATCTCATAAGAATGAAGTTTCAGAGTAAGGATTCAACTCACAGCCACAACAGGAGCCCATACGCTGAGAACCGTCAAGGCATTACTGTTGTCTGTCAAATAATATAGCAAATATGTTACTAATGCATAATTATCTTTCGGACTCTTATAAGAAGCCAACTTATCAGTATAAAATAAAGGATCAAAAGTAAACTGAAACCAGGAAACATAGGCAAGAGTAAAGTAATGCCAATTTCATGTAGTTTCACACAAATAATTGACAACGAAAATACGAAATGAAACAGTAATAATCAGCCAATAATCGTCTGCTTAAATATGTAAACTAAACGACTTACTCTTTGAGACAAAATCATGCCACGAGTATTTTAAATTCCGCATGCCTACAATCACATTTGTAGGCTTGACTAGGGGTTGTATCTGCAGAATGAGGTATTGATAAGATACTACTTAAAATAGATACCTGATTGTCTAGCACAAGTTACTTTCATGATGCACATACGAACATCACTAAAGTTGATCAGTGGTGAAAGAAAATCCTTACCTGAAGAAAGTAGGCAAATATAAATTTGCATGCAAAGATAACCAACCAGAAGCACACGTATCTGCATTTTGCAAGAATACATCATAAAAAGATTTCAGAACTTGAATATGCTCCTAATACAAGAAACAACCAGGCAATAGGCTAATAGCTGTACCAGACAGCATTGGCTCAATGCTACAATCAGATTAGGGCGACTAAGGCATTGTCAAAGGAGGTCGACCCAAACTTGGCAACTTGTTGCCGCAGCTAACGACACTATGGCATCGGGGAAGTATCCAAATGTTTAGTCATCACCGAAAGTAACAATACAGGTATCTACCTTTCTCAAGCAGTAGAAAAATCTCAAAGAGAGACGGCAGTAGATATAAATGTAACATATTATTTAAGATAATAAATACAAAACTCAGCAAACAAGCATCACAATAAAATTTTGACTGTATTATACAAAGTTAAAAGTAGCTAAAAGTTAACTAACACAGAAACAAACACATCACAAGATCTATGAAAACTGAAAAGAGTAATACGATAAATAAAAATTATGGCTATACACCACACCTGTAAGCTACAAAAAGCCAATGAATCATGGAAACCGAAAGCTTAGAGTAGTTACCTCAAATAATCACTCATTCTCTCAAACAGGCCACGACCCACAAAATATCGTTCCTGGAAATTAACAACAATCTCAATAAACAAGGACAAGCAGATCTTGGCTGATAAGCCATATACAATTATGACTAAAAGGTCCATCAGGCATAAAAATACCTCATAAATCCACTTGAAGAATTGAAAGAAGGACTGATCAGTCATTTCTGACAAACTGTGACAAGCCGGAAACTTAAGCAACAATGCAAGAAATACTCGCAAACCAGCATAAACACCCAATATAAGAATATAAATCCGGAAATAGAATGAATTTGAGTTCTGGTCATTCCTCTCCTGAAGAACCATCCTAAAATTCATATGTAAAGGCATACATTAGTCACGAAAAACCATTTCAGAAACACTGTTTTTAGAACAAGGTGTAGAAGTAGGAGGTATTGAAACGAGATTAAGAGACTCACAGATAGATATATGTTATAGCTGCTGAACTGATGCCAAACCAAAAAAAGCGAATGAAAAGCCTCGAGATCGCCATGCCCCTCGCTGTTGTATATGCCCCAAATGTAAGCAGGACATCAAGAGCACCTACATATCAACAAGCACCAATTCAGAATTATTTTACTTTTGAGGATAGGTACCATAATAAAAGTAAAGGCTGTAAAAGGAAACAGCTTACTCTCTATGAAGCACATGACAGCAAATGTTGGTCCAATACTGAGTACTTCCTTGAAAGTATCGAGGTCGATTCTTCCGTCATTGAAAGCTATAATTGTCAAACCCTGTAATCAAGGAAACAAGCACACATCCATTACTTAACTGATGGAAAGCTAATAATATGGAGTTTTCAACCAACTTATTATGAACCAAATGTCACAAACCTGAAACATTAAGACTAAGAAAATCCAAAGTCGATGGAAACTTCTATAAAGGTGAAGAAATGTCCGGTGCTCCACAAAACTGCTTTTAGCTGTCTGTAAAATATAAGAGAATAAATGAGCACCAAGAAACCCTTATAAGACAGGAAATCATAAAGAAGAGCGTATCTCTTACCCTTTTCCGCCCTTTAGGGGAGAACAGAAATGAACTTCCCTCCTTCATTGGCCAATTTAACTCAAAGCAAGTAGGTGACCTGCAAATACGTTAAGAATGACTACACAACCAACGAATGTCCAAGGATGATAGAACAAGCATAAACAGCAAAGTCAAAAAAGACAAACCAGAAATACTCATTGAAGTCATCATAATTCCTCCAGTCTGAGTGTGCAGCTTTTCCAGTACAAAGGATATCAGTTTCCTGCAGATTAATAAATAAGATGGAAGAACCATTGCAACTACGAACAAAGGACAAGAAATGTAAAAGGCTATAAACAGATATAACATGTTTTCAAAAACATTTACGGTCCTTTACAAGTCAACAGTTCTATTCACACTTTCCCGCTAATTATATCCTGTTTAATAAACAAAATTTACCATCTGACAGGTAATTCCAACTCAACCACCCCGCTAAATGCTACGGACAGCAACATAAACACACTAGCATTAGATGCATAAACATGATTGTCATAGATAGAGTACGATGCATGCTCGTGTCTCTGGGAATTCTAGCACTTTTGTAGTCCATAGGTACGCCATCTTTACCAAAATATATCAGCATGGTGCATTAAGTGCATTTGATAAAAGTTCGTCCCTTAAAATCTGCTATTGATTTAATGAACCAGTATGTACTTGCAATTACAAACGAAACCAGAAAAACAATGCACTAACCTTAGACATGGTCTTATAAATGGGACAAATGACTTGTTCAAGGTAAGACACAGAACCATTATCACCAGTACAGCTAACAGCTGGTTGTGCTTCGCCATGGTCCAATATTGCATCCAGCTCTTTTGCCATCTGCATGCCAAAGAAACTCCAGTCTAAGGAGGAATACATGTAATACCTCAATACTCAAGCACATCATGAAGTCATAAACTGAACTGAAAGGCTTGGAACTCCATCCTAGTTAAGAATTATGCCACCAACTTTATAAGACGTGCTACCTCAGATAATCAGGTTGGTTCTTTTTACATCGACGCAGAATGATGGAATAAAATAGGCAAAAGACAACTTACCATGGAAAACACACATATATGTGGCAGTTAATAGAAATTTTTCCATCCGTAATTTTAGAAAATCCGATGTGCTAGTCACAAAAATAGTTACCGAACAAATAGGTGTAATAGATGAATCAGCATTCAGAGAGATACTCACATGGTGGAATATATAACAAATACATTCTGGAAGAAATCGGACATTTGCAGCCTCCCCCCAAATGCAGAAGTATAAAGAAACTAAAAAGAGTTTCCTGTCCTTGTTTATCGCTTCTAAACTGTGAAAGTAAGATATGTTAGTTTCAATAGCAGCATATGGAAAACAGAAACTAGTTCCGTAAACACATGAGAATTGCCAACTTTTAGAAATTACCTGTTCCAAACAAGGCGTATATGCAGATATTTGCACCATTTGATGTAATTATCAAGTACTTTTAAGAAAACCTCAGTAACAGCTTTCTCGTCTATCTTCTATAAATGAGTAAGAAAGAGCACTTGATCAGTTTTAGCAACACTGTACCTATAACTAGTTGAATCATTCATATCCTGGTCATGTCGTGCAAAAGTATAATCTTAGACTTACAAAAGCAAAACAAAAGAAGATCTTGGCAAGTGCTTTCATAGCGACAACAAATAAAAATGTAGCCATAAAATGGATAGCCAGGATCCAGTATACAAGCCTTTCACATTTTCTTCCTATTTCGTTTAGTGGAATAGTCTACATATACAGAAAGCCCCGGATAAAAAAAAAATTACTAGACAATGCAAAATCCAAAGAGAAGAAAGATAAGGTGAAAGTTATCACGTAAAACCCAGTTAGCGGAGGTCTTGGAGAAGAATTTCCAGAGGTTCCCACTATGCAAATGTTAGATCAGGTTACCTACCATGCTCACAATCCCCCCACAACACAGTACCTAACTTATGTGTTCCATTTTGAACCGCAAAGACTACAAGACAATGCAACACAAGTTTGAATGTTAAATGTTGTTAAAGTTGGGTGCATCTTACTGGATCAGCGTCAACAGGTAGGCCAAGACGAGTCTGTGCATTTGCAACAGAAAGAATTACATTCTCGCGCTGGTTCTTGATATTGTCTTTCTGCAGAACGAATTTGAGAACAAAATAAAGATGAACAATTCACTAAACTAAAAATATATATCTGCAAAGAGTGTGTACACAGTAACACACATACCTGGAAACCGAACACATATTCCAAGAGATCAAACATATCAAGACTTCGCAGCCCGGAAACCTCAAATTCAGCAGGCAGCCTAGGAAAGAATTCAGAGTATCTTATTGCAGACATTGCAGCTTTAACCTAGAATGGCAAAACCCAAAAAATACAAGATAATCACATAAACACTTGTGCTGAAAGATAAAGATAAATCATTCGAAAATTTCCATTGCTCTATGACAGTATGGCTGTAAGCATATAAGGTGCGTTAAGTAAGTAACTAAGTTAGGGAAGACCACTCCATGTTCCAACTGATGTTGATCAGTTTTAGCAACCAAATAGTTATGCTAAGTATTGAAAGGATCAATAGTGACGCCGAGACATAATCGGCTAAATATGCAACCTTGACCAAGTGTTTTAGACTTTTACATACTGTCCATAATTATACAAATATAGAGCATATCAACTAGGGAAGCCTATATCAAAATAGATCTAAACAAAATATACAGTCGAAACTCACTTCTGGGAACATCCCAATAGCATTGGTCAGGGATGGTGCATCCAAGGGCACTATATTATACGGAATAAGTTCTCCCGTCAATGTTCCATCTGATTTCTTGATTCTACGCAACTGAACAAAAATGAACAAAAAGTTGGCTCTCACTTGTCAATATTCAGTATAGCTGTACAGGCAACAATGGCAGTTAACAACTAAAATTGAAGCCTGTGAAAGAGAAATAACAGAATGCAGTGATTTTAAATCGTCTTAAAAGTACATGTATCAGACCTCTTCCGTAATTTTTCTCCCCACACCATCAGGATCTGCATCTTTGCGCAGTGCCTCCATAACAACAATTAAAGCTCTCAGGGTGGTGAATATCCGTTTCATTTCCAGTGATCTACTCTCCAACCTGCAAGAAGAAGAATAGAATGCTGCATTCATTGAAACACAAATTTGGTGGTGGTCCTTAACTCAACCCAATCACACAACTCAGAAACTCTGCATCGTCCATATTATGTAAAAGGTTAGGAAGCCACCAGAGACAGGCAAGCTCGGCTGAGAGGGAGAGAGAGGTAGATTTATTTTTCTGGATTATAATCCTATTTCTGATGGTTTTGAGGAAGTTCTCAGCGCTATACAGTTTGTAAATCTGAGGTTTAAATAGCCACCTACTTTACCTATGCATTAGCAGATACTTCTGAAGAAAAAAAACAGTTAACTAGAGACATACTCTCCCAGTGTAGCACTAAACGTTCCAGATTCCCTCCATTTCTGTTCTTCTCTCTGGATATCATCCACCCTGTGCCTCCTCTTATAGAGCTGGTAAAATTCCCATAGGCGCTCAATATCACGGTTGCGATCAATTCTTGCCCCATCTCTCTTGGCAAGTTTTTGCTGCAAAATACCATCAACCATTGAATATATAACATGAGATCAAAACAAAGAATGAAGTGACTACAATCAGATTGAACTTGCATAAACTTATACTCCCTCCGTCCCTAAAAAGTGATCGTTTTTATTTTTATTTTTGTCCCGAATTAAGTGATACTTTTCCTTTGTATATGATATACTTCTAAAACAACCCTTTTTATAAATTAGTGACTTAGTGTTCTTAAATTTTACTCTAATGAATGTATATAATTTGATATGCTTGTTTATACCCATTGCATAAGTCTTTAAAAATGTTTTCCAACGATATAAAATTTACCAATTTTGTTCTCTAGTTTCGGAGATATGTCGCTTCTAAATTTTCTTAGATTGTTAAACATAAGGGTATAGATGGAAAAACACTTAAAAAACTTCATTTTTCCTTGTTTCCTTAAGAATTGTGCAATTAGGAAAGGACTCACTTATTTAAGGATGGAGGGAGTATAAGCCAACTAACTATAATGGTGAAAGATATAAAAGAAAAGAATAATGTCAGAGAAGACAAAGTAGTAGTAGAACTGACTGCAGTAATACCTTAATGACAGACATTAAACCAGTCTTGAACTGGAGTACACCTCGGCCATCACTGTTGGGATCCAGACCCTGTGCCATTGAATATGCTTGTTCGCACACTAAACATTACAAAAAATACACCATGGATGAATAATAGCATATCACCAGCTTCAACTTTGAAAAGAAATACTAGCTAACACTAATGGGACTCCAGTTCAAGACATGTTTAAGACATCGTGGGAGCTGCTACATTAATTTTTCTGGGTTTATGCATGTTTACCTTGCAAAACATTAATTTTAAACCTTGGTGAGTGTGAATAATCAAGAAAGGCCCTCTAGTTATTACAAAAAGAATTAATACTGACATCTTTAGACACCTCCTAGGTCTCATCGAATTAAACTACTTAATAACAGTAAAAAATAGATAAGATATAAAACACAGTTTCAAAGACAATTTGATTATTTCTTCAAAGAAAGCATGAGAAGCAGGTAAATACAGCAACAGAACAAATCCTCGTGCTACCAGATTTCTGTTCAGATAACTAATTATCCAGAGTGTAGGATAATCAAACAGCACAAAATAGATCCAATCTAACTACTCATTAACACTAATTCTGTAGTTTTGATCTCTTTTGAGTTCTGATATAACTGAGTATGTTTCATCTAAAACTAGTCTATGTCACCGACTAAGTCGTCAGCATCTATGTTTTTCGTAACTCAGAAACACAATTTCACTAGTCACATTCATGTTCATCCCAAAAAAAAAGGAAAAAAAAATCATCATTTCTGATATGTTCACATATATTATCTAAGTTCATCAATTCAAAACGCAAAACTCAGTTACAGTACAGGTATATAAAGATATGAAAGCTCAACATTAGTGACAAGAAAATTAAAACGTAATTTCCCAACCCACAGTCTAACATCTAAGCAACCTTACGATTTCTTACGTCCACATATAGTACGAAAGCACTAATTTCAAAATGTTAAGTTCATCTAATTGTTCACACTATAAATCCCAAATTCCTGGGACAAAAACAAATTATTGATAACCTAAATTCTTCAGTTTCCAGCACATCATCCATATATAAATACAGGAATTACAGGTGAATATGGATCGAAAAACTTACCCTACTTACATCTAATTAACTTCTGATTTCTAATGCATACAAATAGTAACAAAACACTAATTTAGACTAGTTAAATTCGTTTAACTAGTTTGTCACACTAAATAACCCTAAATTCTTCTATTTTTTAAATTATCTGCGATTTCAAGCACAGCATTCAGATAAACACAGAGATTAACATCAGAAGTAAGAACTTACTGATCCTAGAGATATTTGGATCTTCAGCTTGAATCTCATCAGCAGCTAGTAAAATCAAATCAATATTATTCCCACCACCATCACCACCTTTAAGTGAAGCTGGTACAGCACCAGCAATACCACTAGATTTTCTTTCATGACCTTGCCCACTACTCCTTAGTTGTTCTCTTTGCAATGTTGTTCTTACTAACCTCTCCCAGTTACTAACTGCTCTCGACATATTTTCAAAACCCTAACGAAAGATAAGTTCCGGAACCCTAATTTTTGAGTTCCGGAAGAAAAAAAATGAGAAACAGATCTAAAAGATTGGATCAGTGAATAAGAAAACTTATAGGGTCGATAGAGATCGAACGCCGAGTCGACATTTCTTTCTTGTGTTTCGTCTAGAATGAGATTCCGGGAAATGACGAATGAGACTCTGGATGGGGGGAAAGTGAAACTACAATCAGCTACAAGTCTAAAAGTGGTGGTGAACAAAACAGCTACAAGTCTAAAAGTGTGGTGAACAAAATGACGATAACGTCCTTGGAGAGAAAAAGTACAGGGTCTGTTTGGTCTTTGCTTCATTTTTTATGCAGCACAAAACACTGAAAAAGTCAATCATAGTCAACTATAGTCAACCTTTAATTCCCATCAATCCTATACTTTCTCGTTTCCTAATTATCCCCTTCTCTTCTTGCATCTATATACCGTTGTTTTTGCCCTAAAATTTTGTTTTTCTCTTCTCCTTTAAACCCTAATTATTTCATCCTTATCCTTTTTTTTCTCATCCTAGCTTCATTTAAAATTTCCCTTCTTTTAAGGCATTAGAATCTTACAATTGATTGGTTTCCCTTCTATTACTTTTGTTGTTTGATTCGAATTTATCGTTTTTAATTTGATTTGTCATCTATTTTTGTGTTTTCTACAGTGATATGCAGCATTGAAAGCTTGTTGTCTACATCAGTGTTTGCAATTATGTCTACTCTCTTCAGTTGGCTCAAGTTTCATTGGTTACAGGTCTGTTGGCTTATCTTATAAACAGTGGTGCATCTTTACTATCGTATAATAGAGATTATGTACTTGATTGATACATGGAATTTAAAGAGTGGTTATGTCAACTTTGTTTCTCTATATCACACATCTTCTACAACTGCATCAACACCTATAACTAAACTTTGTTGCTCACCTCCTATTGTTTTGATACATATCAATACTTATCATCGAATACACTCTTTCACCATTGTACCTACCTGTTATGTTACTTCTATAAATACTTTTTCAGAACTTCTTTTTTCAGTATCTCTTAGACATCTTTTTCAGTGGTGTTGTCTGAACAATTTGATGTCTGGTCATATCAACAATCTTTCTCATCTCATGAAGGATGTTTCTTTATAAGAACATCCAGCTAGAGCTAGAGTTGTTACTCATTCAACTACAGCTCTAACTCAAGGAATCAAAGAATGAAAAATCTGTCTAGCGGGTAAAGTTTTTGCTCCTGGTGTAATGTTATGGCAGAATGCTAAGAAAGCTGCAAAATACATATGGCCACATCTCAAAAGGAATAATCAATGACAACTTATGGTTAGATATCTTGAGCCTAATATCTTTGTTATTCGATTTTTTACCACAGAGGATAAAGAAGCTATTTTATTTGGAGGAGCTTGGAATTTTGATGGACATCTGATAGTACTTAGAGATTGGCATCCATCTCTTCCATATCAAAACCTCAACTTTAACACTTCACCTTTCTGGCTTGAATTCAAGTATCTTCTCCCTGAATTTACTTACCCAGAAATACTTAGCCTTTTTGGTAATATTATTGGAGAAACTATTGTGGTTGAACCTGATGGAATTCATCCCTTTAAATCAAACAAGTTCAGACCCATGGTTATGATGCAAGTTACTACTCCGATGATCAAAGGTATTCATGCAGCTAATGCAGCAGGAGTTTCCAGATGGGTCGGTTTCTTTTTTGAAAAACAATCGTATAAGCTTTGCTCTGAATGTAAAGTTCCAGACCATGATATTAACTTATGTGCTAATCGTAAAATTAATATGGAAAGTACGGTTAGAAATTTTGGTCCTGCTGTGGAAGAAGTTATCCTACCTGTAAGAGATCCTCAAGAACTAGCAGTTTTATTTTTACAACGTGGACATCAAAGAATATCATATTTGACAGAACCTGATCTAGCTCAGCCTGGTCCGTTTGATGGTATGTTTTTATCTTATTTTACAGCTACGGATTCACAATCAGATTCTTCAATTACGCCAGCTGACAGAGCAGTACCTCATCCTCAATCATCAGCGGACATTGCAAGCACGAGTTCAGGTTGTCGTACTTTTATTCGTAGGAAAATAACTCGCAATCTTACTTCTGTTGTTCATACTGATAATGATTCTGACCAAGCTTCTCCAAGTCACCAAGCTTCTAACAATTATCATCAAAATTTAGCTGGTCAAGCTTCTACTAATCGTCAACCAATAGAAGAATATATGCAAGATAATGAATTTGTTGTACCTGACGAAGGTAATGTTAACTTTGAGCCAACTGTTTAGGACATAGTTGCAAGGAATCGATCTCTGAATCGTATCCACACTGGACAGCATGTACATTTTTATAACTTAAACTCCCTTTTATGCTTCTTTTTTACCTGCCTTATTAATTTTTCCCTTCAGTATTATTTACAAATTTATATTTCAAACATGAAACTTTTATCGTGGAACTGTCAAGGTTTTAACAACCCCTCTAATAGGAATTATTTGCATTTCTGTATTACCCATTATAACCCTGATATCTTTTTTCTTTCTGAAACCAAAACTCAGGATTCCAATATGCACTTTTATCTTCAGCAATTTAATGGTTGGTTTGTTTGCGGAATTCACCGTTTCCAGGAATTTATAATCCCATGGGATTACAAATTCTGGGATTCATGTAAATCCCTTGTGTGTTTGGTAACTCAATTAAAATTTCTAGGATTTATAGAGTTTTTTTGTTTTATAGTCTTTGTATCGTTTAACATTACCCTCAAATCTAAAAATTGCATATATATGGGGTTTAGAGTTAAAAAGAAGTGGGTCCATAAATCCTTTGATAAGTTTCCCAGCAAATCTTAGGGGGAGGGGTCGGACTCCATATGGAGGATTTGCTGGAAAACTGATTCCCGTAGGAAACGTGATTCCAAGGATTCAGACAACCAAACGTACAGAGGGAAACGTAATTCTCCCAAATCCCCTGGACCCATAAATTCCACCTTTAAAATTCTACATCCAAACCCACCATAAATATCCTAATTTTTGGTATGCTCCTCCAATTGGACTATCTGGTGGTATTACCATAGCCTGGAAACAAGGTATTGACCTTGAATTAATGCATACTATTAGACACTCCATTCATGCCATTTTGCATACTCTCTCTCATCATTCAGACATCCTTGTTAGTTGTATGTATGGTGCTCATGATCCAGAAGAAAACAAAGAACAATGGCAATACTTGTTACAAATGCAGCCTTATGTAGATATACCTTGGGTTATAATTGGAGACTTGAACTTCACAATGAATTATTCAGAAACTATTAGTTCCAGAACTACTCATCATCGTCACTCTTGCTTAATTAGACATATTATTCAACAATTGGGATTAATAGACTTGGGTTTCTCTGGCTCGTCAACTATTTGGTCAAATCATAGGGATGATAATGAGTATACTGATGTTAGGCTTGATAGAGCTTTAGTTAATGTTTCCTGGATGAACAACTACTCAACAACTTATCTCCAACATATTCCTCCTGTAGCTTCAGATCACTCGCCAATTCTTTTATCAACCTCAAAGAATATTGAATACAGAAATACACCATTTCGACTGTATAGATGTTGGTTGTCTCAACCTTCTTGTTCTGAAACCATAAATCAAAGTTGGTCTCTTCCCTTTCTTGGTTCTCCTTCTTACCAATTTTCTTCAAAACTGAAGTATACAAAACATCAACTTTCACTTTGGAAGAAACATACATTTGGCAACATTGAGGCTCACATTCAGACTCTTCATCAACAACCTAATCAATATACTAGTCTGAATTTACGGACATCTCATCTTGAAATGTATACTCTAACCCACTCTCTTAAACAATGGTTAGCTATTCAAAAGGATTTTTACAGACAAAAAGCAGGAGATCACACTTTTGATGCTGACATAAACACTTCCTACTTTCATTCTCATGTCGACTACAACAAAAAAAGAAATCAGATATCTGCAATATAAGATCCTCTTGGTATTTGGTATGATGATAAAGCTGGTATTGAAAACACTTTGCTACAACATTTCTCTACAATATCAACTACTTCTAAGCCTGTGTTGAATGATTCGGTTTTAAGCAATTTCCATAACTGTATTACAGATGCAGATAATGTTATTTTACTTCAGATTCCCTCAGAGCATGAAATCAAAGAGGTTGTTTTCCAGATTAAGCCTTGGGCCTCTCTAGGAAAAGACGGTTTTCAGGCAGGCTTTTATCAGCATTGTTGGTCTACGGTAGGCCTTGAGGTAATACCCATGGTACAACATTTTTTCATTCATAAGTACATGCTTAAGGCTATAAACCATACCTATCAAATTCTTATTCCCAAAATTTTACATCTTCAATCCCCCTCGGACTACAGACCGATTAGTTTGTGTAATGTCAGCTACAAAATAATTTCCAAAATAAAACAAATTGAAACCTTTATTAGAGAATCTTGTATCTCCTACGCAATCTGCGTACATCCCTGGTACAAATATACAGAATAATGTCATTATAGCACAAGAGCTTATCCTTTTGATGAACCAAAAAAGAAAGGGTAAGACTGCTTACATTGGACTTAAACTGGATATGTCGAAAGCATTCGACATATTATAATGGCCATTTTTGTTTGATATTCTTCGTCGGTTTGGTTTCCACCAGGACTGGATACAACTTGTGCAGCAATGTATCACTACAACCATAATTTCTCTGCTGATCAATGGATATCCTTCAACAAGTTTTACTCCTTCTCAAGGAATTAGACAAGGTGATCCGTTATCACCTTATCTCTTTCTTATTGTGATGGAAGCTTTGTCCAGAATGATTCAAGCTCAAATTCTACAAGGTAATTTGAAAGGAATGAAAGTTAGGAAACAATCACCTGAGGTTAGTCACTTATTCTTCGCCAACGATTGTATTTTGTTTCTAGAAGCCTCACCAGCAAACCTTCATAATATTCTTCAGCATTTTAGTAAAGCGTGAGGGCAAGTGGTCAATCTGCAATTTTTCAGCAAAAATGTATCTCCTTCTCTCATAACTCGTTTTTCAAATATTTTACAGATGAAGACAGTGGGACTTGGGGATAAATATTTGGGCATTCCGCTTCTTATGCATCGCTCAAAAAGCAAGAATTGTCAACCCATTCTGGATCATATGAATGCAAGACTTCAGGGATGGAATATCAAAATGATCAATCAAGCTGGTAAGACAACTAAACTGAACTCTGTCCTAAGTACTATGAGTTCTTATCACATGCAAGTACTTAAACTTCCCGATGCTACCATTCAACATATGGATCGGATTCAGAGGAACTACTGGTGGAATAGTTCTCCTAACTATCATAAAAAACACTTCATTGTCTGGAACAAAATACAACTTCCCAAAAGATTAGAAAGATTAGGACTGAAACATCTCTCTTATTTCAACTCTGCAATGTTGGCAAAACTAGCTTGGAAATTAATGCATAATTCCTTATCATGATTTGAAGTATGAGCCTCCACCAACAAATAAAAAAGCTAGTTGGATTTGGCAAAGTCTAGCTCATGGTGTACAAATTATACATCAATCTAGTAAGTGACAGGTAGGTAATAGTACTACTATTAATATTTTGAAGCACAACTGGATTCCAAGTGAAAATAAAGCTCTGTTTAATTGGGAGGATCTAAATATTAGTGATATTCAATGGGTTGCTCAACTGATCAATGCAGATACTTCACAATGGAATATCCCTCTTTTACGTCAACTCTTTACTTCTCTTCAAGTAAATTCCATAATAACCATTTCACTTGATCTGCAAGAAGATGATACTTTAATCTGGCCACTCACATCAACAGGTAAATTCACAACCTCTTTTACTTACAATCACCTGTGCAAGATTAATTCACCTTCAACACCTACCACTTTTAGTACCACCTTTTGGTTGAAATTTTGGAAAATGAAAATTCCATATAAGTTGCAAATTTTCTTATGGAAACTTATACAAGATGCGATCTCTGTTAGAGCAAAATTACATCATGCTGTTGTTATACAAGATTTCACATGCGTGCTATGTAACTCAGGTCATATTGAGGATATTAACCATTTATTTTTCAACTGCCCTTTTGCAAGAGTTATTTGGAATGCCTGTCTACCTCAACATTTTAATTATATTCAGCAGTATTAGTCTCTTCATAACTGGTTTGCTTCTTGGACATCTACATAATATGTTATACATTTTGCTTCAGAAGCTCTTTCAATACATGAAATCACTGCAACTTTGTGGCATATATGGAAATTCATATGTCAAGTGATATTCCAAAAAGCTACAGTCAATTAGGATTCTGTTTTATGTCCTCGTTATAAGTATCTATCTGATTTAGCAACTACTTCTGATTCATTACATCATAATCATATCATACATTTTAGTAATCCCGTAGGACATGAACATCGTTGGATTCCCCCACCACCAGTTGTTGTGAAAATAAATGTTGATGCTTCATTTTGGAAATCTTTTTATCTTGCTGGAATTGCCATCATAATAAGAAATTCTGCAGGGGCATTTATCGCAGGAAAGGGAGCTCTTACAAGAGAAGTTCATGCGAATCAAGCTGAAACTTTTGCGTTACTAGAAGCTATGCGGTGGGCTGAAAATCTTAAGTGGGATAAGGTCATATTTGAATATGATTGCAAGAGTTTAGTTATGTGTATAAATGCATGTTTCCCTCTTCCTCCTTGGCAGTCATCATCTCTGTTAAATAGGTGTGTTAGTATTTTTAATCAACATAGCAACTGGAGTTGTAACCATGTAAGTAAAGTGTGTAATAAAACGACATATTGTTTAGCCAAATCTGTACGTAATCTGGTGATGTTGGAGAATAGTGTCATGAGCCTCCAGCTAATCTCATTGTAAATCTGGCTAAAGATGTAGTTACTACTTCTGTTTAATATTATTAATCAAAAAAAATAAAAACTACGGAAATAACATTGTTTATGTTTCAAAAAGAACAAACGGAAAAATAAAAAATGTTAGGAACACAGCTAGGCTGCTCAAGACCCGGATCGGAACTGGTGAAGGCGGTACAGGGAATGGGAACGAAAATCAGAACCGGTATAGGAGTGGGTAAGGTAACGTCTAGGATATATATTCATCTATAGGTCATCTAATCATATCCCTTCATTTTAGGTTAAATATGTAGTTTCATCTCATCTCTCTTTCATTTCTTCTTTCTGTTTCTTTCTTTCTTTCCCATCTCTCGACTCTCTCTCTCAGAAGAAAAAAACAGCGGAAGGTAATTGAGAGATGGAAGAAGAGGAATTAGATCAGCTACTGTTGATAGGGGCAAAGATTATGAATTGGGGTTGTCGGTGGTGTTTGATGGCGATAAATCAGTGAAGAAGAGAATTCATGGTGTTGTGTTCAAACTTCATAGAAGAAAAATCAATTAGGGTTTCTGTCGGGATTGAGTTCGATTCAATTAAAAGAAGGGTCTGTTGAAGATAAATCTGGTTAGGGTTTGTGTTAATTTGAAGGAACATCAAAGAAATTAAATCTGCTGAGAGGGAATTGATTGCTCGATTTGAAGAACTAGGGTTTTGAATTTGGTGTTGCAGTTGAAGCTTAATTAGACATGATGGTGTTTGTGTTTGATTGATTCAGATGGGTTGTTGATGTTTAAAGCAGAAACTGAAGATGGTGATGTATTGGCTAGGCAGAGTGAAATAGGAGCTGAAGATTACAGGGAATGTTGTATGAAGATTTGGAGTTGAAGCTGCAGATTGAGGTAGCAATGAGCAGTGATGGTGATATCTGGTGTTGGTGATTGAGATGGTGTTGGTGGTGATGAACACTGGAGGTGTTGGTGATGATGGAAGAGGGGTTTAATTCTGATTTCAAGATGGATGATGAATTACAGTTAGGGTTTGAGCAAGAAACTGTTATGAAGAAATGGAATGTGCTGGTGGTTTGGATGCAGAGATGGAGCTGGTATTGTTGGTTGTGAAGCTAAAGAATGAACTTCAGTGCTGCAGTGGCTTATGACTGTGAATTGAATTAAGAAGACTGCATTACAGGGGATGATGAATGAATGTTTATGGCATTAGATGTATGTTTAGGTTGCAAGGGAATGAAATTGAAATGAGATGTTGTTGCTACTGTGTTCTAATGTTGAACTTCCATATTAAGTATTTAACTTGTTTTAAACTTGTCTTAAGAACATAGGTGGTAATGTATTAAAAAACTACTTTTAAACTTTTGTTGGTTATAAAGCTTATGATTTGAAATTTTGTATATGTTTAGAGTTATTAGATGAATGGCAAGTAAAAAAACCTATACCGGCCTTGTACCGGACCGGTATCACCGGGACAGGTACAGGTAGTCAAGAATGGGAACCGGCCACTACCAGGTATAGGTACGGTTCCTAAAAAAAACCGTACCGGCCCATGTGGCCAGCCATTTTCTTGTACACACCCAAGAACACTCAAACCCACCTCCTTTATATTTTGTATACAAACAAATCTTATATATCGTTAATCTCATCCTAATCAGATAAGTGTTTAGTGCATGACTTATATTATGGTGATAGATAGACACCACGTGTCTCACCAAGTTTCTTCAGTACATGCACCCGTTATTATATATTTATCGATTAGTGTTCAATATAACGAGAAGAATTGCAACTGAGAAATAAAATCTCCTCATTTTACTGTTCATTGCCATATATGATTCACTTTTTATGAATTAGAGAATATAGACACTGTGAGCTGAGTAACATAAACTTTAGAAATTAATAAAGGTTAATTTCTTACAGTTGATGTACCATCAACTATCATACTAACTGTATGCATAGTTACCGTGAATTAAGTTATAAATTTTGTGGAACTCGGCATTTTATAAAACGTTATCAGCACGAATTGCTCTGTGACAATCGATATGGGGCTGACGATATGGAAAAGGATAATTCTCTTCAATGCTTGCATAATTTATTTAACTATTGTTGAGTAGTTTTGTGCATAATTTTTTTGTTGTGTCTAACTTCGTTTCCAATTTGACTAGGACTTGTTAAAGGAGAAGTTGGACATCTCACCGCACTTTGTATGTGTTATTGGCGACACAAATAATTGTTGCAGTATATGAAGAGATATCTAAAATAGGTACGTATTAGCAACGACTCATATTTATGATATTATTCGATTTTTGAATTTAATCATATATTTGTGTTTCAAGGAATTTGCAATTCTCCTCTTTAACCGACCAACAAAAGGTTGTTTTTTTCCGCGTTATTTTTGGATAGCGTAGAAAATAAAATTACCTTTGTTGGTACACCAATGATTTTATAGTGTTAACAGTTTTTAATAACGGCAGAGCGAGGAATTTTTGCATTCTGAGGGATAGCAAAATTTCAATATTCCTATGTCATAATAATCTCCGGAATTCAAAGTCGTTCCACCTAAGGTCAGAATGCGATGAAAAATGGATACCGGGTTAACACGGTTAGCCAGTCTCTATCAACGGTCCGTGAAATGACCACAATTGATATCGAGACAATTTCTTTTAAGATAAAAAATGTGTTCATATTTCAACTTTGATAAATTAATATTTCGTCGACCCTAACTGACGAAGTTGGAGATTTGTCGGTGTTATGTTAGAACCGTATATATTACATTTTTGAATGTTTTCTTCATTGTTTCACCATTGATTTTTGTGGTAAATAGTTCGGCTTGATTTAGAGAAGATATATGCACCGTATAAAATATTGCGGTGAGCAATAAGGAGAGCCGCATATTTTGCGCCCTTATGTGTTCCCGCTAGCTTTACGGCGTGCATAATATGCTCCAATTATATATCGACGAAGCTTTAAAAAACTAGTGTGTAATTTGCACTTTGTATATGTTGTCATAACAACAACGAGAGCTGCATATTTTAACCACGCCTCGTAGATATACAAACGTCGAGTAATAATGAGTGTCGCATTTCTTTAAATGATATTCAGAGTTAATATCATGTCTTCTCGTCGCTTGAGCTATCACAAAAAAATCATGAATTTGGTAATTTAAATTTGCAGCAGTATCTATGCAAATATGAGTCTATTTTTGGCAAATAAATAGACACGGAAAATGAGGAAGATGCAATTGTGGTAGGCATATTTGACTATGATAAACACAATAGTTATCAGGTTTGAGAATCTGGTAAACCCCGTACCACCAGAGGTGGAGAAATACGGGACAGTAGCACAATGATTGGTTTGAATAAGCCATCTTTGAGCCTGGAAGAGCTCTGTTATCGTTGTGACATAAAAGACACGAGACGTGCATTCGAAATGCCATTCATTGTTATTGATCTCTAGCGGTCGTCTTGGCAGGACTAGGTTTGATATTGAGATAGCGTCTATGTTCACAGAATTTACTTTACAGTTTACTGTAAATTCTTAAATTTATTCCAGCTGGACAGTAAACGAGAGAGAAAACATGATCAATTATCTCTCATGGGTTGTGTGTTATTGTTGTTTTTCTGCACCCAGTTGCTCCCTTGATAGGTAAGTAATGCGGAACTGAAGGTTCTGTTAATGAGACATTCCCGCCTTAGGATCAGGGGTAGAATCGTTAACGATATTGGTTAATTCCAATTGTGTCTCATCTAAATTCTCATACCAAGAAATGCCTGAGGTGTTAGAGATTACTCTAATGCTAGATTTAGCAAGAGTACGCTAGCTAGATTCGGCATAAATAAATTCCTTGCAAGGCATGCCATGGAATCGTAGCAGTTATTTCGTCTAAAAATTGCTTACAAGCATAAACGAAAACCTCTAGTTTGAGGTATGCTAATCTAATTAGATAACGTCAATATTCTCTTTGAGCAATGAGTTGATAACTCCTGACGAGGAGCATATCCATAAAAGTTGCGTTGATATCTCATTAAGGAGAATATCTGCATATTGAAATTTGGTACCAGTGGATTAGAATATCCTCGTACTCTAGAGAATGATGTGAGATCGTTAACTAACTGATTAATAACTTGGTTGTCGATAATGTTCGAAGTAGCTACCGAAATCGTTGTGGATGGATATCCCCCCCTTTGCAAAAGAATTATCGACAAAATTTATGTGATTGGCAATATGGATCTCGGTCCATATTGAATTGTCCTCTCACTTGTATCTGTTTTGAGGACCTCAATCCTAGCATCCACGAACTTTGGTTCCAAATTTGATGCTTGTAAAAAAGCATACAAAGAGAGGTAATTAAGGTCGTTTGTTCTGCAGCGTCACCTCTTGACAGTGAGTTTCTACAGACACTAACCAGGTTGATAGAAGTATGGTCTGGTAGTCATAAATGACTCGACATCTCACCTGGTGGTAACTGTGTATCCGTACTCATATAGATTTTAAGTGAATCTCTTGCTTGTCAGTCGTTGATGTTGTATTATCCTAGTGATGCTATGGGAATTGATGGTGAGTATTTTATTGTTCTTTTGCATTTATTGAATGAATTAACTACATTCCACTGTTTTAGACGTACTACATTCCACTATTGTTACTATTCCAAGACAGATTTGCAAACTTGATAAGATAATCTTCCCACCGTTTGGGGAAGAAAGGCTACCGCCTGAAAAATGGCGTGAAGTATCCTGGTTTGCACAAGATAAACCAATATGCATCTCATCTTGGTGTCTTCAGCAGTAAAAGACATGTAGAAGATTTGATATCTTCAAAAATTGCAAATCAAGTTGCTTCTTAAGAAGCTATGTATGCTAGTGTGTCATTTAATGCACACCACAATGTGGATGACCGGTTGACTGAAAATATACTGCTCATCCTAAAAAGGAAAAATCAATCACAATCATTGAAAGATGGAACTCTAAGGTAGATCTGATTTCTCTGAGTATTGTTCTCCTGATAAGAGAATGTCTCTGCAAAGGCTGTGGAAGTTCAAAATGAAGGGATTTCCATAAGGCATATGTGCAATGGAGAAATTCGCGATCGTAATACAATGATTGTTAGTGACATACTCAAGGTATCCAATGATACTGCCATAAATGATGTTGGTGTTGAACCACTCTCTATATGAGAATGTCATCAAAGATATGGTTGGTTAAACTTGAAAGGAGAGATCTAAGCAGAATAGTAGTTTCTCGCAAATGTGCATAATTTTAGTATTGCATCCCGGACTAGATAATATGTACTACTCTTAGCCGCAGACGGGTATTTGCAGTCCCGACATCCGACAATGTAACCCCTAGTGGCTACAGGTGGATGTATGAGCATAGTGAGAAAAACAAAGCCAACTAATGGCACAAAGTCTTTCACAGAAACCTGAGATGGATTACAAAGAAACATATTCCCTGTTATGGATGCAACTACCTCTTTGGTATTTGTCTAGAAGTCTTTTAAGGAATCGAGTGCATCTAGTGAATGTGGTTACTACAAATCCATATGAAAGACTAGATACAGATAACTGCATACAAATTCCTGAAGGTTTTCACCTATCATAAGAATTACCATGCCAGATGCATTTGCTCAATAGGACATAAGTGGTCAATCGTCTAAGCGAATGCTTTTATTGTCCAGGAATATGTGAACCATCTTATATGCCCATGTATTGTGCATTACTAGATTTGTTTCATGCAACATGTATTTGATTGGAACTCCTGGGGAAACTCTCCAAAGCATAAAAAATGCTTAAAGCAGGAGTTCGAGATGAAAATCTCGGTAAAACAAGGTCTCAATATGTTGGTTGAGTATTGTAGCTGGAAGTCCATTAATTTCGTCAACCTTAAAGGTTTAAACATGTTTAAATGGACAAGCTGGCACAATTGCAGCTACACGATCTCTTACTTTTAAGATTGATCGGTTTACATTTTATTTTATTATTTTTTTTGGTTAAGTCCAAGGTTTATTATAACAAAAAAACGTAATTACAAGAATTACAGGATTGAAGCACAAAGCTTCCTACCCCCATAAACCAAAGGGGTCAAAATAACTACTAAGAAATAGCTAAAAAATAACCTCAAACAAGAAAATAGAAAGAAGCTACCTATATTTATAGCCAACTCCTTTCAATTTCTTCTGCTGTTACCAACTCTATACGATTTGCTCTTGGAAAAAAATTCAGCCATAATATCCGTATCAAAAGCATAATTGCCAGAGAAATCTTCATCTTCATCCACATAGGAAACTTCATGTTTATCCTCATAAGCAAAGTTATCAGGAACAAGCTTAATAGGAGAAAACTTATTAGGAGAATTAGTTTTCTTCTTAGATGACATTCGATCCGTTAGCTCCTTCGCCTCCTTAAAATAGTCTTGTCTAAAGGCAGGATTTCTAATGAAGTTAGCACGCACTTCATCATTTTGAATTTCACTTGCCTCCTCTAGTTCTTCCTTAGACAAAATATTAATCATATCAAAAACAATATCCTTCAGCCCTAGTAGAGTTTCCTGGTTATGAACAGCGTCACAACTTGGATTTTCCTTACTGAAAGATGATTGCAAGGAATTCAGAGCCATGATTTTTGCAGCCTGCTTGGCCACTTTTCTAGATTGTTTCCTTGCTAGAATATCTGCATCAACTTCACCCCATTCTTTCGAACCCATACTACCATATGAGTCACTTGAAGTCTCTAAAACTTGATCCTCCTCCTCCTCCAAAACCTCACTAATATTAGCAAGGCCTAATTCAGAAGATAGAACTTCATACTTGTTATTAACCACAATTTCAGTTCTACATAGCTCATCCACAAAAGGAGTAAAGGAATTGAAAGTAAAAGGAGTGCCTTTATTAGGAGAATTATTACTCTTCACTGCAGTCCAACCATCTTTAGAGTTAGGCTATATCACGGACCTTGGTTTGGACTTAGAATTGGTTACCAAATCCTTATTGGAAACGGACTGAGTACTAGCAACCAGTTTGGACACGGACTGAACAGTATCCAGTTTGGCCACGGACTGGCTTTCCGTATTTCCCTTGGACACGGACTGAATCCCAGAATTTTTCTCTGTCACGGACAAAGGTTGTTCCAAATTCTGCACGGACTTATCACCAAACTGAATAGAAATTGGCTTTACCCCAGGCGTAACCTCTACATGGTCTGCATTGGCAGATTTTTTACGTGCATCAAGAGTTTCCTTAGCTGCAATTGCATTCTTGCAAGTAATCAACCTTATCTGTGCTTCACGAAACTCAGTTTCATAATTTGCCAGTTCCTTCTCCAACTGATGCGCATCATTAACTTCTGGAGAAGAATTTTTATTTTTGGCAGTATCAACCACCGTATTATCAACCTTGCATTCATCATCTTTCTTTTTTTTTACCTGCCATTATTGGTTATTCCCTTTCTTCTTATTAGCCAATGGAATACTTTCAACCTGTTTAGCTTTCTCTAAACTAAAATATGTATTACTAGTCTTCTTTTTATACTCATCATCAGTATTCCCTATGATATTACAAGCAAAACAGAACTTAGGAGCATTAGGAATATCCTGATATTGCCAAAATTTTCTACCACCTGCAATTAAAGCAATACGTTCAGGGATATGTTTTGCGAAATCAATATCCACCAAAACAGAAGCGAAGTGGACATATTATAGATTTAGGGTTCTTTAATCCACCACAATTGGTGTACCAAGAATTTTTCCCATGGAAAGAAGTGAATTTTCTGTCCATAACTCCATTGGAAACCCTGGAAAACGCACCCACACAACTGCATGGGAAGTTTTTTGTTTTTCTGAATTGAACCCTAGGTACCAATCAATTAACTTCAGTGCATGATTATTGACAAACCAGTTTGAAGCACGAATCTTTTCCTTATCATCTGAACTTGATAACATAATAACAAAAAAACCTTTGCTCATTGGCACAAACTTGCACTAATTCACGCCAAGCTTCCATTGATCTTCTAGGTTTTGCTTAACATCATTGAACTTTAAACCCGTAGCATCTAACCTAGAAAAAATGTTGGATTTAGGGTTACCCTCTTCTTAACTGTATCAGAAAATGAAAGTTTCTTAGCATGACTCTGATTAGAGGTGATAGGATCATTGACAAGAGCTTCAATCATCATGACGCATCCTAAGATAATCGGTTTACATCTCAACAAAGGAGATGTTTCACTCTGTGGTTCGCATTACACAAAAGATGTGTAAATGGTTCACTAGCTGAAATATTCTATAGATTCCTGATATTGGGTTTGTAGTAAACATGTAAGCCTGGTTCTACCCAGCACCAATATCGAGACATTGGTCCAAAGAAAACTCCTTCATCTCCGTGGTACCATTAATCTTGATCTTTTGCATGAAAGATCAATGGATGTCTCCCACAGAGAAAAGCTAATTGGACTGTTTAAGTTTTGATTTTTGGCAGGTTTGTTAAAGCAGCTAAACATTCTCCTAGCTAATAGTCTGGTAATAGAGGATACTTGTTTTACTCCAATCTGTTATGATTGTTCAGGCAAAGCTAATAGAGAATAGGGGATAAAACAATCAGGGGATCATTAAGAAATTGCAGAGAGATAAATTAGACCAAGTTTCCCGAGTATAGGGAGCCACTGAAGACATTAAAAGATGGTTCAAAACTTTACGCGGTACTACCAGGCTCAATGATCAACTGAGAAGCTAGGCTCCTCATCAGGGGGAGTAAAGTCATGGAAGACTATGGATATTGGGCGTGTGGGACCTTTACGACGTGTACTATTTTTCCTTAGTCAAGGTTTTGTCCTACTGGGTTTTCCTTGTTAAGGTTTTAATGAGGCATGCGAGTCCACTGCTATCCGCAGTTCGACATGTTGTACTCTTTTTCCTTCGTCCTGGTTTTTGTCCTTATGGATTTTTCCACGCAAGGTTTTAACGAGGCAACATCTGCGGGTTTATCATTGTTCTGAGAACTTATATTTTTCTACGTTCATGTTTTATCTCTCTGGGTTTTCCTGGCGAGGTTTTTAATGAGATAACAATCCTAGAACGGTGATCATCATCGTAAGAGATGTATATCCATAGATTTTCTTGAAATATGGTTGCCGGATAACTGCATGTATTATCTGGTTCAGGTTTTTACTACACACAGTTTTTCCAAAAAAGATTTTAATGAAGAAAAATGCTCATTGCCGTCGGCGTTATTATGGATTTTAGGCACTCAGGTTTTGTCCCAAGTGGTTTTCCTGTCGCAACCTTGATGAAGGAAGTATCTCATGGTGGTGCCCAACCTCACTCCAAAACCAGGTTTTTCCTAAAAGTTTTTCCTGGCACAGTTTCAACAACGGAAGAAAATATTTTAAAATGGTGGTCCAAGGGGGAGTGTTATAAACACAACATTATAAGGGTGGCCCACCATTTTCTCATACACACCCGAGAACACTCCGGACTTTGCTAGAGTCAAACCCACCTCCTTAATACTTTGTACAAACTAAACTTATATATCGTTAATTTCATCCTAATGAGATAAGTGCTTAGTGCATGACTTATATTATGGTGACAGATAGACACCACGTGTCTCACCAAGTTTCGTCAGTACATGCACCCGTTATTATATATATATCGAAAGTAGTTCATAACATTGCACTATTGGTAGTTAAATAAAAATTCACACTCGTTATATAGTAGTATCGATATCTGATATTAGAGAAGCTAAAAAACACACGATATTAATAAAAAAATAGATTGCCAACTCTAAATAGTGCAAAATATATGAAAAGCTTCGCGTCAAAGAAGATGCAATCAAGGAAATGCATCGACATATTTTTCTTCTGAATTCATATATTTGCGTTAAGAATCAAATAGCCAACTTACAGGCTCCAACTTCTTGTAGTTAAATGAAAAATCACACTCACTATGTAATTGTATCAATATATGATATCAGAGACACTAGCAAAGGATATTGATATAAAATGGATTCCCAACTCTAACTAATGCAAAGCATATGAAGTGCTCCCGTTGAAGATGATGTAATCAAGGAAAATCACTGATATATCTTTCCTCAAAAATCATAAAGTTTCGTTAAGAATCTAGAGGTCAACTCAACTGCTCCTCTAGGCTCCTACTTCCAGTAGTTAAATGAAAAATTACATTCACTGTATTGTTGTATATTAAAAAAACACACGATATTAATATAAAATAAATTGTCAACTTTAAACAGTACAACGCATATGAAGTACTTTCCGTCAAAGAAGATGTAATCAAAAAGATGCACTAATATATCTTTCTTCAGAAATCAAACATATTTTCTAACTGTCAGTGTGAGGTCTTTCTTGAGTTGCTTTTAAACCACAAATAGTTGAAGACAGGACTCAATGGTGAACCAAATATACTCAAATTTCATTCATGAACTGAGTTAAAGGAAAAACGGATTGCTTATCAAATTTCCTTTCATGTCCAGATTACACAACATTCTGGTACTTAATTGGCAAAGCAAAAATAAGAATATCAGAGTAAAGGGGACAATGTGATGGCTTATGAAGATATAAAAAATGGCTTATTCTAAGACCATCATAAGTTTGTCAATTTTAAAAAGATGAATCTCTGCCATTTTGACAAACATTGCAACTATGAACATAAAAATTGGAGAAACTTAAGCACAAAGTTGGTGTTATTGGGAAACAATCAGATACGTTCTATATTGATGGTATCAAAATTGAAACTGGGTAATAAAATTCTTACCTAACTACACTTTATTCGCATAGTTCTAATTGATCAAACCAGAGCAGAAAATTCAAACGTGTTTGGATCTCGAGAAGCTCGTGGAGACAAACCGATGTGCTTGGATTTTTTTATTTATTTTTTATTTTGATATATCTATCTTTGCATTTTGTATGTATAGTATCTTTTGTAAATATATGTACATAATTTAAGAAAATATACGTGATATATGGAAGCACGATTGCAAAACTTATGATAAATATTGAATTTTAAAAACTCGATGAATGTGTCCGCGAGATACTTTGAAGATTTTCATTTCCATTATGCCCGTTCAAGTGAATACGTAACGACAATTGCTCAGTTGAACCCGCCAACCATTGGTATGTCAAGATTGGTTGTCATATTTTATTTCCAAAACTCAAGGTCGCTTGATTAGGTTACTAGAGTCGAGTTCGTTAGGTTAGACTAGAAATTCTAAAAATATTGAGGCAAAATTGTGTTACATTGAAGAACCTGAAGACGTATCTACATCAATGAACACATCATCCTTCTGTTCGAGGTTAGTAATACAAGACTTGACTTGTTTCTAATTCTATTTACGTTGCTTTTAAGTTGTTTAGATTCAAAACATAACATGCGAAGTTATATATATGAAACTCCAGTATTAAAGACTTGATTATATTATTATGATTAAAGTGCCAGGGAAGAATATACAAGTTGTATCATAACTTTGGTATATTGAATTACGAAGTATAAAGTTTATCTTTTGAACTTCGTAATTGCGACATAGATATTATCTTTGTACTTTGCTACTAGATTATTGATAGGTGTCTAAAACACCTTGATTATTGTCTATTGTTTATGCTTTCTTTGTTATTTTTCTTGTAAATTATGTATCTTATGTGTGTTTTTGTATTTATAGGTACATTGGAGTCATTTGAAGTGAAACAAGTAGAAATCTTTCAAGTGGAACGAAAAGAGCAAGTGCATGTAAAAAGAGTTATCAGGCAGCTCATATCTGGATGCTAGGGGAGCCTAGATCCAGCTTCGTTTCCTACAACAACCCTAAAAGTCAGAGAAAAATCATTTTTATTATCACTAATTTTTATTTTCTTCTTTCCCTGCCTGAAACTAAGATGGCGGCTCGATTAACGTTTAGAGAATGAATATTGGGAGAGGAGTGGAGGTGATGTTATTGGTGAAATAAAGATAATAACTCTAGGAGATGATGAAGAGGAGATTACATAAAAGAATTAGGGTTTGAGGTGATTCAAATTGACAGGAAGAAAAAGGGGATCTGAGGTTGTTGAACTGATGAGTTCTGGTGTTTGATTAATGAAGCATTGGAGGGGTTTTTGCTAGCCAAGAAATTGAAGCTACCTTCATCGATTTTGTGATGAAAAAGGCAAAGTAACAGTAAACGGTGAGAATTAATGGAGTTAGGTTTAAAATTGTTGTTGCTGAGAATTTAAGAAGAGTTTGATGAATTAATAGCTACAACTATTATATTGAAGCAATGGACAATTTGGGGAACAAGAAATCAAGATTTTGAAATGGTGTTTGAAGACTGTGCTGCTTTGAAATGATATTGAGAGAAATCAAGGAAGGAGATGGTGGTGTATCCTGTGAGGAATAATGGGTTTGTCTGTAAACTAAATATTCATGAATTGAAGCTTGAGAGCAGGTGTTAGTGGTGAATGAGTTATATAATCAATGTAGTAATGCTGAGATAATGGACTAGTAAGCAGGATATAGAAGATGAAGTTGATGTTACTGAAGCTGAGATGGGGAATTATGTGTTGAAAATCAAGGTTTCTGATAGATTGAGATGTTGATGCTTGTTGTTGTTGTAGCTGCAATTGGTGACTGGAATGAAGTTGAGGCGCAGGTTGTGAAATGTTGTGTATGTTAGAATTGCAGGAGCTGGTGCTTGATGTTTTGGGATGTGTAAGCTGAATGGTTGTTGTTTATTGGTGAATCCATGAAGATGAGAATGTATTGAAACTAATTGCTGAGAAGAAATGAAAGAGTTATAAAGTTTATATAAACTTTGATGTAGTTTATATAAACTTTGATGGAAGTTTATATAAACTAATTGCCTACGTAATGTGGGTTGTGCAAGGCATGGCAAGCCGGCGTAAAAACTATGCTAAACTTTTCGGAGATTCTCTCTCCAGCCTACCTGGTACTTGTTACTGGAAAAAGGCTTCGGTTGTAGTTGCAGTTGAGATGAAAGCTGTAGAATGGGTTTGAGATGAATGGTGCTGCAGTATGTGAATATTGCAGGGAGGAGAATGCTGAAATTGTAGCTAGTTGATTTTGTAGAGATGAACTGAAGACATAAAGTATATTGGTAGATAATACAATTGAATATTCTGGTGCTGTTTTGGTGATGCTAGAAATTGAGAATGGAGATTGGTAGTGTTTTGCTGAGAGGTTGAATTTGATATGGTTGTTTGATGTGTAACTCGAGTTGTTGTGGTTGATTGCAGTGCAGAGAAGGAGGTTGTGCGCCTATGAACGGTTTGTTGTGCTGGTTAGAGTTGCAAGTCAATGGCTTTGACAGTATGGTGCAGCTGAAGTCTTTTGAACTGCAATTTGACTTTATATGTATGCTTAACAATGGTTTGCAGATAGTTAGATTGATGTGCAGCTAAAAAGTTATGAATTGCAGTTATGCAGTTGTTGAGTTAGAGTTACGGAAAGAGCTAGTGATTGCAACAGCTAAGAGGTGATATTGCGATGGTTGTGCTACTGCTGGTATGGCGACAGAAATGGAGATTGTGTTGAATAGATTGAGTTGATTGACTTTGGTTGCAGCTGTTGCAGTTGAAAATGAGCATGAGAAGGAATAAAGCACCATCATGGCGCAACATTGAGTATAACATGTGCAAGATGGCTTAGGCCTGACCAAATCAGCCCACTCAGCCATGTCAGAGCAGCTGACTCGGTCTTGACTCAGACCTGGCCTAATACTTTGACCTTGCCCCTTGACCGTTAACTTAACGGTTAATTTTTAATGATTGTTAGTTTGATCGGTGACCGACGACAATTTTCCAAACACCTGAACTATTTTTGACCAACTTCCGGCGACACTTTTTAGGCATAATTTCTACATGGGTTTTTATACATATAGGCTTGGTGGACTACTTTGATATGGACTTTTGAAGACTTGACCTAGTTTTGGAAACATGAAGAGCTAATAAAAGGGAAAGTTTTCTACTTCTTTTGAGAACTTTGACAACTACTACTTGGAGCTTTTGGAGAGAGAGAAATACGCTTCTAGTTTGCTTTGGTAATTTTTTTTTTATTTCATTTATTAGTATGATAAACTCCATAGCTATGAGTAGCTAAATATTTATTATTGGTTAAGGAATAAGTTGGAATTCCAAGTATGATTTTTGTGCAATGAATTAGTTTTGTCTCTATACTTTGTCGTTTATGATTCACTATTTATATTGTTATATGATCTGAATGTTTGTTTGGTTGAGTCCGGGATCAATAGAGTTCGTTTTCATCTCTATTGCTAGATAAGGATTTTCAATACGCAAATGTTGAATAATTCCAATTATAGATAGCATAATTGTGAATAGTGCTTGTAGTGATATATCATATTAGTCACAAGTGGATCATAACCTTTGTTAAATCGGATTAGTGCTTTTACACGTTCAATTACTTTGATTAGCCTGATTTCATAGAACCTAATGCATCCAGGGAATTAAATTTGACTAGTGTGCCTTCCACGTTAGGCTGTTTTCCAGATAGAATTCATGATTGCATCGTTTTATGTAAATGTGTAGAAATCAGGAAATTAGTAGGACATTCTTGCGACCAAGGTATCCTAGGGATTATGACAAACTCGGGATTAAAATATCAACTTTAGTTATTGTTACAAATACTTGTTTGTGAATGAAAACGAATCCTTGACCAATATTTTCCTCTTATTGATTATCTTCTACTATTTAATTTGCTTTTGATTTATTTTATTACTTGCATAAAAATCAGAAATCCCCCATTTGGTTACTTAAGAAATTGAAATACAATAAAAACAATAACATCCCGGGGAACGAATCTTTCTTATCCTGCCATAGATGATAGATACATTTTTTATGTCTGATTTGATCTCATTTCTCTATTTTGTTAGTACTTATTTCGTATTTATTATGGTGTTTTATGTGTATAGGTGTTCTTGGGAGATAAATATTTTTGGAAAAATCGGCTTGAAAAATTACTAAAGGCGCCCGGAAATTACTAAAGACACACATGTACAAGTGCAAATAAGGGCACTCCAGTTTTTGGCGGGGGATAAATATTGTTTGAAAATATTTCTGATTCAGAATTGGAAGATTTTTGAGGAGATATAATCGCTCAAATGAATTGATACCACCCTGCTACGATTAAACAGGGATGGTAAATCTTTTAGTTTCGAAAAATCAGGATGATTACGTGGTTTTTCTACATGGCAGAACACGAGAATATCTCGTTTTTTTTTTCTTTCCCGAGTTTTCGGTGTATAACTGGAGGTTGGCATGAGGTGAATTTTTTTTTTACTCAATCCGTGACATGAATCAGCATGTTGGAGTGTGTTAGCTGCGAAAAATAATGCGTGTAGAGAAATAAAAACAAAATTATTCCCGAAGCTTGGAGAGAAGGTTTTGGGGAGTTATTGTCGAAGATTTTTGATGTGTGGTGTATATAAGGGATGTGGGGAGTTTGAGAGATGATATGGAGAGATTGGAGAGAAAACTGTTTGAAGAATAGAGAGCTACAGAATTTCTGCTGCTGCAGTGAAAGGAAGAACACGAAGAACATAACACTGCATATAACAATCGTTTATTTTCTAGTGTTTTTTATTTAAAAACTACGTAACACTATAATTGCAATGTATATCTTCATTCTGCAATACATACTGTAAATGTGGTTTGTGCAACGCCTATACATCGTTGCGATTTCTCTTTATTAGTAATTTACACCTTTTGTAAATACTTTTGAGCGGTGAATACATACTTGAGCGTGTTTTCAACATGAGGAGCTAAATGATAGGTGCATTATTTGCACTAGTTTGAGACCTTAAGTCGTTGCTTTGTTGTTAGTTTTCATTTCATTTATGTTTTGGTTTTGTTTGTTTTTGAGTTTCTTAAGTGTTTGGGGTTATTTTAACCTAAAGGAAATAGAACTCGTTCAAATCCGGGATTTCTTGGCATCATCTTGAAAATGACGAAATTACGAAGCCAACGGCGAAATAATGGAGCGATTCCGACGTATGACAAAGTTACGAGCACTTGAAGTGAGTCAAAGTTGGCGAAAAGTGAGAAAACACAGAATTGTTAAAGGCATGCATATTTTCTACTCAAGGCAGCCGCGGAATAGTAAATGAACTATCAATCTCGGTAGACCGACAATGAAACGGTTTTGCTAAAGGCACCAGGTCATTCTTTCGAGGCACCATTGTCATCATATTCTTCAAGCGAGCAACAGGGAGGAGATGACGCTGTTGCCATTAGTGGCCGGAGGTGATGGTACTTGATGGAAAGAATGTTGGTCGCTGATGTAAAAGGTTTAGCTCGATTGATTCTTGGTGATGGAGGAGATGGCTGCAATGGAAATAAGAAGATGGTGATAGCTCGGGATTAGTTTAGGGAGTTTGGTTTTGCGGTTGTGATGATGAGAACTCGAGTCTTTGGTCACACAAAAAGACACGGAATTAGCTATACTATATTATTTATTTTGGTGATGGCTTGCTGATGGTTACTCACTGTCGTTGATTATGATGGCGATGCCGTGGTATGCAGTCGAGCTGGGGTTGATGATAGTAATAAAACTCGAATTGAGCAGAGTATGGTGATGGAGTTTTGTTGTTAAAACTAGATATGGGGGTGTTGGTTATTATCAATTCGTTGAAGGTTTGACTGGTGATATTGATAGACAATTATGGCTCAGTGATGCTATGAAGATGATGGAGTTGAGCTGTGGTTTGAAGACGCGGTAGAGTTGAGTTTAGGGAAACGAGAAAATCATGGAACGAGTTTGGGAAATCCAGGGAAATATATTTTCCACGGACAGCCTGGTACACATGTGTTACTGCTGAAAAATAAAAATCCATAAGAAAAGAATTCCCACGGAGGGGTTTGTGTCAGTGAGTTATTAAAGACGAGAATATGAAATTCAGGGAAAAGTTATTTTCACGGAGCTGTTTGTATCCGCGGAACCATGATGTACAGCGGGATCAAGTTGAAGTTACACTATCAGTTCCACGGAACTGACAATTGATCGACATGCTTAGGAATTCTTTTCGTAAAACTTCTAGCAGAACACAAATTCTCTTTAGAAGTTATTCTCGAAAATCTTCTGGCAGAACAAGGTTCTTTCCAGAAGCACTCTCAAAAATATTCCAGCAGAATGTTAGTTCTCTTTAGAAGATGTAACAACAACGTTGATACTTTTCGATCTTTTGTTTTCACAAAGCACCGATTTGATTTCCCTTTAGATGTGAATCAAAGTTTTGGAAATCTTGTGTTTGTTTTGAGAAAAATAATTACTAGGTAAAAGTAATATCAAAACAAACTTGTAGATTAGAGTTTATTATACTCTTCAAAAATGGAAGAGAAACCTAATTATTCTACAACAAGGACAACTAGAATAAATCTAGAGATATCTTGTTTAAAACTTCTTAAGAATTTTTACGAGATACCTTAATCGAAATTTTATTTCTAGTTCCGATTTCGACTAAAAAGTGTTGGTATACGATCGAGAACTGAAATCTATAAAAACCTAGGGTTTATGATCAACAACTCTTGAATGGTCTTATATCAGAAGAGAATACCTTAGAATAGACAAGAGGTGAAAAACCTAGATTACAAGTTGTAAAAACAATCCGAAGATTATTATCAACTTGGCTTTGTGATCCCCAATACAAAGACTTTTATCTCACTCTTGTTCACGAAGAACAAAAGACATGGAAAACAACCTCTGAAGCTTACGCCAATTTTCCAAAGGGATGAAAAACGTGTAGCACTCACGAACCCTTTATTTATAGTGAACAAGGTAGCTTGAAAGCTAAGCAAAGCTATTTTCCTTTTTCAAGACTCTCCTAATTTTAGGAGTCTTTCCTAAGTTACAACTCTTGTTAAAATAATTAAATAAATAATTAATTTAGCAAATATTGTATTTATTTGAATAAATCACAATTGATCTTAGGAAGGAATCACAAACACTTTAATATGGTAATCAAATATGTTTGGATTAATAGCTATCTTGCCTAGATAAGGAAACATCAAATACTTGACTAAAAAAGGCTTCTAGTCACGTAATTGGGTTCAAGTCCGTGAACCGTTATAAACAGTTCATGGATTGTTTCCTACTAACGAACTGTAACAATTACAGCAACACTTATAATTGTTACTTTAATAAATCACTCATAACTTCATCGTTATAACTCAGAATTGAGTGATTCTTGGCTTGTTGAATTCGTAAGCTCATTCACTGTAACATGAGAACCTTTCCAAGGATAAAGGTTATTGTCACAAAAGCCGTGGCTCAAATAACCTCGAGTATATATACATAAATGTACATTTACCGTCATAGGAATTGTTCCATAGAGTGAGCATTTGTTTGGATAGATTAGAAAGGTTAGAATTGAAAAAGAATCCAAATGAAATCAATCACCACATACCTTTGTTGATGAAGTCCTTGTTGATGTCTTCTTGTAGTCTTCAAACTTCATCCTTCAAGGATAGCTTCGATTCTACTTCTTAAACTAAATCTAGTCCGAAACTATCTTTAGTATACTAAATCAAGAATGCATTTTGGCAACTAAAATTGACAACTAACTTGACATACCAATGCTAGTGGGTTCAACCGAGCAATGCTCTAACAATCTCCCCCTTTGTCAATTTTAGTGACAAAACCATTTTACATATGGATTGTACTTGTTAAAAGCATTACAGCTCCAAAATCCGACATGCTTGATTTCCTTGGTTCTTCAACTATGCGTGTGTTCATCCTGTACTTGTTGAAGGTCCATCATAGTATTATTACACAGCATCAGAGTTCAATTGTATCACAACTTTGACAATAATACTACGGTGATATGTATCACTCCCCCTTAGTCAATACTTCATCTCACAATGAAAACCACTCCCCCTTACATAATGATCCATAAACCATATGTATATGTAGTGTGAACTACAAAATAATTCTCCTCCTTTTTGTCAATATAAATTGGCAAAGGTACGAAAATTATGGGATCATAATGAAATTCTCAAAGAGATTATTCATGACTAAAAGAGAACATATCAACTTTGATTTAGATGATATCACAGGTTCGAAACTTAGTGACTTCATCAAGGAGTTTATAAAGATACAAGAAAACTCCTACAATATTCCACAGCCGCACTCCCCACAAAGATTTCGCAATTAAGCACGAGTTCAATTAAGAACTCTCCCCCATAAAATGTCATTCCCGAAAGAACAACAAGATTGACCTTTCTCCAGGGAGAAGGATTTATATATTGGATTTTAGAAATCCCACAAGGAGATACGAGCTAAGGACCAATCATTGAAAGTCTCTCATGAGATCGTGTTACTAAAAAAATAGAACTATCTCATGTTAATAATACACAATATGTAATCATGAAGATCAAGTATTGTGATCATCTTTTCTAAGATAAAAACTTGTATAAACAAGAATTGATATGCTTAGAAGGAAGAATAACCTTTTCCACAAGGATTTACACCAAGAATGGTTACCATAAGTGTATGTAAAAGTTTCTTTGACAATAAAAACCAACATCCAATGGCTTTGATTATTGCTTCTAACCTGTTATACTTAAGATTTCAATCACAAATCAAGTTAGGTAATTAAGAATCATACACGTGGTATTTAGCCATATTCATCTAACACTTCTAGATCAAATGATAATCAAATGAATCTAATTGTGTAACTCATAGAGTTGTTCAATTGTTTATATTCTCATAGAAGTATACAAGACACAATTGAAGCAAAATCTGTTTTGATTCACTCGAATCAAATCATGAACATTTTAACTACGGTTTGCAAAAGATTGCATTCCTTGTTATATAAATGTATTTGTCCATGACTAAACCGATTTTAGAACATAACCTACTCAAGTATGCAAACGGGTACTGATGTCGTTTTATAGTTGTAGTGGTAAAAAGGTTCGTTGCTCGAACTTGTGAAGGATTTTCGAAAATTAAATAGAATTGTTTTGACAATAATAAGAAAATACCGAAACTTTGGATTCCACCATTGACCAATTAATTGATAAACTCTAATCAATATTCATGCAATATTCTTCTTTAAAGTGATTCTAATATTTGCCTCTAATAGATTTTTGAAGTAATAATTGTAAGCACGAAGCATGAAACATCAAAAGTATTAAAACTAAGCATGTCCCATCAAAACACTTCACAACTACTCAATAAAAACCAATTTTTCTTTTAAGTTCTATGCAAATAATCATGTAAAATAATTGCAATAAATAATTAAAATAGAATTATACCACTTTTCATGGAACAATGGCTTCCTCCGTCGCCTCGGCTAAGGGGTTTAGCTCCTCATATTAATCACTTGCTCAAAATACATATTTGGTGTTCAAAAGTTGATTAAAAGAGTGAAAAGTGCTAAGCAGCGGATTCTGTAGTTACTGAAGGTCTAAAACAGAAGTCCGAGTTGTTGCTGAAGAGCTTCTGTGACTGCAGGAAGATGCGACCGTAACTCGTTGTCACTGAAAATAAGTCTGCCTCTGCGACTGACTCTGAGGGTCTAATGTTCTTCGTCTTCTTCTTCGCAGCAGCAGCAGGAAAGTTTCTGAACTCGACTCTGTTGATTTTTTTCTCGCTTCTCTATAGCTCTAAACTTCTCCAAACTCCCCCAAATTGTTCGTATCCCTAAATATGACTCGAATCAACCTATATATATCCACCAAACCCCAAAATCACTCGAGTTAATCCAAATATTTTCGTTCTTTTTCAACCGCACGTTACGGGATTTTAATCTTCTTTTTACGCGTCAACTTGGTTTCCAAACTCTCTTAAACTCTCCCAGGACATAATAAGGACTCCATACACTCCTATCTTGCCGTAAACTCTTCACAAATTCTTTTGTAAACCAAAAATAACTCAAATTGTGAATTCTCCCTGTTTTGCTCCAACACGGATTTCTATCCCTGTTTAATCGATTCTACAGCTCATACCATACTTTTTTATCCTTAACAGAGTTATCCCAACGAAAATCAGCCATTGAATCGCCTTAAAAATCATCCAAAATTCGATCAACCAATCTGCCAGTAAAGAAAAATATTTCCCGCCAAAAATTTATTTTCAAATGATGAATTTGGGTGCTAAAGATGAATTTGGGCTACACATAGCCATGGGTGCCCCTTATCCGCTGCTGGAGTCCGTATAACACTTGTCCCTTGGGGTGCATTTAGACAACTTTTCGAGCCGATTTTCCCAAAAATGTTTATTCCCCAAAAATACCTACAAAGGGATAAAATACCAACATTAGTAAAAAAATGGGTACTAACAATATATACAATAGAGATGAAAATAGACACATAAATGCGTCTATCAGGTACGCATACCTAAGTGGTCGGACTTAGTTTGGGTTCGTCAGTATGTGAACGGGTACGCATACCTCCAAACTCAGTTGAATTCCTGAACTTGAACTTACGCCAGTACGCATACGGGTATGCATACTAAGTTCCCAGACTTTCATTAAACCAACCAATACGCATACGGGTATGCATACTATGGTTCCCGAACTTGGAATAACTTGCAACAGTTAGTGTACAAGTATGCATACTATGTTATATCCAATCATGGTTAATTGTTCTAAACTCCCATTTCAATCATTGAAACATTCTTAGAAGACGATAATAGCTGTCTCACATAAACTATTAGCTTCGAAACAATTTTCAAGTGATCGAATGATCAATACGAAACATTCTGAGTCTATATCAAATGATTGTCTCACATAAATCATGTAAGATGTTACCAGGCGATTTTCACATGATCATCTTTTGACTTTCGTCAAAAATATAAGATGAATCTAGCTAAAGCAAAAAGCTTCCACATATATAAAAAATACCCAACATAATATGTGCACCCCAATTCTTTTGCGATCCTCACCGCATTTACAAGGGCTTCTTGGTGAGGATGCACTTCCAACACAATCAGTTTGTGTTGAGGTGAACAAAATATTGCTCACTACAGGTATTCGAAACAAAATCATGCATAGACTCTAGGAATTTAACAACTTCCTTGAAACTTTTAATAACTTTTAAGATGTTATCCATTATCGAACTCTTGTCTGGGAGATTTTTCTTAATAGCACTCGTTGCTTTATTGATCTTCTTTGGTACCCATTTCTGAGCAGCTTTTGGAGTAGCGTATTTCTTTTTATCCCTAATATAATTATGAAACTTCTTGGGGGGAATACTAGAAGAACTGATACTATGAGACTCAATTTTTCTCCAGTTTGGAACATCAGATTTTGTCATCTTAACAGAATCAGATCTGGTTTTATCTCGTTTAAGAAATCTGAATGTGTATGTGCTTGCTTTGGACTTGACAGAATTTCGTCTTTTCGTCATCGGCAGTTGGTAGATATACTTCACTTTTGTCAACCGTGAAAGGTTTTGATTGATAAGAAACTTTAGCTCTGACAAATTTTACCTCTTTGCAAATACCAGAAACGTCTATTCCTTCATAGCCCAATCCTCGTGTATCACGATGAATTCTACATGCTCCCAATATTGAGGTTAATTTATCTGGTCTTCTATTTCTAGACAAACTCTCTTTTAAGCTCGAGTTTTCTTCTTCCAACCTTCTGAACTTTTCAAGCGCAACAACTAGATTGAACTTTGAGATCTTCTCGTTCCGAATCAAATAACAAGTTCATCTCAATGTTCTTCAAGTTATCTAGCTTTGCTTAAAGAATAATTTCCCTATCACGACTTCCGGCAATTTCTTCTTTAAGCTTTTGTATTTCATTGAGATAATCTCTTGCACCAATAGAATCAAGTTGGTCTTGCAAGTCTTTATTCCGACTACGAAGTCTGTCATATTTTACTTTCTTACTGAATATGGTGCTTTCAGCTTCCGAAAGTTTCTGATGACATTGCTTAAGAAGTTTATTAGCAACTGGATCTACATGGAACACTTTTTCGTCAGAATCAGAATCAGTATCCGAAAGATTATTTCCAGTAGCTAATGCAACCTCGCCTATGTACTCTTGATAATCATAATATTTAGGTCCATCATCAAGAGTAGGCATAGCTGTTGTATATGCTAGTTGTTTATGGCTCTAGCTAGGGCATGCCGAAGATAAGTGCCCGAAACCACGACATTTAAAGCATTGTACATCATCATTAGAAGGTGTTGTACCTTTAAAAAAACTCTCTTTCCGGTTTCTCAAGATTTTTCTAAATTGTCGTGGAGTAACATCCTTAGCATCTAGCGAACCAGATTTATCCTTAGAGGATTCAGAATTGTTTGCAGCTTTAAGAGAAATCACCTTTTTTTTTTCCAGACCGGTGTTCATTATCAAATATCTTTAACTTTCCAACAAGAGTATTTCTGGAGAGTGTTGAAAGATCGTTTGCTTCTTCAATGGCATGTTTCATAGAATCGTATCCTGTTGGTAGAGACCTGAGAATTTTGCACACAATAACTTTCTCTGGAATAGTTCTTCCTAATGAATATGAGGAGTTAACTATTTGAGAAAGTCTTTGGTGAAACTCATCAAAGGTTTCATCATCAGACATGCGAAGGTTTTCCCAGTCAGAAGCTAGGTTTTGAAGCCTTGCTTCTTTCTATGCGGCATTCCCTTCAAATACGGTTTCTAAGATAGCCCAAGCATCTTTAGGCTTATTGCACGTAGTCACGTGGTGCTGAATATCTGGGGTAATGGCATGGATGATGGCATTTAATCAGTCAGAATTTTGCTTTGCAGCAAGAATCTCAAGATCATCATAATCACCAATATCCTTTGCAACAGTTACACCGTCTACTGTAACTAATGGAGGATCATAGCCATTAACAATACGAACCCACGATTGAAAATATCGCGCTTGTATAAAAGCACGCATAACAATTTTCCATCATAAATAGTTCGTGCCATCGAAGGTTGGCGGTACGTTTATAGAGATAGCACTTCTATCCATAATAATCAGATTGCTTCAAACACAGACTTATAAGGTCTTAGCGTGTTTGCCTGCTCTGATACCAATTGAAAAAGCGGGGTACTACACCACACCCAATATTTCGTTTGGCAATCTGCATGGACTAAACCTTAATAATATTCTGAGAGTAAAAACTCAATCAAAGAATACTACTAAAGAGTTTATCTCTTTTTCTCAAATCAATCAGCAAATCAAACAGATAGAAATCTATGAGCCTGATTGATGTGAGAAATACTTGGACGGTACCAAAGACCAACATCCAAGATCAATTAAAATCCTATCTAATAAACAAGGTCGGATTTATCAATGATGATTGATTAACGCACAACCTGTGATATTTCAATTATAAAGATAAACAATATAATGCGGAAAAGAAATAACACAGACACCAGAAATTTTGTTAACGAGGAAACCGCAAATGCAGAAAAACCCCGGGACCTAGTCCAGAATAAACATACACTGATTATAAGCTGTTACACCAATTTCCTACTACCTATTCGGACTAGATGTAATACCTGCTTCAGCTGTATTCAAGCACTTATAGAACTCCTAGCAGAACACCGATTCTCTTTAGGAATTCTTCTCGTGAATCTTCTAGCAAAACACAAGGCTCTCTTTAGAAGATACAACAACACGTTGATCTTTTTCGATCTTTTGTTTACACAAAACACTGGTTTGATTTCCCTTTAGATGTGAATCAAGGTTTTGGAAATCTTGTGTTTGTTTTGAGAAAAACAATTACTAGGTAAAAGTAATATCAAAACAAACTTGTAGATTAGGGTTTATTATACTCTTCAAAAATTTAAGAGAAATCTAATTATTCTACAACAAGGAAAACTAGAATAAATCTAGAGATATCTTGTTTAAAACTTCTTAAGGATTTTTACGAGATACCTTAATCGAAGTTTTCTTTCTAGTTCCAATTTCGACTAACAAGTGTTGGTATACGATCGAGAACTGAAATCTATCAAAACCTAGGGTTTATGATCAACAACTCTTGAATGGTCTTATATCAGAAGAGAAGACCTTAGAATAAACAAGAGGTGAAAAACCTAGATTACAAGTTGTAAAAACAATCACGAAGATTATTATCAACTTGGCTTTATGATCCCCAATATAAAGACTTTTTTTACCCTTTGTTCACGAAGAACAAAAGACATGGAAAACAACCTCTGAAGCTTACGCCAATTTTCCAAAGGGATGAAAAACGTGTAGCACTCACGAACCCTTTATTTATAGTGAACAAGGTAGCTTGAAAGCTAAGCAAAGCTATTTTCCTTTTTCAAGACTCTCCTAATTTTTGGAGTCTTTCCTAAGTTACAACTCTTGCCAAAATAATTAAATAAATAATTAATTTAGCATATTGTATTTATGTGAATAAATCACAATTGATCTTAGGAAGGAATCACAAACACTTTAATATGGTAATCAAATATGTTTGGAGTAATAGCTATCTTGCCTAGATAAGGAAACATCAAATACTTGACTAAAAAAGGCTTCTAGTCACGTAATTGGGTTCAAGTCCGCGAACCGTTACAAACAGTTCATGGATTGTTTCCTACTAACGAACTGTAACAATTACAGCAACACTTATAATTGTTACTTTAATAAATCACTCATAACTTCATCGTTATAACTCAGAATCTTGGCTCGTTGAATTCGTAAGCTCATTCACTATAACATGAGAACCTTTCCAGGGATAAAGGTTATTGTCACAAAAGTCGTAACTCAAATAACCTCGAGTATATATACATAAATGTACATTTACCGTCATAGGAATTGTTCCATAGAGTGAGCATTTGTTTGGATAGATTAGAAAGGCAGAATTGAACAAGAATCCTAATGAAATCAATTACCTTTGTTGATTAAGTCCTTGTTGATGTCTTCTTGTAGTCTTCAAACTTCATCCTTCAAGGATAGATTCGATTCTACTTCTTAGACTAAATCTAGTCCGAAACTATCTTTAGTATACTAAATCAAGAATGCATTTTGGCAACTAAAATTGACAACTAACTTGACATACCAATGCTAGTGGGTTCAACCGTGCAATGCTCTAACAGTTTGGAAGGAGTTTGAACCCAATATGAATTATAGGAGAGAGACTGAGGATTTTTCTCTCTCCTAAAATCTCTCTCTCTGGCGATTTTAGTTTTTTTTTTCTTTTCAATTTTTTTTTTATCGCGCTCACATCTTTGATCATCTCTTTGTAATTAGGGATGGGGGAACAATCGGATTTAGGTCAGCAGAAACTTACTTTTGCTGAACTTGTTATGGGAAAGAAACTTCATGCTAATACTACTGTCGATATTAACTCGCTACCATACCCTACTATTAAAGAAGGGAAGTCTGCTGTAGTGATTCCTCAAGAATTCTTTGATGAAGGTTGTCAGATTTTGCATTTCAGTCTCATTGGAAGGTTGGTTCTCAAAGGCGTTAAGCTTAGTGATGTTAAGAATAACTTGGAACAACAATAGAAATTAAGAAATTGACGTGTTCAATTTATCCCCATGAACCGTGGTTTCTTTATCATAAAGCTACTATCTCAGACGGATAAAGATGTTGTTTATAAGGATGAAAACAAAGATACATGGATCATTAATCAACAACCATTACGGCTGATTGAATGGCACCCAGGATTTGATGCTGATTAACAATGCACTTCCCATGCTACCGTATGGGTTAAGTTTCACGGTTTGCCGGTTGAATTGTGGGTTGATAAAATCTTGCTTGCTTTAGGTAAATCTTTGGGAACCCTAATTGTGGTAGACAAGAAAACCCTAGATCATGAATACGGGCATTATGCTTCTGTTTTGATTGATAATGATTTCACAAAACACGATACGGATTCAGTTCATGTTGATACTGGTGGTCGTAATTTTTGGCAACCTATAGAGATTCAAAAACAACCTAAGTTCTGCTCGAAGTGTAAGATTGTGGGTCATACGGACTCGGAATGCAGGAAACTTAACTCTTCTAAGAATCAAGCACGCAATACTAAGATACCTAAACCCTCTCAGCAAAATAATATTCCATTGATAACACGGGGGGGAGGGGGGGACCAAAATTCTGCATGGCAAGTTGCAACTCGTAAGAATGGAAAACATCAGGCGGGTCCTTCAAATCAAAATCTGTTGGATAGCACGCCTAATGTGGTTGATTTAAGCATTGAAGACACTGTTGAGTTGGAACAACAATTGCAAGAAGATTTAACAAAATCAGAAGTTGTTTTGCGCATGGCGTCTGCTGAGTATGAAAGAATCAAAAAAGCAACTCAGGCCATTCAGTATTAGTTAACATGGCTAAGTCGATGAGTATTGTTTCCTTAAATACTAAGTCAGGGGGAAATGTTGAATTGGATAGAACTAGACTTCCTTTACCTGATAGGATTATTGATCCTTTTTCGTCTACACCTTTGTGTAATGCTCTTGAGCAAAGTTCTAAATTTGTTTCCCATAATAAGTTTAATATTCTGGGTGATGGAAACGGAGGTGGTTCTCTTGATGACCAACAAAAGAAGAAGACTCCAGTGCTTGGGAAAATAGATGAAGCAGCAAGGCAGGCTAAGCATCAACAGTTGATAGCGTTACAGGCCAAAATTGATTCTCCGAGGATCAAGAATCCATGTCTGATTCGGAATTGGATAACTCTTTAGGAATCCGTGCTCGCAGGGGTTCCTCACCTAGACTAAAATCCTCCTCAAATAATGCTAAGCATGTACAGCTAAAAAGAACTCAAAACCCCAAAGTTTAATTATGCGGGTCTTATTCTGGAACATAAATGGTGTTGCGCGGGATGCAGCACAGTGTAAGATTAGAGATTTAATAAGAGAGTTCAAGCCAGATATTTTTTGTCTTGCTGAACCAAAGGTGGTGTGTTCTGCTAATTTGGTAGGAGACTTCAGATGGAAGGTTATTCTCCAGATATTATTCATAATTCTTCTTTTTCCAGTATTGCTAATCTTTAGGTTTGTTATTTGGATGAAATAAGTCCTTCGGTAGTTAATATGAGTAAGAAGGCCATTACTATCGAGGTTGATGGAGTTCATATTTTTTTTGTTCATGCTAGCTATGTTCAGGTTACACGTAGGAGGCTTTGGCAGCAGCTTAATATGCAAGATACAATTACTCCTTGGCTGGTCATGGGAGATTTTAATTGTATTTTGCGCCTGGATGAGAAAAGGGGGGGTATTGAACCGAGAACATCGTCTATCAATGAGTTTAGTGACTGGATGGACGATAACAATCTTTTTGAAGCAGACTCCTTGGGTACCAAATTCATTTGGACTAATAGACAGTCGAGTTCTGATAGGATCATCAGTAAACTTGACCGTGCGATTATTAATACTGCCTGGCTAGATAAGTTTGAGAATTGGCGGTGTAAAGCTCTTCCTAGGGAAGTTTCCGACCATTCTACTCTTTTGGGCTATCCTTTTGTGGTTTTGCGACCTAAGATAGCGCCTTTTAGAGTTCATAAGATGTGGTTTTTGCACTCGGATTTTCTTCGTATGGTAAATGATAGTTGGAACATGCCAGTTCATGGGTCACCAGACTTTATTTTTCCGTACAAACTGAAGAGATTAAAAGGGGTTATTAAGGAGTGGAATCTTTTGGTTTTTGGCAATATTCACTCTCGTTTAAAGCATGATCAATTAAGATTTGAAACTGCGGCGCGTAATTCTGATAAAGACCCTAATGACATTGCTACGCTTAACATTATGAAAGATGCTATGGCCGCTCATGGTGAGACCAGACTTCAGCACACTACTATGCTTAAGCAAAAGTCTAGAAATCAATGGCTTGTTAAAGGCTCAAGCAACACAAATTTCTTCCACATTAGTATTCGCATCCGGAGGAGTTCAAACACTATTTCTGAGTTAGTGGATGGTAATGTCATTACGATTTCTGATTACGACCAGCTGCGCACTCATGTAGTGTAGTATTATGAGGATAAATTTAACGGTCAAGAGTTAGACTATGATGCGGGTTTATTTGATTTTGAACATGCTTCCATTTCTGAGGAGGAGAGTCTAGCCATGGAAAAAATTCCTACTCCATAGGAAATTAAACAAGCAGTTTTTGATCTAGGAGCTGACAGTACACCGGGACCGGATGGGTTTTCAGGGTGTTTCTATCGTCATTGCTGGGATATTATTCAAGATGATTTGTTTAAGGCTGTGATTCATTGTTGGGGTACTGGTCATATTCCAAATGGTGTTAATTCTAGCCTAATCATTTTATTGGCCAAGGTAAGAGGGGCTAACAATCTTCGTAATTTTCGTCTTATTGGGCTTAGTAATTTTTTCTACAATTTTTTTACTAAGATCCTAGTTACTAGACTTAGCAGTGTCTTGGATAAGCTTGTTTCTGATGTAGCGTTTATGAAGGGGCGCAATATCCATGAGAACATCAGTCTGGCTTCTGAGATGGTGAATGAACTTCATATTAAGCGCAAGGATGGCAACATTGGTATCAAACTTGATATTTCTCAAGCTTTTGACACGGTGAGTTGGTCTTTTATGTTGGAAGTTTTTCGTAGATATGGCTTCTCTGAACAGTGGCGTACTTGGATTCTTAATATTTTGAATTCTGCTAGAATCTCTATTCTTTTGAATGGTAATCCAGAGGGCTATTTCAAAATTAATAGAGGTTTACGTCAAGGAGACCCTCTTTCTCCCTTGATTTTTGTCCTAATTGAAGATGTTCTAAGCAGAAATATTACAAAGCTGTTTCATGAAAATAAGATGACCCCAATGGTGACTAGAGGTGGTATTTTTCCTACTCACCTTTTCTTTGCTGACGACATTATGATTTTTTGTAAAGGTAATCTAAAAAGTTTACATAACCTTGTGGACTTGTTAGTTAATTACCAGCGTGCCTCTGGAAAAACTGTTTGTCGTCAAAAAAGTAAGATTTATTATGGTGGTGGTTCGTTGAGTAGAAGAACTTATCTTGCTGATTATTTAGGGATGAGCGTTGCTACTTTTCCGGATCATTACTTGGGTGTTCAAATTATTCCAGGTACTGTTAGATATCGACACATTTGTAATGTGGTTGAGAAGATTAAAACTCATCTTGCTGGTTGGAAGAGAAGGCATTTATCTTTTCATGACCGTATTGTTCTTGTAAAATCTGTTATAGCCAGTTATTCTATTCACAACATGAAAATCTATAGATGGCCACGTAAATTCATTTTACAATGTGAAAGAGCTATAAGGAATTTTATTTGGTCAGGGGATTCAAATGTTAGCCGGGTTGTTGTAGTAGCATACGATAAAGTTTGTTGTCCTTTTAAGGAGGGGGTCTTGGCTTAATGCGTATGGCTACTATGAATACAACTCTTCTCATGAAACTATGGTGGAATATGCGTACTTCCAATAAGAAATGAGCTGGATTACTCGGGGCTAATTTTTTTGGGAGAAATGGTTGTATCAAACAATATAGTGTAAAGTCTTCTATTCTTCTTGGTATTCGGAAGGTATACCAACTTGTTGATTCTAACACTAAAGTGCAGCTGGGTGATGGGAGGTCTACTTCACTTTATTATGATGCTTGGCATGCTGATAAGTGTATTGCGGACATTTTAAATGATCAGTCTCTTGATAGAACTGTGTTGGTTAGTGACGTCTGGGTTGAGAACCAATGGGTTATTCCTGCTGACCACATGAATCGCATGATAGCTGCTGGGTTGGACGTTAATCATTTACCAACTCCACAAGGAGGGGTGGATATTAGATTTTGGATGCCGAAGTACAAAGGTGAGTTTAGTGTCAGTTCAGCTAAAGAATTGATACGGCAAAAATATGGCCAGCTGGAAGGGGCGTCTCTTATTTGGAGAAAAGAGATTCATCCAACGTTAGCTGCTCAAAACTGGAAGTTCATCCGTAAAGATTGCGCCACTTATGATATTATCAGGGACAGATTCAGTTAGCAAACAAATGTTCTCTGTGTGGAATCGCTGAGGAGACTCTTGATCACGTTCTTTTTCAGTGCAGTTTTGCTGCTCGTGCCTGGAGTTGGATTTCAAACAATTTTGGTATTAATGCTAACGTTAATCTTCTGATTTCTTACAAGGCTGCAAGGAATAGGATTCGTATGGTGCGTGATATGTGGTTACTTGTAAATCTGGTGATAAGATCAGAACTTTGGGCCATACGAAATAAAGCTGTGTTCGAACATAAACAGGCAAACTGGAGTTTATTCTTCAAGCGCGTGATAAAGTTAATTTAGGATTACTCAGTTCGTCTCAAGGGACACATGTGGAACTGCACTGAAGATGTAGTTCTACTGGATTATTTTCGGGTGAAGCATAGGAATGTCAAGATTCAACAGCCGATGGAATGTTTTTGGCAACCTCCAGAGATCAACTTTGCTGTGATGGGGCGGCGAGAGGCAGTCCAGGTATAGCCGGAGCTGGGGTCGTAGCAAGAGATGTAAATTGTTCTATCATTGGTGCTATGCCCATTGGTCTTGGAATAACTACCAATTTTTTGGCTGAATTGTATGGAATTATTGTTGGCCTTGAATTACAAGATGGGGTTTTCGGCATATTTGCATTAGGTCAGATTCTTCTAGTGTTGTTGAAGCGTTTAAAGGTAATAACCTTCCTTGGTTTTCAATACAAAGGTGGTTAGAAGTTTGTAGTCGTTATGATGCCATAAGATTTATTCATACTTATCGAAAGGCAAATTTTGCAGCTGATAATATGACGAAGAGAGGATGTTTCTTGGTATTGGTGAAGGGTTACACTATGACGGAAGGCCTCATTTTTTAATTTCAGTAGAATACCCAAATGTTGCATATTATGGATTCAATTAGTTTATAAGTTTTTGGGGCCTTTGGCCTCTATTCTTGTAAACTAACCTTGTATATTTTGATATCTATTAATACATTTTTTTGACTTATCAAAAGAAAGAATTATAGGAGATTAATTAGGTCAAAATTATGAAGATATGTGGGACCATCTCCTTGCAAGTTAAAAGGCCGACATTGGTCGGTCAAGGTAGTATGCTCGTGTCACCATGTTTCTCGTGGCTCAATTATGAGAGTTTTGATATTTTTTGACGCGCGTTCGAGAAATATTTTGGATATTCAGAAGAGTTTGATCTTGACTGAAACTCTCAATTTGCTTGAATGAGCAAGTAGTACTTTGCTCGTGCGATCAATATTTTAATATTTGCCGTGAGGAGTCCGGACGGTCGTGTGACCATTTGACTCTTTGGCATTTTGGACGTTTGAGCAAAACTGGAGAAACATAGAAAAATTAGGTTTTTTGCTCAAACGAAGGAATTTCATGAGATGACGGAAGAAATAATAATAAAATAAGGAATTAGAGAAGTGTGGGACCGGCCACGGCTAGGGAATGGCCGTCCGGCTAGTAGGCCCGGTCCCGTGACACTTTTTCCCTATTTTATATTATTTTTCATCGTGTGAGGAAATATGGAGAAACTAAGAGTTCTGCTCGAAAGAGGAAGTTTGCTTGAATGAAGGAGTTTTCATGAGATTAGGAAAAATAATAAAATAAAAGGAAGAGGCGTGGGACCGGCCATGACGGCATGACCGGTCGGTCGGTGGGCCTGGTCCCCTAGGCGCCTCTTTATTATATGGAAGGAGCCACCAGGGGCATATTATTAAAAAGGGAGAAAAAATTACAAAGGATAAGTTGGTAGCCTAGCTACAAGCTGGGCACCAATACCTTTCTGAATAACCAAACTTAATCTATGAAAAAGAAAACTACCATGACCATTACTAGCATCAAGGTTAGCCATGCAGTTCTTAAGCCTTTTTAAGAATACTACAAAATCCTCACCAAGTTCCCCTAAAGAAGTGAAAGTCAAAACCCCCAGTCCATAACCAGAAGAAGTGCATATATCCAAATATTTGGTACGTTTACGAGAAACTGCATTTGAAATGGCTTGGCCTGGTATGAAAGCATTCCTAGCTGCGGTAGTGAAAGGAGAAACACCAGTAACATCAAAACACACATCCTTCCCATTCTCCAAACCATAGACAAGGATGTCCGCAGGCTTCAAGGCTTTGCCATCCGAAAGAAGTCCCAAAGACACTTCTTTCCTAGTATGCACACCAGATTTATAACACATGTCAGCGACAACATCTCTAACAAGATCATGGCGATACTTGATCCCAACCTCACTGGCACAATGAATTACATGATCGCCAAAAATGTCCATATCTCGCTTACAACACGAGCACAAGCCGCCTTTTATAAAGAGCGGGATACCGAGTCGATAACACAAAACAGCTCTGAACTGCCTTGGCCCAATACTCTGTTGAAGCCCACTAATTGGTACAGCCAAAAGGTACTCTTGCGCATGTTTCATACGGTTAGACTTCCACAAAACCGAGTCTCTTGCAGATATGATGAATTGTCTTGGGATTTTCTTCTTCAAAACATCAAAGTATGTAACTGCCAGGGTATGCATGGATGGGGGGGAGGGGGGGGGGGGGGCGGTTTCTTCAAGGCTAAAGGTAGAAGGTAAATCACAAACCTGAATGAAAGTCTGTAGGGCTTGCTGGTATTTTGGCCATTCTCATGACAAACGGAGTACAAGTTATTGAGTATTATATTCTGCACGGACCTGGTCTGACTATGAGAAGCGAGAAAGCAATAATTGCTAGTGTTTGACATCGTATAAATCCCCAAACCACCATCTTTAATGGGTAGAGTAGAGATACGTTGCTGCAAAAGACCAAAACCAGCTCCATCTCCAGTCACAAGGTGCCTCAGAAATAACATAAGCTGCTTATCAAAAATACCAATACCTTGTTGAAGAGCCAAAGGCCTGGTGGTGCGCATTGTGAAGTATAACTTAGAAACACCAGCACAATTACGTAAAAGGAGCAATTCGCACTGGGGATCCTTAAGTTTCTTAATAGAAGTCATAAGCTGTATGGTTTTGTTAACACGAGTAACAACCATATCACTACAAAACTGCAGATCAAGACTAATGGGACCTCCAAGAAGCTTCACACCACCAGTGGGTCTACCAATGTCGATAGGAAACATACCTTCAGTAAAGCTTCTAGCATCAGCAGTCGGCCAAAACACTTCCGTCTTTTTTATATTGAGATGCAACCCCTTGAGCACACCTTCAGACTGTATGAACTTTAAAGCCTTGGCCACCTCCTCTGTGTCCCCAATAATAGTGCCACCGTCTAGGTACCAAGCATGTAAATCTAACTTGCATTGTGAAGCTATCTTTTTCACCAAGGGATGGAGCGTAAGGGAAAAAAGGAGAAGACCGAGTGGATCTCCTTGTTGAACACCTTGTGCAGAAGATAGGATGCTCGTTCGTTCATATTTTGCATAGGTTTCCTCATTCGTTCATCTTTTGAATGCTCGTTCATGCATTTGGGTGCTCGTTTGTGCATTATTGTTAAGTACACTCGCACGATTTTTCTCGAGGATTACTCGGTGGTGGCCCAGATGCCCATACGTTGAATATTTATTACTAACCCATGGAATTCTGCTGGGAAAAGCCATGAATTGAAGTAACAAAATATTATGATGAATGTAGAATATTTTTTAGGAATTCAGTTGATGAATCTTGCGACTAGAAATAATTAATTGATGGCTCTATACTAGCAGGCAAGCTGTCTAGGAGCATTATAATTATTCGAGACTCGAGGTATGAGCCAGTTGAAGTGTCATATTTGTTCTGAATGTTTATTCTGTAAAGTCAAGGAGCATTGCGACATCCTAAAGACGTTATTGCTCTATACTAGTGGTTAATTCATTTAGGAGCCGTCCAATCATTTCGATTATATACAGAAGGGATTACTGAAATTGCTCTGCATTAATGAAATACACGAAATATCGAAAGCTCAGCTGAGAGACTTTAATAATCGCATATTTATGTATGCTCTGAGAGGCAGTACACTCATTCAGAGATTGTCACGGCATGAGCTTTCATGCTTTAACGTGAGACATGAATTCCACATACTCGTCTGATTACTGGATCAGGAATATGCAAGATTGTGATCTCTGAGAGGATGTACGCTCAGTCAGAGGTTTCTCGTTGAATCCTAAAATAGTTTCACATACGTGTCTGAAGTTGTGTCAGAAATATGATAAATTGAGATTTTACGATTCTATTCTTTGTCAAAAATCCACCATCAACACTCGTGAACAAGCCTAACGATTCCGAACCCATTGTACCAACCATCCCAGTTTAAGGTTTTAGCAAATGCTCAAAGACTTTTTTTTTTAATATGTTTAACATTGCTAGAACTCTCTCAAACACTTCTAAGACTTCATTGATCACTCAAACACATATGTGTGTGTCATGATTAAATTCTTAGGTGTTTAAATGAACATAAAATTTCCTTAGTTCTTTGGCATACTTGCCAAACCGAATAATCATTATACACGGTTCCAGAACCAATTCCTAGTGTATATTCTTCTATTGTATTTTCATGACCTAAAAGTGTTTGCTTGATTCTCAAGTTATCTTATCTTAAATTCTAAGTAACCCCCAGTCCTTGAAAATCTATAAATAGAGATGTTCTTTCAACTGGGAAATACAATCCCTGACACTTTGTGTCCTAGTTGATTCTAGAGTTGTCCTCTATAGATCTAGGTTTCCTCTGAGGAACATAATTAGGTCTACGACTAAAAGACTTCACTTTGGGGATTTGTGAATCCATGTCCGACTATCTTTACCTTGATAGTTTGTGTATCCTGATCTTGCTTTTCTGTTATCCAGGTTTTCGTAATCTCTTTCAGGCAAGATAGATAGTATCGCAAAGTTCTATTCGTCTCAGACTTTTTGATTCTTCAAAATAGATATTTGAAAACTGAACTTACTTGATCTTTTAAAGATTATTCTTGAGAGGTGGTTAAGAATTTAGGCTGCTCTTCTGGAGTCGTAAGTTCCGGATTTGTGAGGTTTGCTAGCTTTGTCTATTGCAAACAGATTTCCTCACCTTGATCGTTGTTCTAAACAGAAATCAAAAAAGCTTATCTATTAGAGGCAGATTGGTATCAAAATTCTTCACTTAGGTTGATGCAACTCTTAGGCTGTAAAGGATGTCAGCTAAGGGAATCAGTTGCGTAAAGCCTTGCAAGGTTCAAGAGACGTAGGGAGCGCGACTGTAACTGCATCGCTTGGAGGGTGGATTCGGTCTTAACTACATTCCAATCTGAAGTCTGATAGTAGTATAGTGTCTGTAGCGGTTTAATACAGTTTGGTGTTCAATCTGGACGAGGTCCCGGGGTTTTTCTACTATTACGGTTTCCTCGTTAACAAATTTTGGTGTCTTGTGTTTTTCCTTTTCCGCATTATATTGTTTATCTTTATAATTGGATTTATATAGGTTTGTACGTATTCAATCTAAGTAGATACGTCCGCTTAATTGTAATCGATTACGATACTAGTTTCTTATAGAATTCGTAAGTCAAAGAAATGTCGTTAGTGCTTGCTTTACGGAATGGGTATATTTGTTTTAGTGGAGAAGATTGTGATGGTCAAGAGGGTTAAATGTTTTTTAGTCTCTAAAAGCATTTGCAAGTTGTTACAATCCGAATTTTATACTTGAATATTCGTTTGAAAGTAAGTTAGTTCCTTTTGTTTTTTTAGTAATCAAATAATTCTTGATTCTTTTTTTTCTGATTCTTCATGGTGCAGTCCTGTAAGACTCATGGAGTTCCATTGGATAGCAGAGTGCTATTAGATGAAGAACTGTAGGAAATGGTCTCAGAGACAGTGGTAGATGGTTTGTATCTTTAGCCCTATTTCATGTTTCTCTTTTCGAATTTGTGTGTGTTGATGTCTTTTATTTGTGCTCTTAATAAAATCAGTGCGGTCATGATATGCCGAAACTCTGCTCCTTCCTGTCTATTCTTTTTTTTTTATCCATTTTTATGTGAGTTGTCTATTAAGGTATTGCTCTGTTCGTGTAAGTAATGTGTTATCCATGAATTCCATTGACAAGCCCATACAACAACTTGGTAGAATGGTTTAAAAATAGCAGACAAAACGTATCATTGTTTCCTACCATTTTATTGTGATTGTGATCATGGTTGAATTTCCGTGAAATAAATTTTATTCGTGGGTCCTTAGATAGATTTGTGGTGTGGTGTGGTGCTGCTGCTCTAGCGTAAATATGGGTGCTTCAGAATTTTCTAAACCTTTCATAGAGCATTGGTATAACTCATCTCCAGGTATGGAGTGATTCAATGGTGACTGTAAGCTTTATATAATTCCCTTTCGTGTATAGAAGTAACGGAGTAGCTAAGCTGGATGCTTGCATTAATCATAAACAATTCTGAAGGTGTATGAAACGTTATGATTGAAGTTGTTACTAATAGTTATTTTTTGTTTGTTTGTTTATGTAGGACAAAAATAGTTTCAAACTGTCGAACACTGCCGACACTACATCCTGTTTCGAGTATAGCAGCAGGTGAATCGTTGTTGCTAACTGTTAAGCATGCAAAAACTCATAATTGTGTTGATTTCATGAATAGGTAAAAGAAGGTTCTTAATATTTTGCTATGGTGAAAAATAGTAGTTCATGGTAGAATATATAGATATTAGTGACCCTCATAGATTGAGCTCATTCTTCCTTTCCTATGGTAGAATGAATCTGTTTGTTTCATCATCGTGGTAATACACAGTCTCTATTTTAAAATGATTACTCACGTAGTCCTATATGGTTATTCTTAAATCACCTCTTTATCTCTTCTCATGTTTGTTAGATTCAGTCTCCAGATTTACTTCATAGAGTCATTATAAAATTGTGTTGTATGTTGTTTGGTTATAATAGAGAACATCACAACAAGTGAATTAGCAGGATTATGAGTTGGGACGGGGCTGCTCCCAAAATAGATGCCCTGATTTTGGCTTCTAAAAGTAGGTAACATTTCCATATTCATCTTTTTTTTATATCCCATGTTTTCTTGGAATTTATAGGTCACTGAGTTTAATTTTTTTAGGATAAGCTGATATTAACTGAGATATGTAGTTCAAATTTGACGTGGAAGTGAAGTATATTTTAGTTCACTTATATTTGTTAATTAAAGAAACTTAACAAGACCAGATATGAAGAGTTTACTACGAGTTGGGTCACCTTCGTCCCGCTTTTGGGATATAGTAGAGGATTGATTGATAGAAGCTAGATAGGCCAATTTCAACCTCAGATGAGCTTCACTTATTGGTGCTTCCATAATAGATCGAGTTATTTGGTAAATAGTTGGGAAGGTACACTATTGTTTTTAGTACAATGTACACTGTTAACTTGGGATTATGATGTGGGATAAATCCCCATCTTTCTATATATTCCTTTATGCATAAAAAACATTGCGCTTAAGTACCCGTACATATTAAATCCTACTTACATTAAGAAATTGTGCTTGCTATCTTAGCTCAAATGGAAGAGCACATGGTTCTCATCCATGTAGTGTGGGTTCGACTCCCGCAGATGGCATTGCTATTAACTTTTGTTAGATAAAATCTTTTCAAGCATGTTTGGCATTATCATGCCTTGCGAGTTTCCGATCAATAATAAGGATGTTGGTGCTTCCATATGCAAGGTAATAACAATCATTTTCAGCTGAATGATATATTGGTGTTTCCATAATAGATCGACTTATTTGGTAAATAGTTGGGAAGGTACGCTACTGTTTTTAGTACAATGTATACTGTGGACTTGGGATTATGATGTGGGATAAATCCTCATCTTTCTATATATTCCTTTATGTATATGAAACATTGCGCTGAAGTACCCGTGTATATTAAATCCCACTTGCATTAATAAATTGCGCTTGCCATCTTAGCTCAAATGAAAGAGTATATGGTTCTCAACCATGTAGTATGGGTTCGACTCCCACAGATGGCGTTGCTATTAACTTTTGTTGGCTAAAAGCTTTTAAAGCATGTTGGACATTATCATCCTTGCGAGTTTTTGATCAATAAGGATGTTCAGCAAGAGATAACATTTTTTAGCCGCAACTTCTGTACGACATGCTTCTTGAGACACTTTCCTCCTCTTCTGGTGAAGGGTGTTGCAAGACCTACTCTGAGGTTAATGCGTGAGGACTGGTATTTTTCACACCTCTCCATTTTTATGCTGCTGGGCAAAAAATTCTCATATGTACGATAGTTCAGCATACTATTCTGTTTTAAAATTTGCATTTTCTCAGAAATATAGGGATATTATGACTTAACCATGTGTACCATGATCACAGTGTAGACCGTTGTGACATAGATCATTATGACAAACAAATGGAGATAAGAGGAATGGAAGTGCTAGAAAATCCTAATTTTCTAATCCATGGCCGGGGCTGTAGGTCCCGGATAATTTGACCCAACCAACAAAATACAGGGGCTCCAGTTTTGGCTAAATTGACCCGACCAACAAATACCAGTCCTACAGGCCTCGGCTAATCTATAAGCTCAACTCCTAGCCGTAGGCCCTGGTAGTACCTCATTATATGCCATGACCTAGGTAAAAGCTAGCTTAATTCGGCGCTAACTGTAAATACGGATAACCTTAGGTTTCCTTATCTAAATAAATTTCCTAATTAAAAACGACCAATCTTAATGCTAACTATTAATTTTTAGAAGAATTTAATAAGAAGCCACGGCTGGGGATGTAAGCCCCAGCTAACTTATAGGCTTAACTCCCAAAAAAATTAATCTATAGGCTCAACTACCGGCTATTATTATGGACCAAATAATTAAACACGCTATTAGGACCCGATTAACTAAATATCTGGAACAACCCTAACGGTCGGCCCCGACTACTATGACCCGACTAACTAACACACCCTTGACAATTACATGCTAACTAAAATAATGATGAGGATACTAACGGGCCGACCAAAAAACATAAAAAAAACTCAAAAGAGGTTGAGCCCCGGCCGTAGTCCGGGGGGATACCTAGTATATATATTATATATCTATGCTTATATGATAGGAAGATTTGGTGTGTCACCCAGCGGCCAGGATACATTGGTTTCTAACTAACGGCTGTGATCTTCTTATCCCTCCCATTGTAGCTTTCTAGATTTGATCCGACGTCCATCAACCTTCAAATGCCACGTGGGCGTAATAAATACGAACATTCTTCCACGCAAGTCGGTATTTCCTGTTTTCCCTTCTTATTCTTCCAATCTGTAACAGGTGAAGAACCCTAACAAACGATTTTGTGTTATTAATTTCTCATCTTAATTTTTATTATTAAACCCTTCAACAAAAACAAAAAAACACGACAAGTTTCAATTGATTGTTCTTTACAAATTGTCTGATCTAGTTCGAATGGAGCATCAATCCAACCCCTTAAACATGTATGTTCCTCCTCTCTGCATATTCAGTCTTTCCCCGATATAATTTGAGAATTTCTTCTTTGCATGAGTAGATTTTTCGATTTTTAGAGTTTCTGCTTTGCGTGATTCGATTTTTCGCCACTTAAATGTAAACCTAATATTGATGCGAGAGTTTTAGTTTTATCATGTAACCCTATTATTTTTTGATTGCTTAATATGATAGTGGTTGCTTCATAGCTAATGTGCAGTAACCCTAAAATTTTGATGGCAAGGATAAGGTCAATTGCAAATCACTAGTAAGTTGTTGGCGATCTATACCATCAGTAATCCAGAAAGGATCTTATATTTAGTAGTTCTTTTTGCATCCTGATGTTTGTTTGTTTTTGGGTTAATTGCAGCATCTAATTGATTAATACAATAACACTTTCATCAAAGGACTTATCAGTACGAGTGAAGAGCTTCAAAGCAACGGGTTGTCTTGGCGATGGTTGAAAAAAGAGAGGCTATCTTCTTCCCCTTATCTTGCACCCAAACTCTAAATCTTATATGTGATTAAAAATTTGAATAAAAATAAATCGTGGAATAAGACATATATGTCAAACCATCGGTGCTGAGAGGTTGAGAAAATTTAAACTTTGATGCAGTTACATCGCTAAGTAAATATCTTTATAATGGGTTGGTACTATTTAAGTTGCACCAATTGCACTAATCAACCGTCAGATCCAAATTGAAGTACCCATACCTTGGTAATAATTGATTAGAATCTATACATAAGTTAAACTACAACATACATGAATGAAACTATCTATATGGCCAGTAACTAAACTAACAATAAAATTCCCTGATAGATTCTCAATTAGGTTTAGGATGAAAGATGATACATGGACTGCTATCTTTGAGGCACCGGACTTTGAGGTCCAAAAGATATTACGGTGCGCAGTCGCGGACCTGATCAATTTAGAAGAGGTATGCGTACACCCTTTCATATGCACAACAATCCATTTATGAAATGCATTTCATTTAGTTGCAATCAAATACAATTATACATAAAAGCGTATATATGCTGTATTTAAAACAAGTTCTAGAATAACAAAACAGGTTTTATGCTCATGCATCAACCTGTTGCCACCTATCCTGCCCCAGTCTCCTTTTGGTAATGGCATGCTAGAAAAATCTTTCAGCTCCTTGCCACCTTCCCACAACAATTTGTCCAAGAGGTACAATCTTTAATCCAAAACCTGTTCATTTGTAGGATTTTGATACCAAACATTGTTCATAACCTATGAGGGAGGTCGTCACATATTCTTAAACCAAATTTCAACCACGTAATTTATGGTTATGTTGGGTTACAATCACATATGACTATTTTGAACAGTTTCCTTAGCTTACTGCCTATATGGATATCCGCTGACTTTTCAAGAAGCGCTAGCCATTCTCCATCATATTCCAGTAACCCAAGTTCGATGCAAGCTTTCTTGAACGTATCGCATGGTTGACCTTTCACTGTTCTTATACTTTCAAATGAATCGGCTCCTGCAACAACGATCAACAACAATCTAAGGTAGTATAGTTCTTCGATGTTTGGGGAAACAAAATACATCCTTGCAATAGCGAAACCCTGTTTTATGATATGCCACTTATTTTCGCTCTAGACAAAATGCTGTGGGAACTCTTGATACGTATAAGAGGTGTTGTTGGATTTTCAGTATAATATTCAAAATAACCCATCAATGTTGACTTGTAGTTTTCAGCTTTCTGTGAAACTCCATCCATTGTTCCTTCTGATTCGTAGATAAATTTATATTTCCCAGGTAAATGGATTGTCAATCTTATGACGCTTGGTTCTTCCTTATGCATTAAATAACTGAATAGACGATGTGCATCTTCAGGCGGCCCAATATACCTTGCGTCAATGTACATTTGGACCTCATCTACGGCTCCAACAATCACCGTTGCTTTATCATATCCTTTGTATGTGTACTTGTTCATATATTTAACTGCTCATATGCCATCACATACTTCAACGTTTATATGGCAGTTAAACATCCTGGACAAGTACAGGTTTTAAGGTACAACGTCAGTGTTGTATGCCTTACGTCCATGTATAATGATAACTTCTCTGCCGTCATCTCTCAGACTATATATTGGGTATCCTCCGCTATCTAAACATGTAGTGTCATTGTATTTCTTAGGGTAATTTTTAATACACCTTCCTTTTTTGATGCAAGGTGACTCTGGATCCATATCACCACACTGTCTGTGGACCATGCACTTCCTTACCGTTTCATATAAATTTGGGTCTTCTTTCTCATTTGGAAATTCTGCACATACAAACTTATCAACCTGTTCAACTGTGCGTAGCTTTTGTGATTTCTCTAGAAATATTAGGAGATGCATATGCGGTAGTCCTCGTTTCTGGAACTCGATGGTGTGAACATGTGCTACAACTTTTCTGAACACATTCTTATTGGTTATTTCCTCCATAAGATTCTTCCTTTTTAGTTCGAAAACTCGGGCCACTAAATTAGGGCGATCGGACGCATTCTGACCAATTCGGATTTGCAGATAACAAGAGAAAACACTGGGGGTACCAAAATACACCACCAACTTTATCGTAGACAACCTGTATGGACAAAACCTAAATACAATTATGAGAGTTCAACTTAATGAATCTCAATCGAGGAATAATATTCAGAGTTATATCTCTTTCTCTCACAATCATAAAGTTTACAGAGACTAGTCCGTGAGCCTGATTTACATGTGAGAGTACTTGGGTGATTCCAAAGATCAATTTCCAAGTAATCAATCAAGTCGTATCCAACAAACAAGGATGAATGTATCTACTTTGATTGATTTATGTACAACCTGTGATATTTCAATTATAAAGATAAACAATATAATGCTGAAAAGAAATAACACAGACACTAGAAATTTTGTTAATGAGGAAACCGCGAATGCAAAAAAACCCCGGGACTTAGTCCAGATTGAACACCAAACTGTATTAAGCCGCTGCAGACACTAACCTACTACCAATTAACTTCCGACTGGAATGTAGTTGATACCAAATTAAACCCTCACAACAATTCAGTTACAGTCGCGCTCCTTACGCTTCTTGAATCCCAGCAGGACTCTACGCAAATAATTCCCTTAGCTGACGTCCTTTATAGCCTAAGAGTTGCTCCAACTCAACTGAAGACTTTAAACCAATCTGCCTCCCACAGATAAGCATATATATGTGATTTCCTTTTTGATCGTAGATCAAGGTGAGACTGGAAATCGATACCAATAGACAAAGTCTAGCTAACCTCAAAATTCACACTTATGCTACTCGAAGTGCAGCCTAGATTATTATTCACCTCAAAAGTATTAAACTTGTGGAATCAATCAAAGTTTTAGACGAAGAGAACTTTGATGATTTCTATCTATCTTGTTCAAGTGAGAAACTCAACAATCGAACAAGATCAGAATACTCGAGCTATTGAGATAAACAATAGCTGGACCTGGCTTCATGAATCCATGTGAATTCTTTGTAGTCGCTAAATCCTAGAAAGGTTTTAGGAAGAGGACGACTCTAGTTTACAACTAAGACACCCAAAAGTAGTGTCGGGATTCAAAGATCCAAGTTGTTTGAGGTTCCCTTTTTATAGACTTTCAAAGCATAGGTTGCTTTAGGTTTAAGCTAAGATAGCTTTGGAACCAAGCAAACAATATCCAACGTTAGATGAATCTTTGAAATGTGATTGACATATCAAGATACACACTCTGTTTAGGATGAACTGTAACTGAACCGTGTACAAAGACAACGTTCATGAGTGGTAAGTCGAAACTAGCCAACTGAACTATAAGCTTGAACATTTTTATAAACCACTTAAGACTTTAATCTTAACTCACAATCATGTGATCAATTATGTCTATAGCGTTTTTAGAGATTGTTCAAATGCTAATTATCTCACAGAAATAATTTTATGCGCATCTGAAATTATTCAACATGGCAAGTACATATACTTAAACCTTGTTCGTGAACTTATTTGTCATGGTACGTGTACCCTTAAGACAAATTAAAGTTTCGGAACATACAGAACTTTTCCGGTATGTGTACCGGGTATAGATACCACACTTGTTCCAAAACCGACATATTTTTTTCAGTACGCGTACTGGTTGGCCTACCGTTCCGGGCTCACGAGTTCACAGACTTTTTAAGGTATGCATACTGGTATGCGTACCAAAAAGTTGCTGTCGACATATAGCTACTCTGGTACGTGTACTAGGTACATGTACTACGGTTCCGGACCTATAAAAGTTCTCCCAGTTTGTAAGACTGGTATGCATACTATCTTGTATCCGAAAATAATAGTAGTTCTATATTTCTCTCTAAATCGATTCGAAACATTCCTGAAAACGCGGGGGTATAACAACCACACCCAATATTTCATTCGGCAATCTGTATGGACTAAACTCCAATATAATTCCGAGATCACCAACTTAAAAGTGAGACTCGATCAAAAAAGATATCAAAGAGCATTATCTATTTCTCAATACAATCAATAAATCAACTAGATAGAAATCCGTGAGACTGATTGATATGAGAATAACTCAGATGGTACCAAAGACCAATGTCCGAGAGTCAATCAAGTTCTATCTAACAAATAAGGTCGGATTTATCAATTGTGATTGAACTACGCACAACCTGTGATATTTCAATTATATAAACAAATATAATGCGGAAAAGAAATAACACAGACACCATAAATTTTGTTAACGAGGAAACCGCAAATGCAGAAAAACCCCAGGACCTAGTTCAGATTTGAACACCACACTGTATTAAGCCGCTGCATACTCTTGCCTACTACAAGTTAACTTTGGACTGGAATGTAGTTGATCCCTAACCAAGTCTCGGACCGATTAAGGTACAATCGCGTTCCTTACGCCTCTTGAATCCCAGTAGGACTCTGCGCACTTGATTCCCTTAGCTGATCTCACCCACAACTAAGAGTTGCTACGACCCAAAGTCGAAGACTTATAAACAAATATGTCTCCCACATATATGTCTATTCTGGTTTGGTTTCCGTCTTTAGATAAATCAAGGTGAACATGAAACTCAACTAATAATCCGGTCTTACACTCCCGAAGAGCATCCTAGAAATATTAGTCACCTCACAATAACCTAACTGATTAACAAAAGAAGTTATTGCGGAATCACAAGAGTCTGAGACGAAGAACTGTTGTGATTACTTTTTATATCTTACCCATCGGAGATGAATCTCGAGTAAATCTTAGAGAAGACAAAAATCAATACGATATAAAAAGTAAGATCAGAATACACAACTACAGAGAAAATAGTTGGATCTAGCTTCACGAATCCCAAATGAAGTCTTCAAGTCGTTAACCAAATAATGGTTTTGGAAAAACTAGGTTAAAGGAGAATCGACTCTCGTTTGCAACTAGGACACACGAGAGTGTCAGGATTAGGTTTCCCAGATGCTAGAATTCTCCCTTATATAGCCTTTCAAATCAGGGTTGCTTACAATCAAAGCTAAGATAGCTTAGTAACAAAGAAATTGATATTCACCATTAGATGAACTCCTAATCTAAGATTGAAGCTAAGTCTGCTTAGAAATTAAGCAATCAATCTCCACCGTTAGATGGTATTAGCTTGATATACATAAATGGAATATACCCATATTTAGATATGGATGAACCGTACCAAAACGTGTATACCTTGTTGGCTCAATAATAGTTAACCGAAGTTAGCCACATGAATACTTATACCTTAGCCACATTCATCTAACACTTCTAGATCAAATATGATGATCAATCAATCATGATAGATAATGAAATGAATCTAAATGTGTTTCAATAGAGTTGTTCAAATGTTCACTATCTCATAGAAATATATATGAACCTTTTAAAACAAAATTGGTTTGGTTTGTAATTGTACAAAGTACTTATACAAGAACCAATTCATGAACATAATGCCACGGGTTGTAAAACAAGTTCACAGACCTTATTTCATTAAAGTTCCAGGGACTTTAGTTCGCAAACGAACCTGAGTTCATGAGTATGTATTTCATACTTACCGATTTTAAAACCTAACCACTGTGTTCGCAAACAAAGTATGCGAACAACAGTTCCGGACTTTGGCCTTGCCGTGCCGTTTGCAAACAGAGTACGCGAACAACAGCTCCGGACCTTTTCACAGGTAAACCCGTTCGCAAACAAGAGTTCCGGACCTGAACTAGAGCTACACAGTGCACATACAACATATACGTGCTGTGTTATATCCAAGCAATGATAGTCGTTCTAAACTCTCATTTAATCATTGAAACATCCTTAGAAGAACAATGGTAATCTTACACATACCACTAGCTTCAAGTTTTTCAAGTGATTAATCGATCAATATGAAACTTCCCAAGTTAACATCAAATGACTGTGTCACACAAACCATGTAAGATGTTCAAGGTAATTTTCACATGATTATCATTATTTAATATTTAGTTTCCAACAAATAAATCGTCTCCAACTAAACTCGTCAAGTAGATGATGAATTTTAGCTAAAGCTAAAAGCTTCCAACACGTATTTCGAGAAATATATAAATGAGATAAACTCGGCTTGAAATATCAAATGTGTATAATGTAAAAGTCTATATAGCTATACGACTTGGTCTCTTTAGATGATAGAATAGAATAGCATAGACTTCTGAGTGATAAGTTTTAGTCTCCACATACCTTTTGTAGATGAAGTTCCTCCAAGCTCTTCAGTAGATCTTCTTCTTCAATTGGTGAACGCCGTGAAGTATACAGCTCAATTACACACTTCTATCCTAATCCGAGACTTAGCTATAAGTAGACTAGAAATCAAGTATATAGTTTTGATCAACTAAACTTGACAAACAAGCTTGAGATAGCAACGCTTGTGAGTTCGACCGAGCATTGCTCTAACAATTCCCAAATAACATCAATGACACATATCACTGTTCCAGGCTATTTTCGAATGATAATATTGAATCACAATTTAGACTACGAACAATAAATTGTCCTTAACCGAAATTCATCAAGTATGAACAATGTTCATTAAGGTTAGTCATATATATTTTTAGGACTAATTACAAGATAAACTTGACTCAAAATTCTTGATATGCTTATGATAGTCTAATTAGTTATGGGACATCGTCTCATAGATAGAAAGATGAATATAACTTGAGATATAGGTGGTTCAGTCTTCACTAACCTTTTGTTGAAGAAGTTCTCCAAAAGCTTCGGTTGATCTTCGCCTTCAAACGGTAGAACGCAATGATGAGTGCCGTGATGTTCGTTTCTCAACTACATCTTCTATCCTAATCCGAGACTTAACTAATTGTAGACTAGAAATCAAGATATAGTTTTGAAAACTAAATTTGACAACAAGCTTGAGATAGCAACACTTGTGAGTTCGATTGAGCAATGTTCTAACAATCTCCCCATTTGTCAATTTTACTGACAAAACTGTCAATACATATGGATAAGCTATAAAAACTCCTCGGATCCATCATGCTTGATTTCCTTGGTTTCTTCAACTCCTTGAATTCTTCGTTACTTCAAGTAGTAATGATTTTGAACGTGTTTAACTCAGCATTGTTGTTGTTGAAGATCGGTATCCATAGCGATAACAAATTTTGAAAACAAATATTCACAATTGTCGTTATACAGAAACATAGTATTATTATCTTCCTCCTCCCCCCCCCCCCCCTAATCAATACTTACATGTTTTGCATGATAGGTGAAACCTATAGATTATTGATTCACTCTCCCTTACATAATAATCCGTAAACCATATGTATGCACTGCGAAACTACTAATTGATTCTCCCCCTTTTTATCAATAAAAATTGGCAAAGGTACGAAAATCATGGATCGTAACGAATTCAACCAAAAGATATTTCAAGATTTAAGGAAGTTAGAGATAATACATAATAAAATAGTTAATAGGTAACTCCTCATATCAACTTTATTTAGATGATATCACATAGTAAGAAAATACTTAGCACTCATCTAGGAGATTTAAGATACAAGCAACCCCTGTAAATTCCACATCCACACACCCCACAAAGATATAACAATTAAGAACCGGTTCATTTAAGAACTCTCCCCCATTTGATGTCATTCCCAAGAGAACAACATGAGTGACCTTACTTTGGTGAAAAGAAGGATTTTGTCGGACATTAACAAATCACATGGATTTGTATCCTGAACATCGACTTAAATAATCTCAACGGCAGTTACGAACAAAGAGATAATTTTAATCGGTATGACTCAATATAAGGAAATCTTACGGAGTGTATAGTGCAGTAATAACACAGAATTGTGATCACGAGTAGATCGATACTGCGAGTAAATTCTCAAAGAGTTTGTTATATTTTTAGTTTATAAAAAACATAATAGATTTAACTTCTAAGCATATATGGGATATCAGTTCAATTTACAAAAAGTAAAGGACACATATATCTCATAAGACTTTGCAATATATTAAACCAATAATGATTACATACTGCAAGTTCATCTTCCAAACACTTAGAATTTAAATATAAAAACATGCGAGATGAAAATCGTTGGAAATAGCTTGTGTAATCACAATTTATGCTATACCAAACCCTAGTTATCCTTCTCAAAAGCTAGAATAGATTCTCACAAGAAGTTTCCTAGTATTTAAAATATTTAAAAAATTCTTTATCATCTCCAAACTCCTTATCAACGACGGGCATATGAACATACGGTTCATGAATGAAAGAGTTAGTTCCTGCAAACCTGGTAGGTTGTTTATTGACAAGTGCTTCTTGTAGTTTAAGAGATTTTTGTAGAATCATCTTCAGTCCCCGCACCTCCTTCTTGGTTTTCTTAAGTTCTTCAAGAAGAATTTCAAACCTTTTCAGATTTGAGTGATCCGCTCTAGGTTTCTTCTTATTCTTCCTTTTCCTCTGAAGATGAGTCAAAAGGATAGGTCATCTCTTGTTCCTTTTTAGTTGGATGAGTATCAACAACCATTGAAGCATAGATTTCACAAGAAGATGTTGTGCTTGGAGCCTCCATGATTCGTAAGAATAAAATGGATTTGTGAAACACAAATATATTGCTCAACAAGCAAGACTTCTTGTGAAAGAGATATGATTCTTGAAGTAGAAGATATTTACCATGCAGGGTTTCGAAACAACAAGGGTTCACGTACTAAAGAAGATACATAAAACCTAAGAAGAATGAAATGTCACTTTTATCCTTCCTCAGGTTTTCACATAGATCGAAAATGACAATACCATTACTTGAGACATAGATTAGGGCGAACAATTAAAAGATGGACGTCCAAGTAATAATATTCAAATTTGATCCAAAGGCCTACTGTGCACAGTTCTTGTCTCACCACTAGATTCTTGCACGAAATTTGTAATATCATTCAATATGGAATGTTTAGCTCGGACTCTTCTCTTCATTTGAGATTTTACCTTATCCATAGAATCAATCAATCTTTTAGAAGAAGAAGAGTTCACTTTGCGTACCTCATGATTGGAATTTTGAACAAGTTTAAGCACATTTTCCAAACGACTAGCCCTCCGTTGCAGTTTATTGACATCATTATTGAATAAGAGATTCGAACTGAAATTTATCTTTGGTAACAATAGTAGATGAGCATAAGAGCTAAATCACGAAGAAGAAAAGAAAAGAAATTGAAACTGAATCACGAACAAGAATAATTTAGTTGATGCCTTGATGGGTATATCTGTCATAAGAAATTTTTATTTTGAATTGAATCGTGTATAAAAGGATTGACTCATCTTGAATTAGATCTCGTAGTACTAGGCTTGAGGAGGAAGGACTAGATTGTCTTAAGGCCTGGGACTAGTTCCTACTTGCTGAGAAGAATAAGGTGTTCAAGTAATCCAACGAGTGTCGTAGAATCTGACCACGTTTGGCACTTAAACGAAGGGTTTATGCTAACCACACGCAGAGTTAGCCAATAAAGACCAATCTAACAGGCGGTCATCATAGTCCGCCTATCATCTCACCTTTCCTCTCCCAAGTCCCAATATCATCGCATCTAACCTCTACCAATTTTACTCTCTTTGTATATCATCATCATCCTTTCTCCCAAACCCCATTTCCCCAATCTTCATTGCTCTCTCTGAAAAAATTCTTCCTGTACTGAATTGAATCTTCAACCATGGTTACAGGTTTAGTCCTCAGATCAATCTCTAAGAAACTGTCTTCTTCATCAAACCCATCAAAACTCACCCTCACAAGACTTTACAACTCCCCACCACCACCCCCACCACCGCAAGAACAAAAAACCGAACCAAAAGCAACAGACAAATCAAACCACAAAACATTCCAAATCTACAGATGGAATCCAGACAATCCAACAAAACCAGAGCTAAAAAATTACTCAATCGATTTAAATGATTGTGGTCCAATGGTGTTAGACGCACTAATCAAAATCAAGAACGATATCGATCCAACTTTGACTTTTAGACGATCATGTCGTGAAGGTATTTGCGGTTCTTGTGCTATGAATATTGATGGTTGTAATGGTTTAGCTTGTTTAACAAAGATTGAACCCAAGGAGAAAGAGAGTACGATTACACCCTTGCCTCATATGTTTGTCATTAAGGATTTGGTTGTTGATATGACTAATTTCTATAATCAATATAAGAGTATTGAACCATGGTTGAAGAGGAAGAATCCAGCTGAGGAGAAAGGGAAAGAGATTTATCAGAGTAAGAAAGATAGGGCTAAACTCGATGGGATGTATGAATGTATTCTATGTGCTTGTTGTAGTACTTCTTGTCCTAGTTATTGGTGGAATCCTGAATCTTATCTTGGTCCTGCTGCTTTGCTTCATGCTAACAGGTATGGATTTTGCCCTAATTTGGAATTTTGAGTTTACTTTGTATATGTAGGGTTTAATTTGGGAATTCCGTAAGTTTGTCCGTGAATGCTGTTGAAATTTGTTGGATTCTTTTATTGATTCATGAGGATTTTTGTGATTTTTCATATGGGTATAATTTTGATCTTGTTGTGAATATGATGATCTGAGAATTGAACATGGCTAGTTTGTCTTGAAGGGATTGTTGATCAATTTTTTTTCATTTCTGGGCTTGATATTTTGATTTCAATCTTTTATGGTATGTGGATAATTTTGTTCTACTTTGTTTTCTTTGTTTGGTTGTGTGGTTTTTAGTGGTTAGACTAGTCTCTAGGGGTTTATAGACTCAACTTCCTGCCGGGTTTTAATTTGGATTTTGATGCCATTTTGTGGTAAAAGGTATCATGATTATTGGTTGAAATCAACTTTGTTTAGTTTTATTAATGGCAGAACTATTCAATTTCAAGATGTAGGGTTTTCATGTGATTCATACCTTGTGATGTTATTCATGATGTAATAATTTGAGTGGTGCTTGGTGTTCATGATGTCATAATCATAATGTACCTGCTTGTCCCTCTATCAAAGTTTTTGATGGTATTGGGATAATTCTGTTCGACTAGTTTCTTGGGATTTTCGGTCTTAACATGCTTCAGGGTTTAATTTTGATCTCTTTAAGTACGATGTTATCTCAAAGGGATCTGTAGAAGTGAAACCTCAGTGTTTTCCCTTGGTCGCGTCCATATCTTATATTAAGGAAACAAGATTTCGGATGACACTTTCTCGTTCTCTTTATTGTTTTGTTTGACTGATAGAGTATGTATCTTTGTATACCCCTGCATCATAAAGGGTGTTTTGGTACATTGATTTTCATAGTTTCTGAGGTTCTCTGAGATAAAAGTGCGCTTGACTTTTGTCTGAGTTTCCACTGACATAAGTATGCTGATGTCTTAGTGGTTACCATTAGTGGATGTGGACATAGTAGAACTGGATATGTGTGTTGACATATGACCAAGGTTATGTTCTAAGATGCATCATTGAGTTATGGATTGAAGCTTCATAGATTTTTTCGTTTCAAATTTCAATGCTTTTATATAAAAGATTTGGACTATGTAGTTCTCAAGGTTAAAGTTTGATGTATGTCCTCTGCTATGAGTATGAAGAGGTTGTGTACTTGGTACAACCATATACGCAAAGTTGATTTTACGGCATATACTCGAGTGAATAATTTTTTTTAACCAATGAGTGAAAGCTAAGGGTGTAGGTATAGTCAGGCTCTAATGTCAGTATAGTTCTCTCTCTAGTAAGATGTACTGATGTAATCATGATATAATTTGATGCAAGTTAAATATATTCCCATGCCTGGGATCCTTTTTCGGTATTCTTCTCACAATTTTGTTTGCCCATATTTTGCTACATTCTTAGGTTTTCTTTTCCCAAGTTTAGGTACATTCTTAGCTTTGTGCACCAAAAGGATAGAGAGGTATGCATGTGTGGAACTTAGCTTTTGGAATCCTTGTATCACCACCATTACACATTCGATGCTTGACCATGAAGATCTGGAGATGCGGAATTTTCCCATCTACTAGGAGGTCCATTGAATGTACAATTAGAATTCAACCTTTTGTAATGAGGATGTACAACCCTTACGATGTATTCCATCTGTCTGGACAGATAGACTGTGATAGGACCGTTGTTTCTAAATGTTCACAACTTCAAGCAACTCTTCTTGTTTGTTTCCTGTTTCCGTGTTCTTGCCATTTTCTTTTTGTTTTCAAGTACATCTGCTTCGCTCTCGTCCCTTTTCAATGATCTCACTGAAGGACATTTTTTTCACCCCATATCTCAGTGAGATTATGTGCCCTCAATGTGTCTGCATCTAGCTTGTCTAGGCATGATATTGCCTCTACGTTTTTCCTGTCTTTGACAAGCTTATCTGTTGATTGCAATAGACTAATTAGGAGTCCTTTCTCCACTCAGTTTGTGTTCTGCAAATGCACTGTATCGAGTTGTGTATTGTTGAAGCTGATGTTTTTCTTGTTAATTGGTTGATGTCAGGTGGATAAGTGATAGCCGTGATGAGTACACAGATGAGCGTTTAGCTGCAATTAACGATGAGTTCAAGCTATACCGGTGCCATACAATATTGAACTGTGCTCGTGCCTGCCCGAAGGGATTAAACCCTGGAAAGCAGATCAACACCATCAAGGCACGCCAGCCTGGCCTACTGGGCTAAAACCGTGGGAAGTAGACCGCCACCATCAAGGCACACCAGACAAAATGGAATATTTACTGGATGTGGGCACTTAATTTTTCTAAATTTCAGAAAGTTTTCAGCATTCATCAACTGAACTACTATGTAAGTTTAATAATAGGGTGCAGCTGTGTTTTACTTGGATATGTGCCTGAACTTAATATTCTCTGTTTCTCAATAACGGCGCACTGAAAATGCAACCTTCCTTTCATCTTTAGTCAGTTTATCATTGTTCTTGTCAATCTTGTATGCAGTTTTGGATCTTATATTTAGTAATGTATTAATGTTGCACAACCTAATATATGATGCTTTTGCTACTCAGCTTGAACTTTTGTTTGTTGATAAAAATGTTATGGGAGGCAAATTTCGGTTATTGTGCATTGTGAAATGGATTTTCTCGTGGTTGGTTTCTTAGTTTTTTCTAGGGGTGGGACTTTGGTTGGTTCAACCCATTCAACCCATGCCCAACCCGAACGTTGGGTTGGTATGGGAAATGTTTTTGAAAAGCGAAAACTATTGTAAACCCCTTACCATATGGGTTCAACATTAAGAAACCCTACAAATAAAATGGATCCTTCACTATCAATTCCATACATTCACATTTTGTTATTTCTAGGCCCAAAACTTTTAATTTTGGGACCGGATTTTGAATTCTTCTGGAAAGCTGACATCATCAATTTTTTAATACCAAAATTAACCTCCGGTATTTATACTATTTTTATACTGAAAACAGAAACAAATCTGATTTTCTCTTATTTCTTCTTCTGCTTCAGAGCTTCGAGATTAGGCTTAGGGTTTTTCAATCAATTGAATATGTTTCATCCCGACAAGAAGGACAACTACGGAGTTGTTTTACAGCATTGATTGATTTACAGATTGCGATTTCGATTTGAGAAGATTGTTGCAGATTTCGATTTGAGAAGATATTTTCAGATCTGAGAAGATGAAGACTAAACTAGGTATGTCTTTTGTTGTTTTTCCTTTTTATTTCAATTTTTAAATTTTTCGATCTTACTGATTTTTATATTTTTGATTTTGAATTCGTTGATATTGAGAAGAGGAAGCTTAAACAACATTGTTTCAGAAGAAGAAAAACAAATCTAGGTATGAATATGTTTTTTTTTTATTTCGATCTGATGATTTTGATTTTGCTGATTTCCATTTTTTTTTTCCGAATTTGTTGATACTGAGAAGAGGAAGAAGAAACCATATTGTATCCGAAGAAAAAAATCTAGGTATGAATTTGGTTGTTATTTGATTTCAAGTTTGTTTTTGATTTTTGATTTTGTTTTTTGGATTATTTACATGTACGATTTAGTACCAGCTGAATTCCGTTTATAATTGTTGTTTGTATTCGTTGATACCGAGAAGAAGAAGAAGAATAAGCAACAACATTATTTTTGAAGAAGAACAACAAATCTAGGTAGACATGTTGTTTTATAAATTGTGTAACTTGAAGTTACACATATTGTCCAGTATCATGTGTAGCTATATTCAATTATAGCATGTGTATCCTTAAGACACATTTTTTCTTTCTTTTCCTTTGTTGAGTATGTTGATTGCTCATTTTATGTTTAACTTGCCGCATAGGATATATTTCTCATGCGAAATAGGTTGAACACTAGTCAGATGCATGCGAAACTGATTATGCATTGCTGAGTATGCTGTTCTTTTAACCTCATTAAAGCTGATTGCTTGTTGTTATTCTTCAGGTTGTCGTTAGCTTTTACAAAAGGGACTTGAAGAGTGCATCTCTTGCAAGGTTAACTGTTGTGCACATGCTCTTAAGGTTGCCAAGTCCGGTGTTTTAAGAATAGGAACATGCAGACTTCCAACAATCTTCCAGGGTTCAAAGATGCAGTTGATCTTCGTTTTTGTTATACATACATTGCACGTCTTTTTGGCAAAAAATATTTTCACTAATTTGTTGCTTTAACAACAAGAACGAGTAATTAGATTTGTAACCCAAATTCAAATTTTTGTTCATACAATTTGTACTTGAGAATCTTCTGTTTGTTATTGTTCTTATAGAGTTAAAATGAGAGTTGGAATGAATAAGAATGTGTTAGTTGCGCATGCTAATTGGATTTGTAGACGAAAGTTACACATGCTAATTGGATGTGTAAACGAAAGTTACATATGCTAATTGAAAGAAAAAACAGGCTCAGGACTATAACAAGTTTATTTATGTGTAATTGCGAGTTACACATGCTAATTGCATGTGTAAAGAACATTAAGCCCTAATCTAATTTCTAATAAACTCAGAGCTGGAAAAACCCCGAATTGAATACACAAGCTATATGGATGTGTAGATGAAGGTTACACATGCTAATTGGATGTGTAAACGAAAGTTACACATGCTTATATGGATGTGTGGATGAAAGTTACATATGCTAATTGGATGTGTAGATGCAAGTTACATCTCGGAATCAAGTACACAGGCTATTTGGATGTGTAAATGCAAGTTACACATGCTAATTGGATGTTAGATGAGAGTTACACATGCTAATGGAAGAAAAAAAAAAGACTCAGAGATTGAACAAGCTATATGAATGTGTAACTTCGAGTTACACGTGCTAATTTGACGTGTAGACGGAAGTTACACATGCTAATTTGATGCGTAGAGGAACGTTACACAAGCTAATTAGATGTGTAGACGCAAGTCACACGCAAATTGAAGAAGAAAAAAAACAGGCTCAGACCTGGAAAAATCCGAAATCAAGTACACAAGCAATATGGATGTATAGCTGCAAGTTACACATGCTAATTGGATGTTTAGAAGTAAGTTACACATGCTAATTGGATGTCTAGATGAGAGTTACACATGCTAATTAAAAGAAGAAGAAAAAGACTCAAAGATGGAACAAGCTATATGAATGTGTAACTTCGAGTTACACATGTGATAGGTGTAGAATACACCATATTTATTATCTATTGTTTATGCTTTCTTTGCTATTTTTCTTGTGAATTATGTATTTTACGCGTGTTCTTGAGTTATTAGGTACTCTGGAGTCGCACGGAGGAAAAGAAGAATAAATCACCCAATTTGAGCAAAAAGGGCAAAATTATCATTTCATGGGCGTACACTATCTGGAGCCCAGTCAAAGTTAAGGGGCAACTCTTCTAAAGAAGTATTAAAGACAGCCAGCTCATGTTAAGGGGCTGCCAATTTGGGTAGCCCTTATCCAGAAGATGGGTGTGCTGTTAGCACCCAAATCCAGCCTAACCCTAAATCGAGAAGATTTATCTTCTCAATCATTTCGCACCTGAAATAAAGAGAGAGAGAAAAGCAGCACAACTGCTGCTGTATTTGCTCTGTCCGAGAGATTGAGAGATGAAATGATGAATAGAGATGAAATTGAAGGTGATTAAAGGGTGAAATCGAGAGAGAAAGGCAAGAATATGAGTTCTGTATGATTGGAAATGCTGGGTTCTTCTCAGATTTGAGATATAAGTAGATCTGGTGGTGCTGTGATGTTTTTAGAAGATTGAACTCGAGCTGCAGTTGGTGATAGGAATGGTGGCTGTATTGGTTAAACCGATGGGTTTCTGGAACTGAGATTAAAGATGGGTTGTAGCTGATTGAAGAATTATTGTTTGAATCTGGGATGAAGATCGAGAAGAATAGAAGATTGGGTCTATAATAGAATCGCTGCTGCTGATAGAAGAGATGGGTTTGTGATGATGTGAACCAGGAAAGTATGATGCTATTGATGCTGCAACTCAGTTCAAGGGAAGATTGAGATGAATCTGTGGTGGTCGAAGAAATGGAGTCTGGGTTCGATTTGATGTTGATTTTCATGGGTTTGGTGGATGTACCTTCTGCTACTTCCAGTTGAGAGATGGGTTTGGCTCAAGAACCTAGTTCATTGCAGCTGCAATCAAAGATGGAGATGCGTAATTTGCAGCTTAGTTGCTGTCGGTGGAATGAGATGCTGAACTGAGTTGTGTTGGTACTGCAGTTGAGTAATGGTTTGAGCTACAGATTGAAAATAGAAACTCTGCTGGTGAATATGCTTGAATGAGTAGATGTATGCCTAGGAATTGTGCATGAATTGAATAGAAAAGCCTGAAATTGGCCAGGGATAACCAAAATACAGACAGAACTCGGTTGGAGTTCTGTTCTGATGAGTTGACTCAGTGACCCGTTAGGTGTGTTAGAGCATTGCTCAGTCGAACTCGTATGCGTTGCTATCTCAAGCATGTTTGTCAATGTTAGTGATCAAAACTATAAGTCTTGATTTCTAGCCTATTTATAGATGTCTCGAACAAGGACATAGATAGTGTAGTTGAGCTTAGATTTCTCGGCGTTCATCATTTGAAGATGAAGAACTACTAAGGGGAGGTTGTGGAACTTCATTGACAAAAGGTATGTGAAGACTTAAACTCATCTATCACTTGGAAAGTCTATTTCTACTCCATCTCCTATAATTTAGACATAAGTCGTTTTACGATATAGTTTTCTACTATACACATTTGAGATTTCGAGCTGAGTATATCTCGCTTACATATTTCTTGAAATATGTGTTGGCAAGCTTTCGCTTTAGCCATGTTCATCTTTACTCGTGACGAAAGTCATGTTGACATTCCAATAACTTGAAAATTGCTTTGATGCTAATAGTGTGTGAAAACGGCTATTGTCATTATAGAATAATGTTTCAATGATTGGAATGTAGAGTTGATAATGTAACCAAATTTGGATATAAGCATATATAGTGTGTTCGCACATTAGTGTATATATCCATAAACCGGGAGCCAAGCGTATGCATATGTGTGTATACGAAATTGGTGAAGGAGACAAGATAAGTATGCGTACCCGTACGCATACTGGCGGAAGTTTTCGAACCGAAAATATCTGTTGGGTTTGGGAATTACAAACTCCTAAACTAGTCACCTTAAGTATGCGTACCCGTACGCATACTGACGGAAGTTTTCGAACCGAGAATTTCTGCTGAGTTTGGAAACTTAACAAACTCAAAATCCGGTTGCTTAAGTACGCATACCCGTTCGCATACTTAAGCTGGTTATTTTATCAAATCGGTCTGTTCATGAACTTAAACATTTAAATCTTAAGGAATGCAATCTTTGCAAACCTTGGTTATAATGTTCATGATTGATTCAAGTAAATCAAACCGATTTTGCTTCAATTGTGTTCTTGTATAATTTATAAGAATATAGCAATTGAACGACTCATTAACTAGTTTCATTTGAGTCATTTGAATTAGTTATGGTTAAGATGAATAAGGTTGATATGAGAGTAATCATATGGCTAACGTCGGTTAACTATTTATGAACCAACATGGTGTACACTTTTAGGTACGACTACATAAACCTAAATGAGGGTACATTTCATTTGTGTGTAACAAGCTAAGTTCGATCTAACGGTTGAAAGATATTAGCTTGGTTGAATCAGGTTTTTCATCTAACGGTGATTATTGAATGTTCTGTTACCAAGGTAACTTGGATTGCAAATCCTGATTTGAAAACTATATAAGGGAGATGTGAGGGTAAAATACCCGATGGCCACGTGTCAACATCCCAAGGGATGGTCTCATGATAAGATGATAAGGTGGAAACATCGAATCATTCTCTATAAAGCTGATTTCATCTGAATTGAGACACCTGCTACAAGCGTTACATGAATGACGCGTGTGAGGAGTGGTCTAATCGATCCAGATGGTCAAGTCTAAAAAGAAGGACTGCATTTAATTAAGGATGCATTTAATTAAGGATCAGAAGAGACGTGTGCGAATTTATATCATACTAGAAGGCTCGTTCGGTCTGTACTACAACCCAGAGGTGACACAGCACGAGGTTCTCCAAGAAGGAGCTACACGATGATAAACAGGGCAAGATAACTCGGAGGGAGAACCAAGCAGGCCATCACGAGAGATAGTATAGAGTTCGTCCGAAGCAACGA